>JAWMRA010000072.1:846540-892080 GCA_035584735.1 Pseudotriccus pelzelni
CCTGGTTTTGTCAAGCATACTTATTTTCAGGTTCAGACACATGTGAAATCTCATTAGCATATCCCTGTTTACATTTCTTTTAGACCCAGGAGCCTCTCCTTCACTGCTAAGAAAAACAGGAACATGTGCTTTCTTTGGCCACATATCTCATACGCCTCCAGCGCTCGCATGGCACTCACAGCATTACCTCCACTTTTTTGATCTCCCCAACATCCAGGCCCCAAACCGAGAATTTCTCCACAGAGCCGTCGGCAAACTCATCTTTTCCTTCCGGGAGATCCAGCCAGAGCCTCTCTGTCTGCACTTGCTGGGGACCCATGATGATGATGAACACCCGGCTGTCAGTGCTGGAGTCGTACTCTGTGCCTGTTGTGATGGTGATGTGGTACGGGATCACTGCAACGAACAGAGGTTTATTCATCAGAAAACCCACACATTTGTATGAGACTTGAGGAAACCAGGGACTCATCCCATCAGAGGGAGCAGTTGTGCATGTTAAATGGGTTCACATCCCATTGAATTCATTTGGAGAAGAGATAACATCATGCTTTGTTGGGTTACAAGTGTGCTTTGGAGACTACTTTCCCATGGCACGCTTGGGACTGAATTCTGCAAGGGTTAATTTCCCCAGACAACCCTACTGGCTGCAAGGAGGTTATAAGACCAGATTTCTCCCTAATGGATGACAGAACAGCAAAGGGCTTGAATCCTTATTGACACCAAGAGACCTTCCTGAAGATGAGTCTGAGCACCTAAATCTTAAACAGCCTATTAGGCCAAAATGATCTTACACTCCCTGTTCAATAAAGACAAATAAATCTATGCTGACTCCAAGGTAAGCCATCACTGACTGAATGTCCCAGTACAACCACAAATGCTCTCCTTTGTGCCTCATTCAAGGATTGCTGTGATCTATAGGGCAGCTCAGGGTTTCAGCACCACTTTACAAATCCAGGCAGACAGAGAATAATCCTTGTATTAAAGGTAAGTCCCTCAGTAATTCTATGCATTACATAATAATTTTGGTGAGGGAAAAAAACCTTCAGGCCAAGGCTTGGGAAAGAGGAGGTGGTTTTTCTGTGGTTTTCAGAAATTTCAGTTCAGCTGTTAAAAGGGAGGAAGTGCCAGACTGCTTTTCAAGGGCTTTCCAAAAGCTCATTTGGGTAAGCCAAGCAGGCGGTGCAGAATTAGTCGCTGAATACTCGTTTGATTTCTCAGAACATTTGTGCAGGGCTGTTCAAACAGTTCTGACAAGACTCAGAGCTCTGAAACTTGCTTCGTCACAGACTTAAAACAGTCTGGCTTCATCATCACTTTTTTCATTTAAAAAAAAAAAGGGGGGGTTATATATTGACAAAAAGGTTGGTTGGTTTTCAAATTATCCAAGATTGACAACTAATTTTGCTTTATAATAAATAAGAACATTTTTGAGGTGCGGGTTGTACTGGAAACTCGTATCAGACTTGGAATGTTTGTTCAACATCAGGGAAGGCATGAATTCATGCTGACCAAATCTGTTCTTACCTCTGGACAGAGCAGAAACCAAAGAGATTCATTCAGCCCCAATTAGAGGATTTTGTGTACCAACACAAAATGAACTGATGACTAGGCAAGATTTATTCTCCCTTTATGGTATAATTTACATTTCAGTGAGTGCATCAGCATAATGATATGCAATGCATTTAGCAGGAAAAAGGGTTTAGCTGTAGTCAAGGCAGATTTTATAAGAATATATTGAGCAGTCAAGTTTAGATCAGCTCCAGACTTTCCAATAAAGTGTATTTTGAACAGGGACAAAATTTCCTTTAGCACAGTTTTTACCCTGTTCTCCTGTGACAGATCAAGTTCAGAGGACTAATAGCATTTCCATCAAATGTTGCATCCTCAAGCCAAACTACCAGAAACACCTGTAAAAAAGAATTATGAGTAATCATCATTTTCCACTTTAAACAGTGAATACAGAGATACAGAGTAGCTTGATACCAGACAGCAGGAAACACTGTTTGCTGCTCTTTCCTTTGAAAAACTGGAAAAAGGATCCTTTAATTTGTTTATCTCTCCTTCCCTCTTTCTCTGGGACTCACGGTTCCCTTTTTTCAAACATAGGAGAATGCAAAGCCTTGGGCAAGTGGCCACAGCAGGACACCACAGGTCCTCCAGCCCACCTCCCTTTGCCCTGTTCCCTGGAGTTCCAGCACAGGGGTCAGGCTGCTCGAGGCCACGTGTTCCCCTCGCAGTGGGGTGGGTTTCCTTAGGGATGCATCCATACCATCTCCAGCACTGTCTTCTAGCACGGAGAAGTTGTTCCCAGTTCAGAGCTAAGCAGGATTCAAGCCAAGAGGACCCTTGTGCCCCATCCTCACATCATCTCCTGCCCCTCAAAAGCATTTGCCGGTTTTGTCATGCCAGAGTCAGGACTGGGCTGCTCAAATGTTCACTCCCTTTCCCAGGCAACTCCCAGTACCACTTCCCTAATCGACTCATTAACAGCTGGCTTTTTATCCTGCTCAGGAGGTGGCTGTCTGGCTCACCCAGTCCATCTTATCTGACATTCCTTCAGGAAGCAGTTTCCTTAATGAGGCAACGTCAGAGAACAGAGATAGTGGTGATGACAAGCTCCAGGACTCAGAGATGAAAGACCACCCTGGCATAAGGGGGATGGTGGGAATGGTCCTAGCTCTGCTGGAGAGGGCTTCTCAGGGGAAATGCTGATGTTTTACCCATTACTTGTGAAACGACACGGAGTGCCGACATGGCAGATGTTATCCATTGTCACACCACAACAGTAATATCAGAAGGAATATGGGAATCTCTTTTTTTTTTTTTTTTTGATTTGAGAACAATGTGGGATTACAAAAGAAGGGTCGCCTCAAGACACATGGGTTGCAGACCAGGTTAAGCAATGTGCAGCATTATGCCTGTGCCCAGTTGAAAGGTGTGGGACATGCCACCCAGGCATCACATCACAACAAGCTACTGGGCATCAGATGAGCTGCAGTAACCATCTGTGTGAGTCTTCTCAGATAGCTTCCCCTTGGAAGCTATCTTAAACTCCTAAGGCAAATTATGTAATTTACACGTTGCTTAACATGGAAATTTAAGATAAGTTTCATTATTTTGCACTTGCTGCAGATTAAGAGTACATAGACAGACAGTAACTGTGATGCTGCCCGGTTAGTTGTTACAACACAGAACTGTAACCACACATCTAAACATTAATCTAAAGCTGAAAATCCCACCTAGGATATCAAAAAACTGTAGGTGCAACTTAGCTGGTAAGTCATTGCCCTGGAACACAAAAGGTGGTCAAAAAAAAGAGTATATAAATCACAGAAATACAGAATCATGAAAAGCACAGTTTGCAAGGGACCTCAAAGCTCATCTTGTTTCAATCTCCCTGCCATGGGCCGGGACACCTTCCACAGACCAGGTTGCTCCAAGCCCCGTCCAACCTGGCCTTGGACACTTCCAGGGGTGGGGCAGCCACAGCTTCTCTGGGCAACCTGTGTGTCAGTGGGAAGCCGTTCCCCCTTGTCCTGTGACTCCATCCCTTGTAAATAGTCCCTCTCCTTGTTTCCTGTCAGCTCCCTTCAGGTACTGGGAGGGTACAATTAGGTCTCCCCAGAGCTTCTCCATACTGAACAATCCCAGTTCCCGCAGCCTTTCCTCACAGCAGAGAAGCTCCATCCCACTAATCAGCTTATGGGTGTCCTTTGGACTCCCTCCAACAGGTCCATGTCCTTCACGTGCTGGGGATCCCAGAGCTGGAGGCAGCTCTGCAGGTGGGGTCTCACCAGAGCAGAGTAGAGGGGCAGACCAATCTTTCCCCTTTTTGTGTACCTGCCCTTGCCGTCCTAGACCACTTCTCTTCAGACAATAGCTGGGTACCACTCCCTTCACCCAGCACCTTCCATGCCAGCAGCCTGGCTTTGTCCAGTTTAATTCTGTACCACACCATGAACATGCACTGCAGACAGTTCCTCCAACAACCACCCAGTGCTGGTACCATTGGCCTGGGACAACAGGACACTGAGAAGAGCTTTAGGAAACACCATACCCTGGAATTCTGCACTTTGGTCACTGCACGAGCCAAGCAAGCAGCTCCCAGAGGCTCCCCAATGAACAAAACTTAGGGAAATGTGCTAATATTACACAAACTGCACTCCAGAATAACCCAGAACCAAGCTGGAGGAGATCCTGCCGTGTCCAGGGACAATCAGCACCACATACGGAGTTGAAACTCTACTGGAGCCAAAGCCCTCATTTCATCAGCAGAGTTTGGCCTAATTAAAGTACTACATGTTTAGAGGAGCACAGGGCAGGGAGGGAGATGTGCTGAGCCTCTCTGCTCTTTAAGAAAATAGGTTCCTGGGAACAAACAGATTTAGTAAGCAGAATCTCTGACAGATCAAACCAAACCAGTTTTCCTGGCCAAACCAGCAGCCTGTACGAACCTGCAAAGCAGTCCAAGTGTCATCATCAAGGCTTGAGAAGGGTTTTACATTTTCTAGCTGCTCCCAGAGGTGGTGATGCATGTCAGTCCTTGAGAAACAGGACTATTAGTGTCAAGGTGCTGAAAAATCTCAGGATCCTGGTTAAAGTTATGGAGCATTCTGGATATACCTGATATATTCAGACATTTATAGCAAAGCTCCCAGCTCACGGACACCACTCTGGCTCTTGCTCTGGTGCCACATACCAGAACTGCCTGTCTCACACTGCGCCTTGGCTACGTGAGTCTCAGCAGCAGCATTTTGATGGAGAATTAGGTACTCTGCTGGCAGCTTTGCTAGAAGAGAACCTCTGGTTCCAGTATATTTCTGCCCTTCCTCCAGAAGCTGCACTCCACGCCCCTGCCCCTCTCTGTGCCGGCTCAGCCCTTCTCCCTGTCTGTGACCCCTTCTGCGCTCTGGGGGACCTGAAAAGCCCCACCAGCCCCAAAGCCCTGAGGCAGGAGATGTCAGGCACAGGAAGCCCTGTGGAGGGGCCGTGCTGAGGGGGCAGGCAGGAAACCTGAGCTCGGCTGCGGGCTGGAGCAGAGCGGCCCGAGGACGGAAGCGCCCCAGCTGCACACAGCTCCAGGGGGGACTGTCAGCACCAGGTAAGAACAGCTGGTGAGCACATGGAGGCATAAAATACCTCTGCTCCAATATGAAACTCCTCTGCAGTTGTGCAACTGCCTTCAGCATTGCTTTTATTAATAAAATTCTACAAGTCCCTTACCCTATCATTAGCTGCTATTAAAGCTGAGTAAAGCCTTACTCCAAATCCTTGCCCAGACTACCCTAAGAACGAGGATAAGCAAACCACAGCTGTGGGAAGCACTGGAAAAGGCAGAGCTGAGGTGCTGTTTCACATGCCTCACCTCGTTCTGGGGCAGCTGCTGACTCACACTCAACAAATTTGGGTTGTACCTTCCTGTGCTTCAGCATGCAAGTGGCAGCAGTGTGAGGCAAAACCTGCTTCCAGGCAGGACATGAAGTGGGTGGGATCCTCCCCAAGTGTGGAGGCTCACAAGGGACCTGTCATCAATGGAGCACTGACAGTCAGTGAGGGTAAGGCTTTGAAGTTTATTATCTCAAGGCAGGTGCCTAAAATAGGTCAGAGTAACCTCACCCTAAACCCCCCTTGCTGCTCTGCACTGGCTGTACAGGGAGCCTGGGGTGACTGGCTCAGCCTCAGGCCTCGATGCTTGAGAAAGTGAAGCCCTGGCAACAGCAGAGCAACTTGGGAGGCACAGTTTGCCACGATGCATAGAACCACACAGCCTATCTTTTTTCTTAGAAAAACACCATTCCAGACATGAAAACGCAGCTTCTCTGCTCCCAACCCCTTGGCTGCAGTGAAACAAAAAGTGCCATCGTGACTGGTCCCCCAGCAGGATCTGAACTCAGCTGTGGTTTCTGCACAGGGCGAGCAGAGGCAGCAGTAAAACCCCCACAGCTCAGGAGACTGTGCCCTGTGCCAGCCCTGCACAGCCCTCTGTCACCATGAGCCACCACACTGCCCCACCTCAGATAAGACCCCACGCTCTCCCCTGATGCTGTGACACCCCTAGGCCTGGGCAAGGAGAGAAGTCGTTTCTGCAGAAAGTGTTTAATTAGCAAATGTTGTTCCTAGTCTGGCTTCCTGTCTCTGCTACAGCCAAAAATCCCCCTCGGTTACCCAGACATGCTCCAGGACTCGCTTTCAGACACACCAGAGGTGACATTACCAAGGCAGTGAGGAGACCTCATTATCTCGTGCAACAGCACAGGATTTGGGGGATCCTTGTGCCTGGACACCTGCATTCCAGAGGGATTTACACCCTCAAACTCTCCCACCTAGCTATTAGCCTACTTTCAAACAGCAAGCACACACAAAGCCATCTAAGCCCCTGTGGATCACTTAAAATACACTAAAAATTTACAGTCCAAAGCTGACAAGGAACCAGGACATAACTTTAGAGTTTAAAGCACTCATTCACTGGTGAAGAACCATAGAAAAACTGCTTCTGAAAGGGATTTAAAGGTGCAGAAATACTTGTAGATCACTCAGGTACACTGGTGAACATGCAAGAGCTACGTGGATTAAGGCAGACTCAGTCAATACTGATGACAAAGGTGACAAAGTCAGCAAAGGTGGCAAGAACCTGCATGAATCATGCCCAGGCAGACTGATGCTGAATCAGGGAGATGGCACACGAGCTGAAACCAGCTGGGGAGCTGGAAGGCATTCGAAGGGGAAAGGATGGGATTAAACAACCCGGCAATGGAAAGAATTTAGAAGCTCCGCAGATTAAAAAAAAAAAAATAATAAAAAAAAAATCGGGCCTTCAAATGCACCAAGTTCTGAGGGAGTTTCACGAAGGAAGCCTGGCTTTTTGCCTTCATACCTGGAAGCCCACATGTCTGAGGAAGGTGATGTAAAAATTTCAAAGTCTCCAAGAGATTTCAGGGCACCTTTCGCAAGGAAGTACAAGACTAGACAAGGAAAGCCTTTAGTGACCACAAGTACAACAGTGAGGAATGCTCTTGTTCTGCCACCACCTACAGTTAGCAAAAAAAAAAAAAAAGGTGTGTCAGCACAGAGGTGCCTGCACTAACAACATATGAGTGTTTAATACATCCAACCCAAAGTAAACACAGTCTAAAGTTAATATGGGGTCAGGCTGCCCCCCCTCAGCCTGATCAGGCAGATCCAACACACTTACCAGGCATTAAATACTTGCAGGCAGTGATAACAAGGAAGCCAGTGCACACATGTTCTAATAGACAAAGCTGGAGCCAAAACACACCCTTGGGATCTGCAACAGCAGTGAACAAGCAAAAAAACAGGCACAGAATTTGAAAACAGAGAGAGGAAGATAAACACTAAACATGGCAAAAAGTAAAACAAGAAACAGGAGTGCTCTGCGTGGAAGGGCCAGTAACTTTTGCTGGAATTATGAGGGAAGTCAGGGAATAGGAACCCCCCTCTCTGGGTACCATATGTGCTCCCTGCAAAGGATTAACACCAGATTCAAAAGCATTTGTGGACAATGGCAGAAACTGGTCTATAACTTACTGAGACGTGACTGGGACACTTCCATGCAGGCACAGGCTCTGCCTTCCACATCAACACAGCATGGAAGTAGTGAAGAACAAAGGCAGAAACCATCCTGTCCCAGTCAGCAGAAAACAGTGGAGCCTGTGGCTCCACAGCAGCTGTAGGTGACCCCTGGTATCCCACAGCTCCAGCACCCAGTTAATCCTACGCAGTGTTCATGAGAGCAAAAGAAAACTGTGCCCTTCTTGCAGAAAGGGGTTTTTTTGTCAGTTTAACATAAAACTTAGTGCCAGAGGCAGTGTAAGAGTATGGTTGCATGGGCAAGACAAGAGGGAGGACAGGGACAGCAACAGCCAGCAGCTAAGATCTAAAATATACATATATACACAATATATACAGATACAAAACTCAGCACGGGGCACTCCTGTGACAACTTGTGTAGAATGGCACAGAATCAACTCCAGAACTGCTGGGAAACAGCACCATTCTCAAAGTGGGACACCAGCATCTCTTGGAAACACTGCACACCAGCAGCAGTCACCCAAGGCAAGTTCCACAACGGGGTTTTGAAATAACTGAAAAGCCACAAAGATCCCCACAATCAGCAGAACGACTGAAATGCAGCTTTTGCAAGTGGTGGTGATGTAAGAACATGAAATGCCTTTGACAGTTGCAGCCATAGAGCTCTAAATAAAGGAAAAGTAACGTGAAGATGCTGAAGGTCTTGGCAGCCTTCTTGAAGAGTTCCTCCCTAATCTGAAGCACTGCAACAAAGCCCCTCACAGCAGCCATCTCTGAAACAGGAACTGGAACACTTGACAGGCAGTAACCTCAGAGGTTCTTGTCGTGAGAAAGTCACAGAAATGACAGATAAAAACCTCAGGGTAAGAATCTCAATCACCGAGGCTGGAAAAGCCCTTTAAGATCGAGTCCAACCATTCCCTCAGCACTGCCAAGTCCAGCACTAAACCATGTCCCCAAGTGTCACATCCACGTGTTTCTTGAGCGCTTCCAAGAACGGTGACTCTACCACTGCCCTGAGCAGCCCCTTCCAGTGCTTGACAACCCTCCCCATTAATAAATTTTCCCTACTATTCAGCTTAAATCTCCCCTGGTGCAACTTGAGGCTGTTTCCTGTCCCTTGTTCCCTGGAAGCAGAGCTGGATCCCCCTCTGGCTCCACCCTCCTGTCAGGGATTTGGAAGGAGGGAGAAGGTCCCCCCCTCAGCCTCCTTTTCTCCAAGCTGAGCACCCGCCCCAGCTACCTGAGCCACTCCTGAGCCAAGTCTCAGTAAGTCTGAGCCATTTTGGACAAAATAATTTGTCCCAATTTAAGCCTTTTGAAGTTCAAGTGCAAGTTCTGGACTTGACACATTTGGCTTTCAACAGGCACTTAGGAAAAATTCACTTAATTCTAACTTTAGAACGGGCAGGAAAAAAACCCCGCCCCCCTTTATCTTCTTTCCCCTAATCCCCTTGATATTGCAAAAGGATCCCAGCATACCTCACTCAGGCTAGAGGTAACTAAACAGATATGTTTGGAAAAGTGAATCCTGCCCACCAAACATAAGGCACAGTTTGGGAGAGTTATGGACTGCTCAGATATCTCCTCCTCTGATCTGTTTGATGAACTGCCCAACTAGCAGAGCTGACTGGTGTGTAAGTAGCAGACAGAGATAAGTCTGCAGATAGAGCCCAGCAACAGCATCTCACCATTTCAATCCTAAACTATTTAGAGATAAAAGAACTGCAGCCCTTGAGGAAGCCACAAACAGGCCCTCACCACAGTGCGATGGCAGTTCAACATCACCCATCACCTCCCAAAGGGACCAGAGCTGCAGGGGGAGAAAGGTCTAATGCAACACATTTGGTGCAGCCCTTCTGGAGCACCAATCACATCCATATGGACACAAACCCAGCCTGTAAAGTCAGCTCGAACATTTTTTTTTTTCCCCCAAACTTCTCCCTGACCATCTGATCTCCAGTCCCAACCTTAGAAAGTGAATTTCAATATTCCTGCTTAAGGCCAGGCCTCTCTTCCTGCTTTTTTTGAAACCCCCAAAAGAAAGGTTTAAACCCTTTCCTCCCCCAGCTTTGCAGCTGATGTAACACAACCCCAGCTGCACATATTGGGTCAAAATTGAGAGACCCCTTGCACACTTACTGGTGTCACACAGAAGCCTGGAGTAGTTCTTAAAGCCAAGTTCAGCACATCCAGTGCTTCATTTTACAGGGAGCCAGATCCACCTCCTTTCGTTCTCATAAAGGGTAATTCATTTAAGACTTCCCAAGTCTCCCTGCATTTCTAATAAACTGTTCAGTATTAAAAAAAAGCAATTCCTAAGTGTTTCTGGGATGTTTTCTAGACCCTCAAACTTAGTATTTACAGCTAATGTTTTCCAGCAAACATTTGAAGAGAAGAATTTAACTTTTTTTGCCCAAGTACTCCAGCCTCTTGACACAGACCAGGGAAACCAAAATCACGCTGCAGAGAAAGAGGGAAACGCTCCTGAACGATGGGAGGTTGAGCAAACAGGGCAGCATCACAAGACCTGAGAATAAACAGCTGGACATGTTTTATGCCACACAAAGCCAGCCATGCAAAGGAAAGTCTGTAGAAAGCCAAGAAACAGGGATATGGCAGCAGGAGGATGAAGACCAGGGTTTTTAACAGACTCAATTCACTGGAAAGCTCCACATGAGGCACCATTCCTCACGTGATTCTTGTCCTTTTCCTTTTTTCATTTTATTTTTATTTATTTATTTATTTATTTATTTAGTGTCCTGGTATTTCTCAGTGTCTCATCAGCTAACACCTACAATACCTTCAGAGCAAAGTAATTTCTCCCACCTCATCATGCTCTCAATTCCTCTCCCCATTAACAGCCAGTTGACACTCCACATCTTTCATCCGCTTGCCCAACTTTTAGGGGAAATCTGTAGATCAAAGTCTTTGCACAGCCTGGAGGTAACACTGTTAGTCCTCCCTCCAGTTCAGATCCAGATAGAAGGAAGGGATTAGTCATTATCACCTCCCCAACACAGGCAGAAATCCCTACAGCCCTTCCAGAGAGTCCTGCAATAGGATGGAAAATTGTTCTTCAGGTCTTTACTGCTGAATTTGCTTATAAAATCCAGTCCTTGTTTTCAGAGTTCAAATGACAATGCTTTTTTATTTGAAGTAATCCTTATAAACATGACAAAACTGGCTAGATCGGGAGTCATCGAATCCACTATCCTTTTCCTGACAGAAGCCTCTATCCTTTCTTGGCCATGGTAGTTCACAGCTCCTATAAAGGATATGGCATCTTCACATTTAATACCAGGCTGATTTTTCTTCCTGAACTTTCATGACTTATAGAAGAAATGTGGCTTCAAAAGTACTGTGATGGTGGTGAGGTCCTGGCATGTGTTGCCCAGAGAAGATGTGGCTCCCCCATCCCTGAAAGTGTCCAAGGCCAGGTGGAGGGAGCTTGGAACAAGTGGAAGGCGTCCCACTAGACCAGGGGGTGGAACTGGATGAGCCTTAAGGTCCCTTCCAACCCAAAACAGTCCGTGATTGACAAAAAGCTGCAAAATAACTGGAATCTTCCGTTGTTACAAAACTTCAGCCAGGCCAGCAAAAAATCCACCTCGTTACACTGAAACAGCTCTGCACTATAAATAGTGACCACTGCAGCTTTGCTTCTGTGCAGCATCTCCCCCACACAGGACACCAAGGCCTGGCGCAAAGGCAAGCAGGTTTCTTTGGTCCCCAAGCCCATCAGAGAAAGGCACGGGGCAGCACGACAGCAGCACCAGCTCTCTGCTGTTACAACATTCTCTGCTGTTACAACATTCACACAGGTCTCACTGGAAGGCAGAGGTGAGCTCAGAGCGACCCTGGGGAATTTGCCAGAGTGGGAGCAGGATGCCAATAGCAGGCCTAGCAAGGCTGAAGGCCTGGGACAAGAACTATGGCAACATGAGTGTGGCTGCTCTAAGTGGGCAAAAGTAATGGACTGACACTGCTATTCCCTTGGCTTTCATGCTAGTTCCTCAAGAAGTCACCCTAAACTGCCGAGGAACCATCATTGTCTGACCCCTCACCATTACCCTGTGGAGAAAGCAAGAAGGTAAAGCCAGAGAATCTTTACTACCAACTTACACTCTCCCTTTTTTCCAGATAATGCTTTGTATTTTCCAAAAACACTGCCAAAAGCAGCGTCATTTGCAATCTCTTCCCTTCTTTCCAGCACAATACTGGAGTCACCCTATTGTTTCTTTACTTAGTCACTTTATTAAAATCTCACCAATTCCAACTCCAAAGAGCTCCCCTAGATAAGTTCCTGCTTTGCAACAATAGGCTGAATGGATGAATGTTACCTGTGTGACAGAACTTGACCTATCAGAGGCACAGAAACCCTTTCTGATTTTATTTGAGAACAGTTTGCTCTGCAGGAAAGAGATGTCAGCATGTGTAGCTGTGGGTTTACGTTACCTCTGCTGCCCAAATGAGATTTTTATCTTACAATCACACTGTGGCATGCTTACCATAGAAATTAGGAATGTCCATAGTTATATATATACAATACAGATATTAGCACAGCAAAGGGGACTTGGATTGCTTTTTCAGAGGGCAGAGTGGGTGGAAATCAGATTCTGCTGCACTGCATTCCCCTGGCAAGGCATCAGAACCGTCCTAGAGCAGATCTTACAGATAACACCAGAATTTACAAAGTTCACAGTGACCGCCATGGGCTCCAACCCACTTCCTCCTCCTCCTCCTCCTCCTCCTCCTTCACTTCATGACTCACCCAAGTGATTCCATCAGGTGAGAGCTATTAATTGCCAATCTCAATACTGGAGAAAGCTGTGTCACTACACAGGTAAAGATATATTTAGTTACCACCAGATAATGCCTGCACTCCTGCCAGTGCAAACAGGCACGTGACTGTGCAAAGCACAACTATGGGCATTTCTTATCAAAGAAAACAACATTTATAGTGTAGAATTAGAGAAAGGCTTTCAGAGTGCAAAGCAAGCAGTTCCCTTAAAGGGGCAGCTAATATTGAGCCTCTGCAAGTCCCAGGTACACAATCTTAAATTTTAATTCAGTGCAAGATCTCTTCCACATTTCAGGAAACAGATGAACCACACATTTGTTCATCCAACCATAGAGCCAATAATTAGAACATGTTTAAGGATTTCTGCAGCTCGCTGAAGCAAGAGCAGTGTTAGCAGGATTTTCCTGCTGTAATTATCTTGGCTTCATATCTGAGAAAAACCCTATCTTATCTTAGCTCAGCATACACATGCCTACACTGAGATCAGCTGCCCACTGGCTAAGGCAACAGTGTTTCTTAATACTAATATAAAGAAATTTCAAGTATGATGTAGGCTGAAAATGTATAATGAGTTTGCAGCACAGGTCCAATGGCTACAGTGTGACAGAGCATCTCTTGTGAAACCTTCTCCAGCGGTGTTTCAGATTACATCTTCTCTAAGTAGCATTACATGTTACTGTTAAAAATTAAAAGCACAATGCATCTCAGCTGCCTCCACAGAGTGAGATTCCCAGCTTTCCAGAGCTCATTCCATATGCACGAGGGTTTTACACAGCTGCTGAGTGCTGTGCCGTGCCCTGCACAGTCTCATCACTGTCCACGCCTGGATAAAACACAGACACACCACGAGCCAGTTCCCACTGCACTGACAGTGTCCTAAATACGGGGAATCCACATGGGCAGTAAAACCCAGACACTTCTGCAGGAGACAGAGCAGGCCAAGCCTCAGTGAAATCAAATTCCTCACAAAAGAGCCAAATCACTACTAAAAGGTTACAATGAAGGCCAGGTCAGAAATCCACAGCTCCAAAACACCGGACTTCCAAAGGAAATCATGGTACTTGTGGCACAGAGCCCTCTCCATGACCTGCTGGCCATACAGGACCTGCAATGTGAAAACCTGGCACCTGCAAGGCATGAAACGTCCCTTTGCACACTCCTTTCCATGAGCACTGCCATCCCACTAAAACCTGAATGTGTGCTGAAATGGAGCTGTTCTGACTGGAAGGAATGTGCTTGTCCCCTGCCAAACATTTGCTTAATCAACCAGTAAGCAGGAAAATAAGTTAATCAACAGGACTTTAAATTCTTGCTGGTTATTTTCTACCCTTCACCATAATACCACAAGGAAAAGCCAAACGAGAAATTCACCGAAACACTGGCCACGCTAAGCTGTGCTGAGTGGCAGGAGGTATGACTGACACACATCCTGCCCAGGAGGGTGGCTGACACTGAGCCACTCTCTGAAGTGGTAAAGCCCTAAGACTGCTTTACCCTGGTCCAACTGGGACTAGGGAAAGGGCCCCACATTGTGAGGGGATGTCAGATACTGCAGCATTACCTGAGCACTGAGGCTTCCAAGCAGAAGGGAGTTCAGGAGTTTCACATACCCCAGCTGAGACTCCCTCCAAAAGCAGGTATGCACATCTGCACCTAACATGCTGCAAGGCTCGATCTCAGTCACGCTCTGCTATTAAATCAGAAGCAGTATAAATAAGGTTGAAATAGGACAGCAGGGAATTCTCCAGCCCAAATCTCATCTTGGAGTCAGACTTTGGTATCCCCTAATCGCATTCAGTTTTCAGTCATCATCTTGACATTTGACTATTCCACCTTTGGGGGAGATTCCTCAGTCATCCAACTCCACAGTAGTGAAGTTATTTGGTCTGTGGTTCACTCTGTGCCCAGGCCCCCACTCAGAAGCTTTCAGACAGGCGTTGTCCACATCAGAAGATAAAACTGATTAGCCAAATCCCCTCCTGTTCCATCAGCTTACGCAGAAGGATGGTGATGTTCATATCTGAACCCGTGGACTAATTACTCCTGTAAAACAATTAGATTTAGGGAAAACTAGTGTTTAATCCTGGCCAGCTAACCCTGAGATTTTGCTTCAGGCAAAGTCTGACTCCTAAAAGCTGCAGACAGGGACGCCACTTCCTTCTGTGGGAGGACACAGCAACACAAGGGCAACCACCACACGGGTTCTGGCTGATGTGGGAGTTTCCTCATGCTATGACACACCCTTCCTGGGCACCTTTCCCTTCCAGGTTCCTCATGCTATGGCACATCTTTCCTGGGCATCTCCTCCCCATCCATGTTACTGCATCTCTAAGTTACTGGGCCTCATTAAATCTAAGAATAGGAGAAAACCAACCCAAACAGCCTTTGGTTTTGAAGGTGTTGCATCTTTTACAGGTAACACAAGGTTAGTTCCTGTTGCCTCTTGTGACACCAGCTTTAGAGTCTTGAAAACAAAATGTAGCTAACTCATCTCCCAGCAAAAGCCCCAGCTCATTTTAGACTCATTCTGGGGGAAAAAAACACTAATATGTCTTCAAATAGCAATGTCTTAAGGACAAGAACTCATTGAACTCCAGCATGGTTATTTTATTCAGCTACTTTCCTTAAAAAGAAATTCCATCTCCTGGACTGCTGACTGCATATAGTTAATGAGTGTACACAGTGCTTGGACACTACCAAAGTTCTTGATTAAAGAAGTTTATTCCAATCAGTTGACATGATTTACATGGCTACTAAAGAGGCAGTAAAATGCCAAAGACTTGAAATTCACTGTTGGATTTAATACTCTTCACCTGCATCTTCTCCATCCACCGAGTCTGTGCCCACTTCTTCATAATCTTTCTCAAGAGCAGCCAAATCTTCCCGAGCCTCTGAGAACTCCCCCTCCTCCATCCCTTCTCCAACATACCAGTGGACAAAGGCACGCTTGGCATACATCAGGTCAAACTTGTGGTCCAGGCGAGCCCAGGCCTCGGCAATGGCCGTGGTATTGCTCAGCATGCAGACTGCCCGCTGGACTTTGGCCAGGTCTCCCCCAGGAACCACTGTGGGGGGCTGGTAATTGATGCCGACCTACAGGAGATGCAGAAGAGACCGTGAGTTTCTTTGTGGTGTTTGACAGAGACTATAATCAAAGTCAGACAACAGGAATGGAATAAAATGTGTCGCTCACAAAGCTGCTCTGTATGAGAGCCCAAACCTCCGCTTCCTAAAATACAACCCAGGTACCCACAGAACAGCTCTATGAGCAAATACACTCCGGGGGCCCAGGACAGCGAATGAGAAGCCCAAAAAGCCACGATGGGACCGAGACTTGCCTTAAAACCAGTAGGACACCAGTCCACGAACTGGATGGTGCGCTTGGTTTTGATGGCGGCGATGGCGGCGTTGACATCCTTGGGGACGACGTCCCCGCGGTACAACATGCAGCAGGCCATGTACTTGCCGTGCCGGGGGTCGCACTTCACCATCTGGTTGGAGGGCTCAAAGCAGGCGTTGGTGATCTCAGACACGGAGAGCTGCTCGTGGTAGGCCTTCTCTGCCGAAATAATCGGCGAGTACGTCACCAGCGGGAAGTGGATCCGAGGGTAAGGCACCAAGTTGGTCTGAAATTCAGTAAGATCCACGTTTAAGGCACCATCGAACCTGAGGGAGGCAGTGATGGACGACACTATCTGACCAATGAGGCGATTGAGGTTGGTGTAGGTCGGGCGCTCAATGTCCAGGTTTCTACGGCAAATGTCATAAATGGCCTCGTTGTCCACCATGAAGGCACAGTCGGAATGTTCCAGCGTGGTGTGGGTGGTCAGGATGGAGTTGTAGGGCTCCACGACAGCTGTCGAGACCTGAGGCGCAGGGTAGATGGCGAATTCCAGTTTGGATTTTTTCCCATAGTCAACCGAGAGCCGCTCCATCAGCAGGGAGGTGAAACCAGATCCAGTGCCTCCCCCAAAGCTGTGGAAAATCAGGAAACCCTGCAGGCCAGTGCACTGATCTGACTGAAAGAGAAAATACGGGTGTTCGAGTCATCGTGTGGACATTCAGCATCCCAAATCAAGCTCCAGAAAGACAGCTCTGAGTTCTGACACATACCACCTGTTCAAGCTTCAGAAGTACTGAATTTATCCACCAATAATCAAGGAGGTGTCCCATGAAAAACACTGTATTCTTGGCTGTTTCAAACCTCTTCAAATTGCTGCCTTGAATACCCCCCTTATTCCCAATTCTCAGCCAAGGCCATTAACAATGACCAAGAAAAGCAGCAACGTTGCAAGACCTACACACCATCTATCCCCTCCACTGATTTGACACTCTCTACCTGCACAGAAATGGAGCAGTGCCCCATCCCAGAGCTCCTGTTCTAATCCTGTACAAGTGCCAAGCATGGATCTCTTCAGGGGAATGAGCTGTCAAGGTGTATTACACAGCCCATCCAGTTCAGGCTTCTCAGATGACAAAAAGAGACAGCCCTGTCCTCACAAAGAGGTGCCACACGATGCTCAGCTCAATTCCCAGGACTGACAGGGACTTCCAACAGCTTGTAGAAAGGAATTACAACCATGTTTTTCAGGTCAAAGTACAGCCTGCTGCAAACTGATCTTTGCTTTAATTAGAGGCTGTGGCAGCCAAGTGCTGAGAACAATTCAAGTTGTGATCTGCAAGAGGTGAACTTTTCACAAAAACACACTTAGCATTCCGTATCAAAGCACCTGGGTTGTTTTGGGCAATGAGGATTCCGACCTTTGTGACACAGATTGGGTAATGTATGTGCTTAGCAGCCCTAAAAAGGGAACTCAGACCTCCTAAGCTGCCATCTTGGTAAGTCTGCCACATGGTCAGAGTACTGGAGAGCCTGAAACATCCCATCTTACTGAGATTTGTTTCTTTTCTGCTGTTATTACCATAAAATTAATCCAGAAAACATAACAGCAGGATATGGAAACAGTAGTCTAAACCATGGAAGGAAGTATTCCTATCTAAACATCCTTGAAAGAGCCACAGTCAGAGACCAATCCTTTTCCAGCAGCAACTGTGTGAATCACAATTTTTGTCCTGGCTTTCTAAAGTCGAATGAGAAACTACAGATGAAGTTTTAGGTGCCTCATCAGCATTTTAGACCACTTGAAAGCCGTATCTGACAGAAATAATCCAGCCATTCTCAGCTGGCTAAGAATAAAACCAGATGTAGACTAAGTCCACAGATTCTCCTACCACAAAAAACAAAGCACAGCTTATGGATTGAATAACTGTGTATTGAATAATCTACTTTCCAAATCCTGTAAAATAGGGTAAAAAAAGATGTTTAAGAGCTTTCAGTAAAGAAGAGTCTTACCAGTTTCCTGATACGCTCTAGAACCAGATCAATTATCTCTTTCCCAACTGTGTAATGACCTCGAGCATAGTTATTTGCAGCATCTTCTTTACCAGATATCAGTTGTTCAGGATGAAAGAGTTGCCTGTATGTCCCATTCCTAACTTCATCTGGGAAGAGACAAGATAATTATTATTACATAATATGTAAATACTATTTAAAAGTTAATTTTCTGTGTTGACCAGGTTTTTCAGACTTCTGAGGGTGTCCAGGATACGGTACCTAAACCCTTAGAGATAAAAAGCAACCTGATATCTACCAATCAGTAGGTAACAATACTTTCTACAACCTGAATGTTGAATCACTAAGAAAAAATAAGTTACTCCTTAAGAAACTGTTCCATTTTACACCTGAGTTTAAAACTAGCCTGCCAGAGCAATTTAGAAATCATTCTTCTGTGGCAGTAGAATCATTCTTCCAGTTTAAGACAACTTAAGGCCCATGTTGCAGCTCAGCAGCTGAAATCCTGCTTTTCTCCCCCTTACTTCCCAAGCCCTTCAGGATGCTGCCTTGTTGCTTCTGCAGCTGTGGGCAGGCAGAGCCAACGCTTGTCTTGCTTGTCTTCTCCTTTCCCTTCACTGTACTTTCTGCCAGAGGTAGAAAGGGTTCAAGAAGGGGTTCAAAAGAAACAGGAGATGCTCTTGGAGAGCTCTGCAATTATCCCAGCCCTGAGCTGTGAACTCCAGCACACACAGCTGTGTTAAAGAAACAGTGCAGATGCACATTTGGAGACTGATTTAGAGTTACTATCTCCACTAGTCCCAGAAATATGCACTCTAGATCTAGCAGGCTAAAGCTCTGTCCTAAGAGGTACAAAGACACTCAGCAGAGCTTTGTCTCTGGTTTAGCTCAAGCCATTCTCGAGCTGTGTGCTAATGCAGTATTGCATCCTTTAATTAAAGTCAGGCGGGCAGCAGAGAGCTTTGTGAACTGCAGCTGAAGTTGCCTGTTTGCCTGTATTCATTAATCTGAAAAGGCTAGCAAGACAAAGATAAGTAAAATTCAAGATGTAAAACTACAGTCACTATTCAAAGCAGTTTGGGCTGAGCAGCTCCCACTGCAGTCTGCAGTCCAATATTCTAAAGTGTTTCTAAGACTGCATCAAAACAAGAACAATTTGGAGAAGTTTACCATCCCAAATACTCATGTATCCAAGACGTCCTGCATTATCACTCTAAATTATAAAGGATAAACGTGGGTAATAAGGGAAAATACAGAACCTAAAGAAAAAGGCAGCTGATAGGTGCAGTGTGAGTCAGGATGGTCCTGGCGAAGTAACAAAACTAGTAGACTTCAGAGGATCAGTCACTGGACTATGAAAGTGTGCTGGAACAAAGAATTTAGAGTTGAGGGAACAGCTAAACCAGACATGCTGTGCTACGTCTTTTTAAGTCTAGCTGGGTTAGACTTTTCAGGACACTTGGGTTGAATTCCCAGATGTCATTGCCCTATTTTGTGGTGGAAACTGTGATGGTATTTTACCACCACATCCACAGAGCTGGTGCACATGTCCAGTATCCTGCTGCTTTCTCCAAGAGCAGCACTGATCCAGAAGGACAGAAATCCCTTGTGCACACACGTGGCAGCTGCAGAGCCGCTGCATGCACAGGAGATGGGTTTTCACGAACTCAGTGCAGAGGGACTTGCTGCATGAATGGGGAGTCTCATCCTAGCCCTGCCCAGGAAACTGGAGCAGTAATTCCCACATTAGCCAGGCAGGAATAAAGAAGGGCAGCTATCCCCCAGAAAGGCACGTGATGTAACCTTGAGTATGACCAAGCTTTAAGACAGCCTCTTGCCCCTCTCCCCACACCTAACCTGCATCATTAACGAGCACTGACCACTCACTACCTTTCATTTATCCCAAGGCTCACCAGCTCCCCTTCCTCCCGAGGCCAGGTGAGAGCTTTGCTACCTGCCCTCCCTCACCTCTCAGCTGTTCCTGGTTGCTCAGAGCCACCACCTGGCCAGCAGCAGAGGAGACAACAGCCACAAGGCAACAGCTCCTGGTAATATTAGTGTGTGGCCAAGGGTGCTTGGGCTCATTTCAAAGTAAGAAATCTGCTTAACAATACTTTCACATCTTTTAAAGAGGCTCTACTGACTGCTACACACATCGTGCCATACTGTTCCAAGGGGTTGTAACTGCTCCTTGCATAGCAAAAGCATGCAGTGTGTTCACAAGACCCTTTTAACTCCAGAGCCTGGCAGAAAGTAATGCTGAAGTTCTTGAGAGCTCATAGTGCACAATTGCATAGCAGTGAAAATAAAGCCAAGCCTTTTCCATCACCAGGAAGGTGCAGGCAAGTAAAACTTTGCAGCCCCAAAGCATTTCATTTTTTTTTCAGGGCTAGAGAAACAAATTCCTCAGTCAAAAGATGTGCAAGGGACCATAGGACAGTAATACCTATGACTGCAGGTTCCAGGTCCACAAACACCGCCCGAGGGACGTGCTTCCCCGCACCCGTCTCGCTGAAGAAGGTGTTGAAGGAGTCGTCCCCGCCTCCGACGGTCTTGTCGCTGGGCATGGTCCCATCGGGCTGGATGCCGTGCTCCAGGCAGTACAGCTCCCAGCAGGCATTCCCGATCTGCACGCCCGCCTGGCCCACGTGGATGGAGATGCACTCGCGCTGCGGGACAGAAACGGATCACTCAGCACAAACAGCACTGCCCTTGTTCAGCAAACCTCCCGCACACCCACCCCCCGAACTCCCAGCCTGCAAAGCCATTGAAACATTGGCCTTATTGTTTTGGTGTTGGGGGGTATTTGGCACAAAGCACAGCAGAACACAAAAGCCCCATTCAGCTCCACCCAAACAGACCCCTTTGGACATTATCGTTTTTACAAGCTCCTTCCTCCTTGTTGTTCTTCAATCAGACAGGAAGAGTCTGATCAGCTCTTCCAAATCCTTCAGCCAATTTCTCTCTTCACACCAAACACTGAATATTAAGAAAAGCTGGTGATTGCACATGTCACTGGCCTAAGTGTCCAGAACAGCATCACCCAGATTCCAGCCCATCCACCAGAGGCAGCAAAACCCTCCCCAAGATCCAGGGTCACTTCATTTAATGTACATAAAATCAGAACAATATTCTCCTGATCCCTTAAGGGAACTTTGCCACTCTGTAAGAAAGTTTTTGCCTGACAAACCCCTCTGTATCCCCCTCCACTAATATAGACCATCAAGCCTCACACCACAGTGCTGCACACAAAGTGCTCAATTCCTTAACACCACACAAAACTACCTCAGGGAAGCCATGCAGAAAATAGTTCATGGCAGCAAAAGGATCTATTCCTACCCATTTACCGATCCCCAGGTTCTCTTTGATGTCCAGAGCATAATCCCAGCTTCTTTAATATTTCAGCATAGGGCTTTGAATGGTAAAAACCAAGCCAGGCCACCTACACAGTGTAAAACAGGTGGCAAGAAAACCAGCTGCAGTGCCACAGAGAGGCCAGGCCATGGCAAAGAATGAGGAATCATCCCCTCAGGAGAGCAGAACAACCTGAAATTCTTCTACAGGGGGAGGAAAGGAACAAAGAACACCACAGATCCTCACCTGACTGAGGTCCTACCAGTGGCCTAAGTCTTGCTGGTGGAGCTCCCAAGCAGCTGGGGAAGGTCACTGAAAGGGTAAGGACTACACTACACCACAGAGATGGTGGAGAAGGTGAAGGGTGTAAAGGAGAAGGGTATGAGGAACAGCTGAGGTCACTTGGCTTGTTTAGCCTGGAGGAGAGACTTGATTATGCTCTGTATCTTCCTCATAAGAGGAAGGGGACAGGACCCAAGGGAACAGCATGAAGCTGTCTCAGGAGGGGGTTAGGTTGGATATTAGAAAAAGGTTCTTCCCCCAGAGGGTGGTTGAGCACTGAAGAGGCTCCCCAGGGCAGTGGGCACAGCCCCAAGGCTGCCAGAGCTCAAGAAGTGTTTGAACAACACTCTCAGGGACAGGGTGGGATTACTGGAGGGTCCTGTGCAGGGCCAGGGTTTGGACTCTGGCCCTTTTGGGTCCCTTCCAACTCGAGAGGATTCCATGATTCCATGACCAGCATGCCCAAGCCAGGTAAATGCACGTCAGACTGCACACGTGCTTTCCATCATCACAGGACTTAAGACTACACAAAGCAATAGCAATGATTCACGTTCCAAAGAAAATGTATCTCTGAAAGCACAGCTTGGCAGCACAGGCACAGACCAGGTGCTACAGATGGCACACTAAACTTTGGCATGTTTACTTTGACAAAGTACAAAGTTCAGCACACGGGGCAGTGACTCCCTGCAACAGTACAAACAGCAGTAACTGAGAATCAGCCCTGCTGCAAAAGATCCTGGGGATCACCACGGAAACCAGCCTGGATGTCCCACAGGGCATTCTCATCCTCAAACCGTGGTTAAGGCAAACCATGTGCCAGGCTACAAGAGGAGGTACGTGGCCAGTGCAGGAGAAGCCTTCCAGGTGGGTCCAAGTTGGGTGCTCAGAGGCTGCTGTGAGGTTTAGGTTCATGTGAGGAAAAGCCTCCCGAGCAGTGTGGCCCTGGAACAGGTCACCAGAGAGGTGGAAAGGGATCTCCATCCTTGGAGGTTTTCAAAACTTGGCTAGACAAGGTCAGTCACAAAGCCTGGCCTGCTGCTACTGTTCGTCCTGCTTCAGGAGTTCCTTCAACTGCCTCCCTGCAATTCTGCCAAGGAATTCTAAGCAGTATGGAGCTATTTAATTAAACACAAACCTTTATCGGACACTAAAATACTCTCTTGCCCATTTTGCTCCATGTGGCCTTTTCACAGCATCAAGAATACTAAAAGACAGACCAAAATCCAAGCCTAGAAAGTATCATCTCCAAGTCGCAATGACAGGCAAGAGAACTGTCACACTTGTTACAGATCAGGGCCTTCACACACCACTGAGGGGAGCTTTGTAATGAATAGAGGTCAAATGTGTACTACAGACAGTGCTGGTAAGTGCTGCAATCAAGCCATAACACAGAATGCTTTTTTTTTTTTACTGAAGTAGTGCTCTCCCCACACTTACCTACATTACCTGAAAGCACAGAAACAGTTTCAGTGAAAATTCAGGCAGAATTTCTCTAGCCCAGTCTCTGTCTCTGTCCCCTTTCCCTATGGGATGTGGCTCCAGCTGAAGGGCACTGGCCTGTCCTCTGTCACTGCCCTTCCAGCAGCTGCAGACTCAGCCCCCTGCACTCATGGCTGGGTTGAAACCCCCAGCTCCCTCCATCAAACCACTGGGTCAGGCTGTAGGTCCCCTGTGCTCCCCAGCACAGTATTTAAGGTCCAGCTCAACCTGTGTGAGGTTGATGGAAAGCCAGATTTCCTGAGAATTTCCAGCTCAGACCAAGCTCAACAGCACACCATACAGATGAACGTGGTTTCCCTGGGATGGGGGACTCCAGGGAACCTGGATCCTTGGCAGAGACCAGGGGCTGTATTCACACTCCTGATTTGACTTTATTTAAAAAGCATGACCAGAAACAGCTCCCCGGGGAATTGCAAGGGCAAGGACATCGACACACCCCATCAGTACTCTAACTTGTAGCCTTTTGCAGTTCAATACATATTTTCCACATATTCACAAGCCTACAGAAGCAGTCTTCGTACATTTTGTTAAGCTCATGCAGCCTTCTGACAGTCTCTTTCCAGAGAGATGCAGGAAGCCAACACTCCCGTCCCCGGCTGTGCTGCCCAGCTCAGCACCTGAACCCTGTCCTGCGGGACGTCTGGTCACACCTTCCCGATCCCCCTTCAAGGTGACTCACAACCTGCCAGGTCAGTCACCCCAGGAACTCTCCACATCAGCTCCTTCCCGGCGCTCCCGCCGCCTCACACCACAGCGAGCGGCACCCGGGGGACACCCGGGGCGGGGGAACTGAGGAGCTTCCTCCGCTCCGACTCCGCGGGTCCCGCGCGGAGCTTCCCCGCGGTCACACCCAGCGGGCCCCCCCCGCAAGGACCCGGGGCTGAGGGTCCCGCGGGCCGCCATGTTCTCGGCGGGGTCGCCACCATTTTGGGACGAGGCGGCGGGAGCGACACGGGAGCGACATTCCGGGGCGAGACACGGCCCGGGGCCCGCCGGGGGCAACCCCGCCTGCCCATTTCGCCCCGCCGCCAGGGCGGACCCGCGTGTCCCGCCCCCCTCCCCTCCCCGTCTTTCCCGCAGCGGACAGGACCCCCCTGCGCCCCCCACTCCGCGCTCACCATGGCTCGGGAGCGCCGGGACAGACGCGCAACGTGTCTGAGCAGCACCGCGACAGCGGGAGCGCTGCCCGGGCTCACCCTTATAAACGACGGGGGCGGGGCGATGGGCTGCCCGCGCTGCGCTCATTAGCGCGGCGTGCGCTCGGCTGAGCGCTATTGGGTGGCAGAGATGTCTGTCACCTTTCTGAGAGAGCTATTGGTGGATTCGTAACCAGGGGCGGGGAGGAGGCGGGGTTTAGTCTTCCCGCCAACGGAGACCGGAGCCGCCCTCCTCAGGCTCGCGTGTGGATCCGGGCTGGGATCGCTGTCCCTGGGACCGGGATCGCTGTCCCCGGGGCCGGGATCGCTGTCCCTGGATGGAATGGCTGTCCCGGGCTGGGATTGCTGTCCCCGGGCTGGGATCGCTGTCCCGGGCTGGGATCGCTGCCCCTAAAAATGTGACAGCCTGTGCCTGTCTGCTATAGCTTCCTGTCTGTGCCGGGTTTGGGATAACCCGGGATGTCTGTGCACATTTCCCAGCACTCAGACCGACAATGGCAGGGAGCTGCCTGAATTTCAGCGAGGTGCTGACTGAGGTACTGGCCCCTCCCTGTCCCCAGCTCACAGGACACTCGTGTGGGTGGGAGGATCGCTAAGGGCACATGTAAAGTGAGAGCGAAAGAGTCAGATTTCATCACTGAGAGGACAATGCTTCACCAAGATTTCATTATTTCAGTACCCAGGTTCATCTCCTCTCTGAGTGCAAATTCATTCCGTTTCGCACATCCATCCTCAGTCCTGTGTGCTCATCCTGCCTTTAGATCCGGCTCCTTCCAGAAGTGTATGGCCCCTCTGACTGTCCCATGGGGCAGAGATGCTCCCTCCCAAATGCCTCCTTCATGGAGGCCAGAAAACCCAATCCAGATGCCTGTCTGGACAATTCCCACACAGGAACAGGGCAGACAAAGGTGGGGACTGGCAGTGAGTTTTCCTGCTCTGGTTTAAGCCTTACCCTGTGACCACCAGCCCCTACACAGCCCATTCCAGGCTGGGTCAGGGGGTGCCTCAGCAGTGTGGGGGCCTTGCTCCTCAGTGACAGGTCTTACTCTGTGGCTCTGAATGACTCTTTCTGTCTCTAATATAATTGATTTTATTAATTATTTTATATTCTAGATGCAGGATCTGGAGCTGGTCCTGGGCATCGGCTGGGAGCTGCTGAAGGGACGGGGTGTGCTCTCAACAGCTGACAGCAGGAAGGAGCAGCCAGTTCCTTAACATGGATTTCACTTTCTCATACAGTGATTTGCACAACCCAGGTGAGCAGGGACAGATCTGTCACTCCTCTCACCTCCAACATGGCTGTGCCAGCTGCAGCCTTTATGGCCACGTGCTCATGGCTCTTTGGGTCGTTTGCCATCTAAAATCTTCATTAGCTACAGACAGCAGTGTTACACCAGGTACTCCATCCTTTGCTTCCATTCTTTCCTCATGCTTTCCCCAAAATGAGCACCCGGGTTTCCTCTTAGTCAAGTCAGATGAAACAACACCAGGAACACCCATGGCTTGGATCAGGACCAGGGCTGAGTGTCAGAGGGAGGGATGGTGTGACACAGTTAATTATTCACAAACATGGACACTTCCCTCCCTTCCTGGTGCAGGGGATGGGATTGATTTGGCAGCTCAGGGTCCTCCTGAGGGCAAGGTGGGGAGGTGCCTCCCAAAGAGGGATTGATTCCCTGACCTCTGCACAACCTGAGGCTGTGGCAAACGGGGGCCCAGGGACACCTGTCACAGAAACTGGGCTGAATGTTGTGCTGGTGCAGGTCCCCCTTTGCACTGGTGATGTCTCCTGGCTGTTTTGGTGCTGTGGGAGAGGGTGAGAGGTTGGTCTGTGTTTTAATCCTGGCATGACTGTACACATGAGGAAATTGCTGAGGACATAACACGTTACACAAGAAGAGTCACCCTGGCTCAGCCAGGGCTCTGAGCTCTCTCATGGTAGCCCCCAGGAAATGCCTTGGGAAGTGTAGAAGAAGGGCCTGTGTAACAGCACCACTACCCTGGGATATTCTTCCCCACCTTCAGTGATTACTGCCTTAAACAATTCCTGAACCACCAGCCTGTATTTTCTGATTCCAAACTATGATCAGGCTATGGGTTTTTGCCTGTCTGTTTAGTCCTGCCCCATTCCCCACAGGTAGCTCAGTGCCTTGCCAGTGGCTGGGAAGGTAACAGAGAGTCTCCTCCTGGATCAGGAGTCCTGTATTGTTACAGGAACAAGTGGGTTTAATGTTGGCAAGGAATTACTTCCAAATTGTCTTGACAGGGATCGTGTATTTTGGTTTTGGTTTAATCTTCCTTTGCAACACTGGGTGCAGTTCACTTGGGATATCACTGCTGGATATGGTGTAACCCTTCTCCTTGAGCCAACAGGTCTGACACCCAGCCTAGGGCTGATGGACTTTTACAGGGCCTCCTATTGCACAGCCCTGACCTTTGGCTGGTGCAAAATGCACTGTCAGCTCTGCAGAGGCTGGGGAGGGACAAGGTTCCTGACATCAGGTAGAGCAGCACCTTCATTAGTCTTTTGAAGATGTGGATGGGGAAGAGAAACAGGGGGTTTGTTGGTTTTTTTTTTTTCCCCTCTGTAGCCTGGCAAGGGAATGGTGGGTAAGGAAAATTGTTCTATAAAGTAGAGCTAGCAAGAATGAGTAAAACCAGTACTTTCCTGTGCTGTGTGCTGAGATTTTTGTTGGTTTGTCCTGACTGGTCATATTCTGCCCAGACAGGCTCACCTGGCCATTCAGGTCCGGCTGTCATGGGCTGTGTTGTCACTAGTCCACAGCTGCAGGAGCAGCTAGCACCGTGTCCTTTCCTGCCTGAATGTATTGATGTGAACTAAACATATCATGGGAACAGCAGAAGACACTCAGAGTGGAACTGGGTTCACTAGACTGGGTTAAAATCAGAAACCACCGCAGCTCTCCCTGTAGCTCTCTCCCTGCCCCGTGTCCAGGGAACAGAGGGTCACTCTGGAGCAAAAGGGGGATACTCAGCCCGTTTCTATTTCCTGGGCAAGCTGAAGATCCACAAGCCCTGGCAGGAAAGGGAGGCAAACCCTGCCCTGCCTCAGGGTGGTGGGGGCAGTGCCCTGCGAAGGAGCAGCTCCAGAGGTGGAAGTGCAGGTGCCCCGGGATGCACAGGGCAGTGGGAACAGCCCAGTGCACATCACTGGGCTTGGATGGCAGAGTGAGGTGTTCATCTCCCCACACAGACCTGCACATTCTCCCTCGGCTTGGCCAGGACAAGGTGAATTTTTTTTCACAGTACTTGTGAGGGGACAGAGCCTGGAGCCAGGGGGCATGGCCAGGTTGTTCTGCACCACCCACGTCATCACCAGGGGCAGGGGAAGGGACCCTCCCTCGGTGGCAGATGGACATGGTCTGAGGGGGAAGAGCCGGTCAGAATTTGTTTGTTGTCCTGGTTTTCTGTGTAAATTGTTTCTTTGTCTTATATTTTTTGCTATTAATATTGTTGCTGTTACTGGTTTTCTTACCTCATTGTTGTTTCCAGGAAATTGTTCTTACCTCAACCCATGATTTTCAGCTTTTGTGCCCCCAGTTCTCAACCTCATCCCCAGAGCAGAGAGGGAAGAGGAGGGAAAGGGAGGGAAGCGAGTGGCATCTGGTTTGGGAGAGTCTTGGGGGCACTGAACTGGGGGGTACCATTTCTAAACCACAACAATCTTGTATGTCATCCCACAGACCTGCACATTTTATCTCCAGTGCTGCACTCAGCAAACAGAGCAACAATCTGGGGAGACTGTTCCCAGGTGGAAATGCTTAATCCACTGATCTCAGGCCAAACCTCCATGGATTCTCCATGGGGCTTTTGGAAGGTTTACCGGGTGCCAAGAAATATCTTTCATTTAGAGTTGAAAATGATCCAACTAGACAGGGCTGAATTAATTCCTGATCTAAACACTCCCTGACCCAGATGGGCTGGGAATTCTTAAATATGGGAAGACATAGCCAGAGCAGTTTTAAAAGGGAAGGCATCACTGCCTTCCAGAACGCTGAACCTGTGCAATGGGCGTATCTCCAATGATACGATTAAATCCTGTTTATACCTGGTCCTTCCCCCGCAGGGAGTGTCCAGTTAAGTGCAGGATGTGCCTGAGTTGCCAGAGTGGAACCCCAAAGGGCTGAGCTCTGCTTTTGTTTTGCGAGGCTCCCTCCATGACAGCTGGAGCACTTGCAGCAGTGTCGGCACACAGATTAGCATTTCACCAGCAAGTTTAGCATCAGCATTCTCTGCCTCGATCACTTGGCTTTGTAACCACACTGTGCTGTTAGCCTGGCTTCTTGGATGTAATCCTTAAGTAAGAGTTTGGTTTAATGGCCTTCAATACATTCTCTGATTTTAAATCTTACGTTATCTGTTCATCCAACTGTTTTAATCCCGCTCCTGCAAGCATGGACTTGACTACATGCCCTACTTTTTTTGCTCTCTACAAGCGCACATTACAGGGGCTGTTTCAGCCCAGGCTCTCCCAGTGCTGCTTCCTGCCCGTCCCTGCTGCTCTGCTGTATCAAACCTCCCCCTGATGTTTGTCAAAGCTGAAACAGCCTCTCCATCAACTGCACTTGTTTTTTCTTTACACTTCAAAGGCCTCCTGAATCACTCACCTATTGGCCGTGCCCTCTGTACTGGGGTGCTGTGTCTGTGCTGGATGGTGCCCCTGTCTTAAATGATGCCAGACTCTGGTACCTGTATTGGTTAAACTGCTTGGCCCAGGTTCACTTTGTTACCTGGGATTAAACTGTCCCTAGCCTGCAAATTTTGTGTTCTCCATCAATAACTTTCTGTTTAGGTACCGAGAACACATCTCGTCCTGCACTGCTACAGTAATTGGCCTCTTTTTTAGGGCCATGAACTTGCCTTTTTTTTTGGGCCACAAACACGTTCTGATGGCTGGAGCCCCTGTGTCTGGGAGCACTGTGGGTGTTCAGCCTGGAAGAAGGCTGAGACTGGCACCAGAGCTAAACTGGGGCACCTGTGGCTGCATCAGGGATGGAGCTGCCACGGACACGGAGCCCCCAAATTTCTCCCGACTCCTGCAGCTACAGCCCTCCCTCCTCGGTATTCCTGATCCAGGGAGGTTCCTCCCTCCAGAGCATGAAGCTCCTCCTCTCTCCAAGCATCCTTTCTCCCTTGGCAGTTGGGTTCTGTTTGCTGAGTCCTGGCATTTTTGGCTTCCTGCCCTTTTTGGTGCCAGTCCCTTGGACTTGCCATGGCCTGGCAAGGAGAACTGAGTCCTGCCTGTTTTAGAGAACACAGGGCACAGACTGCTCCCTTCCCAGGAAAGCACGAGGCAACAAGTTCTTGAAGCCACGCCCTCCTGTTCCACTGCCAGATATTCCAAATTAACCAGCGATTCTGCAACGAGCTGTGGTTCTGGATGTTTGCCATGGAAAGAGCCTGCTGTTCACAGCATTCCAGGCAGTGTGCAGAGCCAGCTGCTCCAGGAGGGGAAGGATACCTGTGCTGACATGGCTTTGCCCATTTTCCCTTGCTCTCAGGGCACCTCTTCCAGCTGGGTTGGAAGGATGGCAGAGGGAACTCTGGCAGCAGCAGAGAGGAATGCTCTGCCTCTGCACTCACAGCAGCAACCATCTCCCTTCCTCCAGGGAATTCAGAGCCTCCTGGAAGATAAGGAACATGAAAGGGGAGCAGAAGCCCAGCTGAGCATACACACACTCCCTGCTGCTTCCCCAGCAAGGGGAGGTGGGGGATGGGGATGAACATATCCAGGAGGGAACTCTCCCAGCAGCAGCCTCTTGCCCCAAGGACATGACCCCATCAACTCATGACTCACGAATTGCCCCGGAAGACTTGTGAAGGACAGACCCTGCCTGCAGCTCTGCCCTGTCCTGCCCGGGGCTGCTGGGAATACCTGGCTCTGGCTCTCTGCCTTAGCCTCCTCTGCCTGGGCAGCACATGCCCCATGCCAGGCCCAGCTGCCTTTCTGGGCTGCCAGCCTGCCCAGGGCTGTGCCCTCCAGCCCAGCCCACGGCTGACAGAACTGTGCCCTCCAGCCCAGCCCACAGCTGACAGAATTGTGCCCTCCAGCCCAGCCTACGGCTGACAGAACTGTGCCCAGGAGGGAAGGGCAACTGTGTCTTTTTCCAGGCAGAAGGAGGAGAGTATCTGAAGAGTTCATGCCTGAACCAAAACCAAAACTGAAGCCCGCAGGAAGTGGCCCTGTGATGCTCAAGGGACAGAACCTTTGCCACAGGTCATTTGCACCCCTGTAGCTCTCCCAGTGTGGGATGTGCAGGACTTCAAAAGCCGAATTGCAGCAACCGCTGGGGTGGACTGTGCCATGATGGATTCAGTTTCAGGAAAAATGCAAGAAATGTTTTTTTTCCAGAGCTGCTTCCCCCTCTCAGAGGATGGAAGTGTTATGTCAGCAACCCTGGAACCTGATCACTCTTCCTCAGGGATTGCCCGTGGGGAGCAAAGCACTTGATTTTCACCCTGTGCACGGTCGGGTCGTTTGCAGATGCTGGTGCACTCACTCCAAAGCACAATCCAACCCTCCTGCAAAAACTGCCTTCTCTTCCCCACCCAGGGGCACAGCCCCACAGCTCAGCAACTCTCACCTGGATTGCTGGGCTGCCATCTCCCCATTCCCTCCCCTCCCCAGCACTGAGGGGCCCCGCTGTGCTCGCACCAAAGCTGCCCTGGACGGACCTGGCTGCCTCACAACTCAGCACACAAGTATTTATGCTGAAATGCATAAAAGTGTTCGTTGAAAGGAGAACAAAGCTGGCTTTTATCAAAGCCCTTGTGTACTCTCTGCACTTGTATGGCAAATTCCACTCATCTGCTGTGGTTTCCTTCCATGTCCCCAAGCAGCTGCAAAATACTCATTGGTTTTTGGCAAAATACTCGGTGGTTTAGTGTTTGATTCTAGAGTTTGGCCTGTATTAACCTGACTCTGCAGGAGGCAGGGAAGCTTTCCCTGCACCAGTTGTCCAAGGACCCCAAAGCTATTTCCTCTCTGTTGTTTCCTTTCCTCCTACTTCTGTTCCTGTAATGTCAGACATGTAAAATGACCTTCAGAGAAATTCATAATACATTTCAGAGATCCCTGTTGCCCCAAACACTCCCCCTGCAGCACTGCCGATGAGGCAGCCCCTGTTCACACAGAGGTTTTAGGGAAAGCAGCAAGGTGAGCTGTGCAGGACAGGGAACAGACCACAATGCATGTGGAAATAAGGGTTTCTGCTCTGTCTTGGTGTTGATAAAGATGGGCTGCAAGAGAAGGCCCTTTCCAGGTATTATGTGCTTCCTGTGCCTGAGTTTCCTAGGAAACTCCCTCCCTTTCCTAGGAGTTACTGCAGGTACCTGGAAACAGTGTTTCAACATGCTGGATAAAAAGCAGTGTAAAAATCCTGTTTATTTATAAGACTATCTGAATTTTATTAGCTCTTGCTGACACAGGAACGGCCCAGCACTCCAGCAGCTCCCCAGCCTGGTGGTGTGACCAGGGCAGGAACAGCAGCTCTTCCCTCAGGCCATGGCTGCTGACCAGGGCATTCATCCCCCAAAGCTCCACTGACAGCACAGTGGAGCTGCCTGGGCTCAAATTCCACACAGTGATGCCACCTTTTCCCCACTCCTTCCCCTCAGCCCTCCCAAATCCTCAGTCACCTCTGTGGGAATAGGAGTTAGCTCAGGTGATGCTCCTGAGCAGCACCAAACTAAGAGCTGTACTGCACAGCTGCCCCTTCACCTGCCCCAGGTCCCTGCCTGTGCCACCTGCACTTCAGGGGACTCTCATGGCTTCTCCAACCTGCAGGAACCCAAGGCCCTACTTGAGGCTGAAGGATCCCAAGATCTCACGGCCCAAAAGCCTTGTCTCAAGAATTCCCATCAGACTGTTCATTTCCTCTTAGCATTTCCAAAGTCTATGTGATCCTACTCTAATATTTAGGAGTCAGCAGGAAGCACACCTGGATTCCCCTGCAGGACTGACCTCCCCTCTCCCACCAAAGGGCAGCAGGAGCTCCCAGCGCTCCCCATCACTGAGCAGCGCTGCACTGAGGTGGATTCCAATCGCTGCCATTCTGATGTGAAGGCCTTTGACCCGAGGTCTCCCATCCACCCAGAAGTGCTCTATTAACTGGGAAAGCTGCCACTACACCCCCAGCTCCATCCCAGTGCCACCCACTACTCCCCAGTATCAGCAACCCACATGTACCATTTTTTGAAGGTCATTTACTCAGCGTTAGCCAGGCTGATTTCCACAACCTGTTTTGCACAGTGGTGCCTTCCAAATGAAGCTCGTGCAGCACACATTATATTTAAGTAACACAGACTATAACTGGGGCATTACAGGTCAAAACATGTTCCCCAACAGACAACAATCCAAGCGAAGTGTGAAATTTGTGACGTGATCCCACCATTTTGCTGTGCCTGTGCAGAACCAACGTGAAGCTCTCCTGCCTTTAGGGGTACATCTCCTTGATGAACCTGCCGAGTCACTGGGCTGAGGACTAAGAGACAGGAAGGGCAGGAGGGAAGCAGCAGTCTTCATGTCAAATGTGCATCTGACACATTTAACAAGGGCACAGCACGGGATTCGTCTCCTGCTTCAGCAAGAGCCTCAGCTCCCAGTTCTGCTCCTCTCCCCCTCTGAAAAATCCTGACTGCCACAGCAGAGGCTCCTGATGGAGCAGCCCCAGCACAGCCAGCACCTTGATTATTCTACTTTAAGGCAGAGTCTCCAAATCTTAAAAGTGCAGGTGCTCAAACCCCGCAAGGAGAAGGGACTCGTTTCTCCCTCTCACAGTCAGGAGGCCTTTCTGGGAGCCTTGCCCAAGGCTGTGTCTGCCTTAGAGATTCCTGCCAGCAAAACTGCTTCATTAGAGGAGTGAGGGAAAGGTCCCTCCCACAGCCTTGAGGCAGCAACATCCTTAATCTGCAGGTAAAATCCACCTCGAGTTTGGTGGCCCAAACAACTCCATCATCCCAGCACGGTGACAGCTATGCCTTCACAGCTGGGTCGGTACCCAAGTGTTCATGAGCAGAGGCACAGCACCAGGGACCCCAGAGCATCCCTGGAGAGCTGCTCTGTCACTCAGTCTGGACTTTGCAGTGGAGGATGAACTGGGCCATGACAAATGCAGGTAATGGCTGCTGCAGCCTCCTTCCACTTTCAATCAGCTTTGTGCTCTGCTTTTAAAAGGCAGAGACCAAAACTGGTCACAATATACCAGACTGCTCTTCCCAGGTGTTTTTACAGAAGAGAAACTCCTTCCTTTCTTCTCTGTTTAACACATACACAAGTGGCTACTCTGACACGCTTCAGCACTGACACACACAGTCACTGCACATTGCCTTTTCAGGCTGGAATCTCTTCACTCTTGCTGCCTGAAAACACTGTGATCTGGCACATTTTCTTTATTTGCTGCTCTCTCAGCCACTTTACCTGCACTGTGTTTGGTTTCCAGGTACTCAGTTAACGGAATTGCACAGATGTTAGCTGGAATGCCTTACACTCACACCCTCGCAGCGTACAGCTGTCAGGTGGGATGAGATTCTGTAGAATGGACATGTTAGGCCTTGGGGCAGGGAACGTTCCTTCTGCAAATCAGCAGAAGATTCAGCCTTAAACCCTGGAACTGCTCTGGCTGTAGGTCAGACAATTTTAGCTGCCACGACGACTCCGTGCAGCAGTTGCATCCTACCCTTGCCCCTTCCCAGTGCCCACATTTACACGGTGTCACAGAGCCAGCAGCCTGAGAGACATCTCAGCACCTTGGAGCAACAGCAGCCGTGAGGGAAGTGACAGAGCAGACAGCGGCAGATCGGGTTATTTGGCAAAACTGTCATGGTGAGATGTCCCTGCAGGTCACGGGGGACCCTCCCACCACCACCATCCTCCCTGTGTGGGAGAGGCGCTGGCTGTGCCAGGGCTGCGCTTCCTGGTGCTGCTCAAGCTGTGGCCCTGGCACATGAGGTGACCGGTCAGGCTGTGGGTCAGTCCCACCACGGGGCAGGCAGGCTGTGGTCAGTCAGTCAGACGCTGGGGTGCCCAGCCGGGCTGTGGTCAGTCAGTCAGACACTGGGGTGCCCAGCCGGGCTGTGGTCAGTCAGTCAGACGCTGGGGTGCCCAGCCGGGCTGTGGTCAGTCAGATGCTGCGGTGCCCAGCCGTGGGCAGTGCCCTGGGCCCCAGCCCGGGCTGTGGCTCTCAGGGCTGTCGGGGCTCCTGGCGGCCGAGCCCAACTGCCAGCCCGGTGCCCGGGGCCGTGGTCACTCGTGGGCCACGCGCTCCAGCGCCACGTAGAAGCTGTCCTTGTCGTCCAGGCAGTGCCAGCCGATGGGCCCCGCCTCGCAGTCGGCGCACACCAGGAACTTCACGTTGCCCACGTCGCGGGTGAAGCCCACGTTCTCGAAGGAGAACATGTCGCGCACCAGCCAGTGCTCCCGCAGCACGTCCCCGCCGCCTCCCGCCGCCGCCGCCGCCGCCTTCTTCCTCATGGCGGGCAGGAGGAGCTGCGGAGACACCACGGGGCCGTCACCGCCCGCCCGGCACCGCCCGCCCCCCCCGCTCCCCTCAGGCCCCCCCCGGTACCTCACGGCGGGCGAAGGTGGCGGCGCCGGGCAGCAGCACCCGGGAGCCGCAGCGCTGGCACAGCACGGCCCGCAGGTTGCGGCCCTGCGCGCACACGAGCCCGGCCGAGCCTGGCGCGGCGGCGGCAGCGGGAGCGGGAGCGGGAGCGGGAACGGGAGCGGGAGGAGGGGACGGAGGAGGCGCCGCCGGCTCCATCTCCGCGCAGGGCGCCGCCATGGCCGACGGGCGGGGCGAAGCGATGACGTCAGTCAGCGGGCGCCGCTGACGTCACAGCAATGGCCCCGCCCCACGGGCTGTGCGAGGCTCGTGACGTCACGCCACAGGCCACGCTGACATCACGGCTGTGCTGGGGGGTCCCACCCGGCTCCTCCGTCCCTGACAGTGTCCACGGTGCTTGGAGCGAACTGGTCCAGTGGAAGGTGGCCCTGCCCATGGAAGGGGACGAGCTTTAAGGTCCTGTCAGCTGTGTGCTGGTCTTGGGACCTGCTGCTAATGGCCCACTCTTTTTAGCATGGTTGAAAGGACTGAAAGACCTTTTGATTGAGCCACTGCTTCTTTAAGGGGTAAACTAGATCCCAGAAGAGGATTCTTGCTTTTTTTTTCTGGCCATTTAGTGTAAATATGCCCCATCCTCCTGCTGCTTCACTGTCTCCTCACTGTCTGCTGCCAAGAACTCCCAGGAGAAGCCAGAAATGGGAACTGATGTTCAAGTACTACACAAAGGTACAGGATTTCATCAGCAATCCAGCTGCCCACCTCAGGCTCCAGCCCAGGCAGTCCTGCCATGAGCTGGGGGGTGAGTGTAGACTGCAGACATAACCCCATTCCCCTGTGACTTGTGCCAGTATTTCTAAGGCAGGAACAGTCCTGGGAGCTCCCGAACCAACTGTGTGTGGAGCCAGTGCAGGCCTCGCAGAGCTGAGAGGGGAGCGGGTGCAGGAGGGCGGTGTGGAGCTCAGCAGCATCCACTGCACACAGCCCTCCTTTCCTCCAGGCTGAGCCCCCCCAGCTCCCTCAGCTGCTCCTGCTGCTCCAAACCCTTCCCCAGCTCCAGCCCCTCAATGTCTTTCTTGCTGTGAGAGTCCCAGAACTTACTCCAGGATTCAAGAGGCCTCCGCAGTGCCAGCACAGGGGGACGGTCACTGCCCTGGCCCTGGCAGGTACAAGCCGGGTGCCACTGGCCTTCTTGGCCACCTGAGCACACCTGGGCTCTTGTTCAGCCCCTGAGGACTAATTATTGCTGTGGACTGTAATCACAGTCTTTTCTTTATCTCTGCTGCCGTGCTCTTCTCCAACAGACCTTGCAACAAATCCCCCGTTAGCAAGTCCTCCAGGCCTGGCTGGTCTCTGTGCCGTGGATCTCACATCTGGAGCAGCTGTTTTTCACCACCAGGCTGAAACTGCAGGGCAGAGGCACAGCCGAAGGTGGCTGCCTGGTCTAACACAGGGTTTGCACAAACCCTCCACATGGTAGTTAGACGAAGGTCTGGAAGGTAGAGAACAGAAGCTAAACTCCCACTGGCTCAGGAAATATTTTATTCTTTATACTTTCATTAGAAAATAAACATAGGAAACAAAACCACAGAACACTTGTGTGATAGAAACAAACGCAGAAGGTTCAGAGCGTTGGCTGAAAGTGCATAATTAAGTCATGCTACCACGTCCCTGATCCCACCCTGTCCCCAAGCAAGGAGTCAGCAGGAAGCTCAACGAGCAGCACTACACAGAGCCCAGGCACTGTGGGGCCAAGCTGATGGCAGAGGGGAGCCCGTGCTCCCAGGAACGCAGCGAGGCAGGACACATGCTGAGCAGGGAGTGCTCCAGGGAGCCAGCAATGGAGCCCTCACTTGGGCTCGTAGGGCAGGCAAGGGATAGCAAGTGTCAGAGGATGTGGGCAGGGAAATAAACAGCTGAGAACAAAGGGCGAAACGGAATCCTGGATGTTACTCCAGAACGGCCTTGGAAGCAGAAAAATCCTAGATAAAAGGAAAACCAACACAATGAACTCGAGTGAAAGGCTGCCATGGGTGTGCTGGACTCAGGTGTGTCCGGGGATGAACCCCAGTCACTCTCCAGCAAGACCTCGGTGGGCAGCAGCCACCGTGTCCCTACTCTCATGGCCTCAGCTCAGGTGACCTCCCTGCAGGGTGGGAGCAAAGGCACGGCCGCAGCACAGCAGGCTCCTGGTGCCACAGATGGCAGCGCTTTGCAGCTGGGGCTCTCAGGCTTTTGAGGGAAGTACGATGAGAGGAACCTTGTTGAGAACCTGATCAAGAGCACAAACACTGCAGCCCTGCCTCTGCAGCGGCCAGTGAGCTTCCCCCCTGCCCTCTGCCCCTGTGGCCTCAGGCTTCTGGGTCTCAGTAGTTGACAGCTTTAACCTGCGACTCCTTTTGTGTGCAGCCCTGGGAGGAACCTGCAGACACAGCGACACTGCAGGCCCCCCTCACACACGCTCACCCAACCTGGCTCTGCACCCACGTGTGCTCGAGGAGCACGTTTGAACATTCAGTATGTACACGATGATTTGAAGCTGGAACACAAGAGCAGCTGGATTCACCCTCACACATCCACGTGGCTGAGAGCAACCCGAGGACCCGCGGGGTCCTGTGGTGGCTGAAGAGGTGACCCAGTGGTATGTACATGTCCTTGGGAGGGTTCAACAGGCTGGCTGAGGCCAGGCTGGGGCATCTCTGCTCTGCCCATAGACTAAGCCACAGGAACAGCAGAGAGTGCAGCTTCTCACGACCCACTCACCCCCTTCCTCCAGCTTCCCATAGAGCCCCTGATTTCAAATGACTGCTGAGATCACATGGTTATGCACATGCTCTAGTCACAAGCAGCACAGAAAGCTGCTCTTCTGGTGCCTATTCCCACAGCATCCACAACTCTCAAGAACAGTCACTGCAAATCACTTGGGACTCTTTCTCCAGCCGAGACTTTTTAGCATGTTCTTCTTTGTGAGCTCCCTCCTGATCACTTCTCCCGAAGGACGCAGACTCCTGCGTCGCAGCGCTGCATCCCCAGGGAGGTGACCACTTCCCAGCTGTCAATGATGGGATCGTAGCACTCAATGCTGCTCAGCAGTGAGTTGCCATCGTACCTGCCAGGACAGAAAGTTACAGGTGAAGGACGGCGTCGGAGGAAGAGGCTGAGGCATTCAGAGCCCTTCCCGGGAGGCTGGGCAGCCACACACAGCAGGAACGGCCCAGAATGGAGTGCCTGCACGAGGCTGCCTTTGCCGTCTGCTGCCGCCCTCCCGCCTGCCTGGGCCCTGGCTGGGCCATCTCCTCTTGAGATATCAGTGTGAGGAGCGGCCAGCTGAGAATGGGCAGCCGCTGTGCCCCCTCAGCTCCCCCGCTCCAGCACACAGAGCTGCAGGCCGGGCCCGTGCAGCCCAGCAGCGCTTACCCAGCGATGGCGTACAGCCGGCCCCGCAGCACCGTGGCCCCCACGTAGCACCGGGGCGTGGTCATGCTCGTTACGGTCGTCCAGGAATCGGTGCGGATGTTGTAGGCTTCCACGGAGGAGAGATGGGCCGTCCCGTCGAACCCACCGACGACATAAATGTGGTCGTTGAGCAGAGCCACTCCAGCCCCTGGGGAGAGAGGTGGTGGCACAGTCACACCCAGGAGCGACACAGGCGGCACCGTGCCCTGGGCTCAGCTGGTCAGCTCCTCCCTCTTCACAGGACATTTTGTTATGCTCATCTCTCCCCTAAAAGAGCTGATAGCTGTGTCTTTTGTTGTCGTCTCCAATAAGATAGGTGAAAACATGTCACTGCACCAACCACGGCTGACTCTCCAGCATGGGTGCACTGGGCGGCACAGTAGCATGAGAAGTTCCCCTGGGCTGACACCTGACACGGGTGTGTGGACAGAGCAGCACCAGGCTTGCTCTGCTGGCAGGCAGGCAGCCAGCTGGGACTATCAGCACAGACACGGGTTCCTCTGGTGTTTCTGGCTCTCTGGTATTACCCAGCTCCTGGCCACAGCCGGGAGAGTGACACTGCTCCATGAGAAGCTGGAGGAGAGATTTGCCTGACACTGCTCCTCTGGAAGGCAAGGACATGAAAACTGGTTTCTACACCATTGCCGAGGCAGAGGTGGCCAGAGCATCTGTCTGAACAGCTGCTCCCACAGCGAAAGCAGCCTGGCCTGACTGGGAACTTATGAAACCAGCAGGAAATAACCCTCCTGCCAGCCTCAGTTCCTCCTCAGCAGCCCCGTTCAGGCAAAGGACACGGTGAGGGTACGATGCCCTTGGTGGCCTTGGGGGCTCCTGCCAAGGGCTGCTGCTGTTCTGAGCTCCACCTCGGAGCAGAGTCAGCCCTGTCAGGCTGTTACCACCAATATGGAACTACTGCACTAATGAACATCCTCAAGGAAACCAGCCAGCTACCCTGCAGCTCCAGGGCACAGATCTGTTTCTTTACAAACAGGGTATAACAGACTTTCTGTTCCACTAAATGGACCCTCACTTTCCCTGTCCTTGCTGAGAGCACCAGGACAGCTGGGAAGGAGCAGGTTGGCCCAGTGGGTTCTCTGAGAGCTTTGGTGAGAAGGACTTTGGCTGAAGGGACCAAACCAAGGCCTAATCAGAAAAGTCAGGTCCAGCAGTGCAATATGGCCAGGTCTCTAAGGTGTGGCCTCCCTCCAGAATCTATTCTGAGAGGTGAAGAGAAAAAAGGAGAAGACAATATCTGTGAATAAAGCCAAGATTACTTTTAGTCCTGGTTTTGGAATTCAAAGACCTGCACACAAAAAACTCTAGGAAGGTTTATTTGGGGGCAAAAGAAGTCTTACAGGGTCCAAGGTCACCAGGATGGACTGACCTGATACTAGGATGAAGATTGCAAGTACAGCTAATACCTAACCTACCAGTAGTTAGGAGTGTTAGTTCCAGAGTATCAGCACAAAAACCTGGGCCAAAAAAAAGGTCTGTGGGCACACCCTCATTTCAGAGATCTTGGTGCTCCAGGTGACAGCACCAAGGAAGGAACCAGCTGAGCCAGTGTTGGGGTCAAGGGCCTCACCATGTTCCTGCTCGGTCGAGGCACCAAGGAGCTCATGCTGCAGGCCCAGGCACTGCTGCCAAAGCCTCCAAATCCTGTGGGAAGAGAGTGTGGACCTGGGAAATGCCTATTGTGGAAGGCTTTTCCCTTGAACTCTGCTTTTGGTCTTGCCCAGAGTCAATCTTCTCTGGTGCCCATAGCAGACCCCTCGGGGAAAGCCACCTCATCCTCAAGCTGCCTAGAGATCTGTGGGTTGGTCTCACACGGTGCCTCCGACATAGGAAAATCTGCGGATTTTATCCCGTGTTTTATGTGGGGTCTTCCTGGATGTGGAAAAGCGCCCAACTCCTAAATCAAAACCATTTTTGGCAGATAAACCCACACTTAACAGGAATAGCCCTGTCACAGGAGTAAATATTTAAAGCTTGGGGTTTTGGTGAATGCCACTGCAGGCACAAGGAAGCTGAAATGTTTTTGGAGCAGAGCCCAGTTTTAGCGAGCACCCAGCACTTGTCCCTAAGCAGGAACACTGCACAGAGATCCCATGGAGCCAGTGCTGCTGTGAGGGGCAGTTACTGAAAGAAGCAGAGAAAAAGCAACTTCAAAAAGGGCTTTGAAAGAGGGGCTGTAAGCACAGAACTACCACACTGGGAACCACCCAGCTGTGGAGGCACTGAGCATCCTGCCCCTGCACACAGGGCTGTGCAGGGCCAGGGCTGCTCGCTAGCACGGCATGGAGGGCGGTGGAGGAGGCCTGAGGCACAGGGTGAGAGCAGAAAGCCAGGACCTGAGCACACAGGAGCTGCAGGAACCCCACTGGAACTCCTCTGAGAAATGAAGGAGAGCTTAGACAGAGATACTCCAACAGCAGGATTTAAACTATATTTTTCTCCTAGATACAACTGCCAACCGAAAGGTTGGATAGAACTCCAAGCACGAGAGGCAAGTGAAGAGTTGGTGGGGGATAATTACCGTGTGACTGCACCAGGTTTCAAGTCAACACCACTGGAGGGTAACACTGCTCTGGCAGTGCTGTTCTCTGTGTTCCTGCTGCACCAGGAGCTGAGGCCTTGCATATCCCAGAGCAGAGTGGAGGTAAAGGAGCAGCCTGACAGGGCACTCCGGCCTTCACCATGTTCTGTGCAGCTGAGGAGCACTGATCTCATAGTACAGTCTGTAGTCTGTGCTTTGTGGACTCTTCTCCAAGCCAAGCACTGTTCCCAGTTCTGGAAGTCACACAGGACTTCCTCTCCTTCACTGTAACCTATAACCTCCTCCCCACGTTCCTCATACACACCTAAGCATGGAATGGAGGCATCAGGCTGTGAAAATTAGTATTTCTTTGGGGAATTCAGCACCTAAAACCATTTCTTCTCAAAGCCAAACCACCCACTGAGGCCAGAACATCCTCCAGGGCAGCAGAACACACCATGTGTAGTGGCAGCAGTGACAGCTACCTCAGTGCAGCAGGAAACACACTGACTCAAGGCCCTGTGGGCTCTCACCTGAGCGCTTGGTGGCCATCGGGGTGACGTTTGTCCAGTGTCCAGTGTGGGGGTCATACCTCTCTACAGAATTCAGGATGTTCAACCCATCATAGCCACCTGAAAGAAAAGCACAGGAGCAAACCCTGGGGCTGAGAATGTGGTGCTGCCACCAGCACAGCTTACCCCGGCGAGACAGAGGCTCCTGCAGCCAGCTCTGCCCCTGCCCTGCACGGGGCCGTGTGGGAGGGCTCCCCACCCTCAAACCAGCACAACCAGGCCAGCCCCGTGCTGCTCTGAGCACGCTGAGGCCACTGCTGGCACTGCTCTGCAGATGTGCAGCTCCAACCTGGTCTAGGGGAAGGTGGCCCTGCCCATGGCAGGGGGCTGGGACGAGATGAGCTGTAAGGTTCCTCCCAACCCAAACCATTCAGCGGGTCTACGAAACCAGTGTCTGGTGTATGAAATCTGTGACTCCCCAGGAACAAGACTGCAACAGATGTGTTTGCAGTGCTGGGTCTGCCTTTTCTGGGGCCCACTGGCACTTTCACTGTATTCACAGCTGGTGTGGGGCTCTGAAACTGAAACGATTGCTACAGAAAGGAGCTGGAGAACACGCAGCTCATGACACATTTCTGGAGCACTACAGCCACCACTGTTTTGGGTGGTGCAGGTGCACCCTCTGTCCTTTGGCCACCTGCTGCATCTCTGGGCATTTAGCCACTGCTTAGGCCATGCAAGCCTCAGGTGACACTGCTCATTCCTCAAAGGTACTGTGTAAATTCTGTGTAATTTGCACCTTGCAGCATTTCCTGCAGTTCTGTGGCAGCTCCAGTCTAAGCCATTGTGATGGGAACAGCGAGAACAGGCAGCATTCACTGACACAGCTGGGAGTGCCCAGGTCAGTGAGGTTAAACCTCTTCTAACCCAGAGGTGACAGGTCAGTGCTCCCCAGGCAGCACCTGCGTGGTCACTTTGGTGAAAAGCCAGGATTTACAGAACTCCCAGAGGTCTGAGGTACCTACCCAGGCAGTAGATCACTCCGTTGGCTACCACAAGCCCCGCTCCCTCCCGTGCTGTCTGCATGTCTCCCAGCATACTCCACTGGTCGATGTTGGGGTCGTAGCGCTCCATGCTGGTGTGGCGGCGGCTTCCATCGAACCCACCTGAGACGTAGATCATGTCTGCAAGGACAGACAGAGGTGGAACCCAGCAAGGCAGGAGTCAACCATGCACATGGAGCACCAGGGCCCTTACAGATTAAGAAAAACTACAGCATGGACTGCAAACCCCAGAATAACAGACCTTGGCACACTGGGAGCCAAGATGAACACAGGCTCCTCAGCCTGGCTCGCTGCACCAGCCTGCTCACAGGCCCAACAAACAAACACAAAACCCATCTGGCCCTTAAATCTGCTTCTTGCTGTTGGATGAAATAGAACACGCACACCCAGTTATTTTTTTCAGAACCACTGAAACACTGCCATGGCCAAACCCAAACCCTGCCCGTCATGAGCCTCAAGTCAGCATCTCCCCAAGGCCCTCACTCCTTCCCTGCACATGCTCCAGTCTCTCCCGCACTGGATGATCACAGCTGTACTTGGTGCCCTGTGCTCAGTGTCGGCCAACACTGTCAACACCCTCAGAGCTTCCCACTCCGTAATCCCTCCCAGAGCCCCTTTCCCTCACTGCACAGACACATGCCGCAGGAATGCAGCGGAGGCAGAGCTCCTCTCAGGATATGTGGGCAAGTTTTCCATTTCTGCACCCCAGTGGTGAGAAGGCAGAGTCTCTGGCTCCCCTCCTCCCCCGGAGCCAGCCCACTCTGCACGTACCAGCTCAGGGCAGCTCAGAGCGAGAGCTGAACGGGCTGTTCCGCCCTGGCAGCGACCAGGACGTACCTCCAAGGGTCGTGGCTCCCGCCAGCCCTCGCCGTACATTCATGGGAGCCACGGAGTACCAGATCCCGTCCTCGTCCGATGTGTAATCCAGGCACTCCACGGAGCTGAGCCGAGAGCGCCCGTCGTAGCCCCCGATCACGTAGATGCGGTCGTGGAGGGACACGGTGGCGACGTATCGCCTCTTACGGGTGATGCTCTGGGCCAGAGAGGGAACAGGGAGGTCAGAGACAGCAAACAACACTGGTGCACGGAGACCAACACTGCTCTCCCACCCTCTTCTGTCCCAGAGCAGGCGGCACCATGGATTTAAAGGTCTGTGTCTGCCTTCCCTTGCCTGTACTTTCTCTGTTGTGCTCTTTCCTCAGGGCCACATCTCTCTGCACTTTAGCATTACATGTTATTATTAAGATATTATTAAGTATCTTAAGATATTTATTTGCTACAGAATCTTTGGTGCATCTGGGACTTTTGTGTGCCTCCCACTGGCTCCTGCAGGCACTGGTAATAGGAAAATGTGGAGACTCAGAATATCTGATGAAGCTTTTAGCCTCCAAAAAAAGATCAGAATTTTGGGACACCAGGTGGTAGTGGGTCTCGCCTGATTGGTGATATTAGAGGAGAGCCAGTTCTTCACCATTTCACACAGATAAAGGGGACTTTAATTTGGGCTGAAATACTCCTCAGTGCAGGCATTCTTTCTTCCCTTTATGCTCCGAAACACTGCAAGCAGCAGGATCATGCAGCAGCCTGAAGGCTGCACTGATTACACTGTTCCTATTGACATTCAATTATCATCACTAACCTTAAAGCTTAACACCCCTTCACTAAGAAACACGTTAGTTCTCACTCCCACAACCAAGATGTGGGTCTCTGCAGGCTCAGCTGATCAGGACTATGACAACCTCCTCTTACTCAGTTACTCTGCAAACTGAAGTGGTTTCAGCATTCACCATGTAAATCTCTGTAAAGAATTTCTGTCAGAAATCCTCAGCAGATTGCACAGGACAGCCCAAAGAGGATTGTTATCCAGCTGATGCTGCAGAATCAGTGTTTGCTCACAGCCTGGTCAGCCCAGTGGCGGTCAAAGCCAGTCCCTTACCGGCAGGAAACTCCACTCCTGGGTCTTGGGGTCGTATTTCTCCACCACGTCAATGGGGGACTGTTGGCTGCCGAAGCCGCCGATGACGAGCAGCACCTCGTTAGCTCCTGGGGCAGAGGGGAGAGCGAGGCCAAGTCAACCCCTGCACAGCCAAAGGGTCACCTCAGGGGAACAACCTGAAGAAACACTGAGCCTTCCCTGGTGCAAAGCTGCAACTAAATCCCTGTTTTCGTCACGGCTCTGGAGCAGGGACCTAACTGGCTCCTCTGTGCCGCCCTCTGTGCTCGGTGGGGAAGAGGAGGGAGAAGCTCTTGGGGGTGTGTGGCAGGACGGCTGAGGGAGGGTCAGGAGCTGGCTGCTGGAGAGCTGTTCCTCCTAACATCAGAGGCACTTTGAGAAGACAAGCCTGCTCAATTAGGTGCTGAAGCTGGCTCCTTTGTATCTTCTTTTGTGTTCTTTCCACTGTTTTTCCCGAACCTCTCACCACCCCAGAGAATCTGGAAGAAAATGCCTGCTTCCCTGCAGCCACCTCACAACACAAAGCCTCCCCTAAGCTGCAAGAAACATCCCCACCTGATTTCAGGGACTTTGTTCACCACTTAACTGAGAAACAAGTCAGGCTGTCTGGAGCTTGGAAAATTAATTAATTATTTTCTCAGGAATTGTTTCTTAAATCTTGTGTATTTTATTTCAAAGTTTCCTTCCCTCTATGTTCTTTTCTCTCAGACGGTCTCTGAATTTTTCTTATTTCCTCCTTGGTTGTTAAATAAGAGCTGTGACCTGGAGGGTATTAACCACCCTTGTACCCACTGCTTGGAAGCAGGGTAGAACAGCTGAGTATCCCCTGGGCCCCTCAGGCCCTTTCTGGAGCAGGAGTTTATCACTAGAGTTTAGGACTGTCCAGCTTTTCCTTGCAGAAGGACTGAGCACCAAGCAGCAAACATTTAACAACTCTGTCACAAAGCAAAAGATAAAGAATAATATAAAAAATAACTGGGAAGGATTCACAAAAGAGCTTCAACAACTTGGAAAGGCTCCTGTCCAGCTAAAAGCAAGACAGCTAAAAGTGCAATTACTTCAGCTCCTCCCATGAAAAGTTAATACACAACTTGATCACAGTTTATAAGTGACACATTGTTGCTATCAGATGGTAGGGAATAATTTAAAAGAGGTAGGACTGAACCTTTGGTTCAGTTTTAACCTGTACAATTAAACAATAAAACAGTTTTGTGATGCCTTTTTATCAGGTGAAGCGTTTCAACTAAGAACCAAATGAAATGTGTCTTTCTAAAATCATAGAATCATAGAATGGTTTGGGTTGGAAGGAAGCTTAAAGTTCATCTCATCCCAATGGCCTGCCATGGGCAGGGACACCTTCCACGGGCAGGGACACCTTCCACTAGCCCAGGTTGCTCCAAGCCCCGTCCAACCTGGCCTTGGACACTTCCAGGGATGGGG
>JAWMRA010000072.1:892180-903544 GCA_035584735.1 Pseudotriccus pelzelni
GCTGATAACAAGAAGAGATAAACCGAGGCTGAAAGGGTACAAAAGACCAGAGAAAAAGACAATCAGCGCTGTTAGCCGTGGGGCTAACCAGCTCCACACGTGGATTTTTGCTTATTTACTGTTTTGTTAATAAATTTTACCTTTTTTATTTATAAATTGGCTCTTTAAATTTATTCAGCCATTTAGTAACTTATAACAGGTGGACCATTCTCTCCAGATGTTGTCCAGCCCCCTCTCACAGCTCCCACAGGTCACCTACCCAGTGCCCAGGAGCTCTTACACAGGCAGAGAACATTCATTGACACCTGGAGAGTCCCCCTGCACTGGGACTGAACGCTGTCCACCCTCTGCCTGGAGTGGAAAAGGCTCCATGTTCTGTCCTGTGCAAGGTGCTTTTACATAATTAAAGGCCTCTCCTGCCTCCCTTCAGGGTTTCTGTCTCCTGCACTCCTGCTGGTGCTCTCCTTCCCCTCATTAACATTACAGGCATTTCCTGGGAACCTCTGGAATAATCCTGCTCTTCTGCACAGCTGCCTGGGTTATTAAGGAAGTGTGAAAAGGAGAATTACTCCCATAGTACTCCACAAAGCCTTGCAGGGTTAAGCCCTCCCCAGGGTAAACGTTCTTATCAGATGGAGAGTAAATACTGTGAGGATTAGACTCAAAATGCATCTCAACTTTGAAAAGTAACAGGAGCCCAAATCAGTCCTAACTGTGCTTGGCTTGGCGAAGTCTCCGGGTTTAACCATGCACTTTTCCACAGGAAATGATTTCTAGGAATGAGGTTTTGTCCAAATGTTCCTTCCTTATGAGAGGAATGAGCTTGAAATTGGAATAAACAGACTTGGTCCTTCTTAAGTATAAGATTATTTTGTGGCACAGTGACAGACCTGAGGGATTGGAGCTTATCAAACAGGGATCTGGGTCGGGGACTGGATAAATGATTTCAGGAAAGGAGGAGGCTGAAGGAGGAGTTTTGTTTCTGTGAAGTCATTGTTTGAGTTTTTTCACTGGATAACACACACATACACACACACACACCCCCCCCGGGTAAATCCAAAGATTATCAATTTAGACAATCACAGAATCCTGGACTGGTTTGGGTTGGAAGGTACTTTAAAACCCATCTAGTCCCACCCCCTGCCATGGGCAGGGACACCTTCCACTAGCCCAGGTTCCTCCATGCCCTGTCCAAACTGGCCTTGGACACTTCCAGGGATGGGGCAGCCACAGCTTCTCTGGGCAACCTGTGCCAGGGCCTCAGCACCCTCACAGGGGAGAATTTCTTCTGTATTCCCCTCTTTCAGTGTGAAGCCATTCCCCATTGTCCTATCACTACAGTTCCTGATGAAGACTCCCTCTCTGGCTTCCTTGTAGGCCCCATCAGACATTGGAAGACTGATTCAAATGACAGGCTGAGCTGAAGTGCAGGCCATTGAACTGGTGTAGGAATTCCCACAAAAATGTGCCGTGGCCTGGACTGCTCTGGAGCAGCATAACAACGTTCCCTGTAGGCCAGAAAAGCCTGATCAGTGTGACTCTGACAAACCTACTTTGCCTTCTTCCTTTCATGGGTAAATTGCTTTCTGTCCCCTAAAACAGGTCACGAGGGGATTTTGGGGTCCCTCTCCACCACACCTGCAGCAGTATTGGAGAGCACCCAGGGAGGGTTCCTTGCAGGAAGAGTGGTCCATGCTGGCACTGATGTGAGTGCGCTGGGATACAGGCACGGCACAGACAGTCTGACAGAAGCCAGTAAAATACTTTTCCTTCTTTTGTAGGTCATTCCTACTGTTCATATTGCTCTTGAGCGCTCATAGCCCTAAGCCAAGCACTTTCCCAACAGTTCAGTGACTGTGCTTGGCAGGAGTTACTGAAATAAAGGAAGAAATCATCATTTATTGCCTTAGCAAGGCTAGGGAGAAAAGAAAAAAAAAAAAGCACCTATGAAGGGAAAGAGAGACCTCTCCATTTCCTTGTGCTTTCCCCTCTCCAATTCCTTGTGGAAGCTTGCTAGCACTGTAAGGCAGCTGTCACTCACCTCACAGCTCTCTTTGGACACTGATAGCTGTGTTTTCAGTCAGGAAGAAACTCTTCCCACACTTCTTGGACAGCTGCATACTGGTCAAACATATCTGCAGGAACCAGCAACTCAGGAAACTGGTTTTATGGTCAGAGCAAGGGCCTGGGATTAAACGCAATCAACTGGCACTAAGCAATCATGCTCTGAAAAAAAGGGTCCCTCTGTCCTCTGCTCCAGTCCCCTCTCTGTCCCACTGGGGACTGTGGGATGACGAGTTACTGCTGTGAGTCCGTCAGCACAATTCAAGGCACAACACAAGGTGTCTAACACAACACCTGCCAGTGCCCCAGTCCCTCTCAGTGTCCTTTCCTCTGCTGCTCACCCAGACGTGCTCGTGTCCTGGGTCCTTGCATCTGGCTCCGGAGCTCGGGCCGAAGGTGGAATTTCTTGGCTTCATCGACGAGGTCTCTGCACTGGAGGCTGCAGCGTATAAAAGGCTGGGGAGAAACATGAGTCACCGGTACATGCAATGTATTTTAGGAAACCTCAGAAGAAGTGTCCTAAAGCCAACTCTTATTGGCTCAGACAGCATGAAAAGGACTTGTGTGCAGGCTGCAGTGTCCTGGTGCAAACACTGCATGCAGGGAAAGCAAAGGTAACTGCAGACCAGAGTGCAGCTGAGAAGATGTGGCCTGATTCTCACAGTCTGGCACTGCAGGTTCCATAAGGAAAATGACTGCACTGGAAAGCTCTGGGAAAGCCACTTCTTCTACATTTAAGCCAGCAGAAGTATGTCTGAGAAGGGGAGCTGGCAGTGAAACCACACTGGAAACCAGTTTGCCTCGATCTGCCCCCATGACTCGGCCTGCACCTGCCACCAGAGAAGAAACAGGGAGCACAGCACGATGAAGCAGCTTAGCTGATCTATTGCAGAAGCAGTGAGGTCTTGTTGAAGAGTGGGGGGCACTTCAGCCAAGGACAGCTTCATCTCCTTGCATAGTGCCCTGTAATTCCACCCCCTGGTTGAGGGCCTGGACCAACCTCCCCTGAATGCTCAGTGCTCATTTGTCCTTGGGTGTTTGGTGTGTATGCTGTTTCCATATGTTCAGATTTATTTGTACAGGTTCTTGGTCTTTGTGCAAGGCAGCCAGAGTGTTCAGAACCCACAAGGGGCCAATACTCCACCTTCCACACCACCCCAGGCTGAGGATGTCCCACCAGTGTGTGGCACTGCCAGACTGGAGAGGCCACCCTCTGCATTCACTCTCAGGGAGTGCACACACTCTCTGGGAGCCTGCACACACTGTCTCAGGCTGGATTTGGAACAGACCTGTTGGTTTTGGTACCAGTCCCTTTTCCATTAACTTCAATTTCCGTTTGAAGTGGATCATAATCTGACTGAACACCCTTCAGCTCTGACACAACCTAACTGCCTGTTGGCTGCCCCGGTTTAAGAACAACCATGGTCCTGGGTCCACACAGCTGCTGTCCTTCTCAGAGGTACATGCTGACCATCTGCACCTCAGACACCTTCTGAGGAGCCATGTGCTCCCTGAGATCAATGCCAGCAACCTTCAGCCTGGGGAAGGGGAGCTGCCAGCGCTTAGGAATGAAGGCAGAAAGCACTTGTTGGAGGTTATAACGGATGACAGCAGAAAGGTGCTGTATGTATCAGCAGAGAGAGCTGACTAATGGCTCTGGACGGGGCACCCTCTGGCTGCAGAGCGGGATGCTGTGGCTGCTGGCACAGCAAACCACTGCTCAGCGTGACAGCGGCACTGCGGCTGAGCAGGGACAGCTCCACAGCGTCAGCATCAAACGGCCTCAGCAGAGAAAGAGCTCTGCACGTGTTCCGGTGGACAGCAGGAGCCCAACCAGGGACATGCAGTGACAGGCAGGCCCTGCTGCCAGCTGTGCCGGTACCTCGGTGTCGATGACGTCCGTGATGTAGCGGGGCGTGAGCAGCGGCATCCGCACGTACTGCAGCAGCTCCGGCAGCGACGCCTCTCGGTCCTTCTTGGAGTGCTTCACCCAGTTTATAACTGCCTCGAACACTGGCTCTTCGGAGTCCACCTGCAAAGAGGACGCACATCCTGACAGACTGCAGGATAACATCGGAGCTACCACCACAGAGCAGAGAACGTCCAGACTGCTGACGCTGCTCCGCAGCGACCAAAGGAGTGGGACACTGCAGCTAAGAGTCTGTTAGGGAAATCCCCATGAGCTGTAATTACAAGCACCATGAAATTCCCTCACTTTCTTTGCCTTGAGCCTGCACTTGGTTTTTTCCCTAGAGCTGAGACCAACAATGGGAAGTTCAAGTGCCAGAGCAGTGAGTGGTACAGCAGAGCCTGGAGCTGCCACTCACTGACCTGCAGGAACTCACGGGGCAGCTCCCCACATTCTCTGTGGAGCAGGAGCTGTGGTCCTGCAAAACACAAAGAGTCATTATAGAGATGATCAGACTCCTGTTTCCTTCGCACAGAGCAGTGTCTGGCTTAGTCCCCAGCAGCCCTGTGCCCATGCACTGCCCCTTGAACACCCCAGCCAGACTAGCTACATTTAAGGGATGTTTTTATTTCAATCCACCTTTCAGAAACCACAAGCAATTGGATTTCAGAGTGGAGAACCCCAGGGCATGAATGTTACTGTTTATTTATACTGTTTATTTTATTTTATCAGTAGTTTATTTCTGTCTCCATTTAGGACCAGCACATCCTGGTGCTTACACCACTTTTGGAGATTACACTGACTAAACCATCTAAATTTGATACTGTTAGAGAACCTCAGGTACTGTGGACACCTATGATTACCAAAGTAAAAGAATTGTACAAATGTCTGCAATATATAATTTAGGCTTGATTTTGTTTTAGCACACCTATCACACCATCCAACATAAAAGCAAATCAGACGTGAATTTATTATCACAAAAGCTGTTAACTGAGACTAAATATGAAGATAAAAGGAGAGCCTGTGATGAGAGGACTGAGCCTTCCCACGAGTCTATGACTGGTCCCCTTTGAAGTCCAGTTTGAAGCCTTCAGACAGAATGTTTTGAAGCAGAGAGCCACAGAGGTTAATTATGTAAGGCCATTCTTCCAAGCCATTGATTTATATTTGTTACAGTGTAATTTGGAATGGCCTCTTTCTATTGGAAATACAGGAAAGGACAATTAGAGCTCACAAAAGGAGAGCAGAGCACTGTATTGTTTCCAATTCCCCCACCTCCTCCTTAAATGCAATAATCCTGCATTGATTTATTCCCTCCTGAACTGAATGTCCTCAGATATATTTAACAGTTTTATTGTTCATTAAATCATTTGTTTTCTGATAAATGATGAGTAACACTAAATGCAGCACCACAGTGAGGACCTGATATGATACTTCTTGAACAACCCAGGGACTTTCTGATGGTGCTCCCTCAGCACACTCTGATTCCACACAGCACCTCTATGCTGGCACAGCAAGGGAGAGATTTGAGAGATTTGTTTCTTATTCCGGAAGGATTTCAGCTGGAAGGCACCTTAAAGCTCATGTTGTTCCACCCCCAGCCATGGTCAGGGCACCTTTCACTAGACCAGGTTGCTACAACCTGGCCTTGCTCTTCCTCCTTCTTATAAGCCCCCTTCAGGCACTGGAAGCAATTCTAAGGTCTCCCTGGAGTCTCCTCTTCTGAACACCCCCAGCTCTGCCAGCCTGTCTCCAGAGCAGAGGGGCTCCAGCCCTCAGAACATCTCCACGGCCCCCTCTGGACCTGCTCTACCAAGGTGCTTTCTTGTGCTGAGGACCCCAGACCTGGACACGGTGCTCCAGCTGAGGTTTCACAGGGACAGAGGGGGAGGATCCCCTCCCTCACCCTGCTGGTCACATCTTCTTAAGGTATGACAGTGCATGCACACCCCACTGCCTCCTGCAAAGCCTCAACCAGCCCTTCCAATCCACAAGGAATGTTACTCCAAAGGGCTGACTCATTCTGAAATTCCTCATTATTTCCCGCCTATTTCAGGTCCCTGCCTGAAGCTGCTGTCAGGATCACCACAGTCCACCCCAGCTCAGCCCCTCTCAGCATTAAGCTGCAGCTTGTCAAACAGCAAACACACCCAGCCTTCCCTGCTGATGATCCCGCTGCTGATCCCAACTGGAGCCCAGTTTTTCACTGCTGTCTCACGTGCTCTTTCTCAAGCAGCCTCGTTAGCAAGAGGATTTCAGTGTGGCTGAAGGCCACTTTCAACGCATGCATCAACAATTCTCCTGTGGCTACCCCCGTGTTCCAGCCAAAAAGCAAATCCTCCAGAAACCCACTTAAATTTGGGAACTAACTCCCTGCAGAGTCAGACCACGCTGCACCATCCTGGGGATGGCACAGACATTCCTTGTGCTGCCGAGCAGCAGGCAAACAGAAGTTAAAGCTTGGGGGTATCTCTGAAATGCAGGGATTGAGACAACTTGTCTTCTCCAGGGAAAGGAAGGAACAAAGAACTCTGCAGAGAGAGCTCACTGTGATTATCTTGCAAGAAACACCTGTGTGACAATAAATTCTTACAGAGAAACTACCTGTTATCAATCAATTACAAATTAGCAAAAGAAATTAGAACTTGTTGAGAATTTTATTTCAAATGAGGAACTGTGTGAGAAGTCCATCCCAGGAGTATGGACTAATTACTGACTGGTTTCAATGTTTTACTTCAACTCTTTGCACAGGAATGGTACTTTTCAGGTTTTACCTGAATTTCATCACACTTGATGAGCTTTTCAACCTCTTCTTGATTTAAAAGGATAAACTCTTCATGCTGAACCACCTCTGGAAAATGTTTCTGGCTGAAGACCTCTGCAGCTTGCATTAGATCCACACAATTGTGTGTCTCAGCAAAATCCCGAATGCCCAAACAATTTGATGGATCCAGCTGGCTTTCTAGAAACTCACAGCAAGCTTGTTTCACACCTACGGAAAATTGGAGGGGTGAATGAGCACTGCAGGCTTACTATCAATCCACTGCTTTGGAAAGGGCTCCAAAAAAAGAAAAACTTCTGAACAATAATGAAACCCCAACTCAAATAACACGTAGAAATACGACAGAAGCACACACATGCAGGTAATGCTTTGGAGCAGGTGAGGACACTCAGTGGCAGCCAGACAGACCGTGCGCCTGGGCTGGTTTGAGCTCTGGCTGTTGTATTGAAATGAAAAAATAACATCGATCTGATACTAGGAAAAGACTCCAATGTGAGCTGTGCTCGGTTTCGTGGATTATAAACCATAAATGTATCTGCTGGTGGATATGACTACCAGATTTCTAGGTTTTCTATGATAACTTTTGGGTAAGTCATCTGGGATTTGGGATAATTGCCTGGAATAGCTCCACAGGTGCACGTGCAATGACGTCAACCAGTTTGTTACCGACCTGTGATGGCAGGTCAAATGACATCTAGGATTTGCCTATTAAAACAATTTGACTGAGCTGTAACATTTACGTGCTACAGCCCACAATTCCTCTTGGGCATACTCCTGTACAACAGCCCAAAATATGGAACAATAACTTGTTTTATCACCTTTTTTTGCACCCAAGTCAGTTCCTCCTCCAACGAGACCACAGAGCACAAGGAAACAGAAGTTTGACATAACTACTTATAAATATAATTCCACCCCCAATTTCTCTTCCATTCACAGACGGTCACACAAACCAAATATCTAAATAGCAGCAACTGTGCAATATGTGCTGCTCCTTGAATTACCTTTCAGCTGAAGCAGACAGGCTGCTGGGAGCAGTTCTTGGACATTTTCTACTGTCACATGCACAGTTTCTGTATATACAAAGTCCAGCAGGATTTCCATGGTGGAGGCTGTCAGGCCCTGGATATCCACACAGGGTTTATCTTTCTCTGAGAGCTGCAAATCAGAAGGGAGACACAGCTTTATTTTTTTAGTAATGTGATCAGAAATCCCACAACACTCAGCAGGTTTGAAAATGAGACCTGTCAGAGAGGTTTCAATAGAGATTTGTCCTTTCTCTTTTTGGGCCTACTGAAAGAATAAGAGGAACTTACAGGATGAGTAAGACAAAGTTCAGTATGGATCAGGAGCACAGTCACACTGCACTGTACAAACCTGCCAGCTGAGATCAGAGTGAGCAGAGATTACATGCGTCATCTGTGTAAGGCAACTAAACCCTCTCCTCCATGCAGTAACTCCAGCCTTTACTCCAAGGAACAGCCCAGGGGAATTCCTCTCTGGGCTGGATGTGTGTGACACCCTGCAGTTCACGTGGGGTCCCCACCTCACTGTCACCCCCAAACAGGTTCTGTCACCCAGTGTGCAAGAGGCCAATCCGCATCCAGAGTTGAGGTATCTGACTTATTTCAGTTCTGTGCAGAAAGGGGGTCTGGGTGGCCAATCCCCAGTGCCAGCACATGACTGGCAAAACTGTTCACTATTTTATACATTTTAGCAAACAAAGGCAATTATGCTCATTGGCTACAAGTTACCTAGTTCTCTTACTAATTAGCATTCTATCTTCTATCGGTTATTGATTCCCTTGTTTCTTATGCTAATTAGCCCCATGCTCAGTCTTTCTCTTTCTTTGAGGTGCGAGGAGGGGTAGAGGGGAGATGGGAGGAGGTGTTTCTGGAGTTGGTGGTCCATGGGTTGGTAGTCAGGATCTGCCCCTGACAAAATTACCTCCTACCCACTCGGAGCTGATTTCAGCACAGTTGCTGAGTTGGCTTTCTTAGTTTCTTCCTTATCTTGGGGCTTCTGCCAAGTGTCCTTGTGGCCCAGAAATCTGGCATCCCTGTGCCCACTATCAGCAGTACATCCTTCTGCCCAAGCTGGGGTAACCTCCCCCAGGTCTGAGATCACTGAAGCATGTCCAGCCCTAAACTTTAACAAGGCAATTCTACTGACAAGTAATTTTCCTTTCTAACACCTGGACATCATCACCACTCTGCTCTAAAACCAAACCAAGTAAAAAGTTTTCTAAACTGGTCTCATCCGTTCTGCAAGCTTATGCTGAAGGTTCCTAAAAGGAATCACTATTGGCCAGAAAGTTCAGAGTTAAAGGTTAAATGTGGGTTTATCTTAAATATTTGAAATTAAAATGACAATACATGCACTTACACAATCCAGACTTTGTCCCCTGACTATCTTATCACCTCTATGATTCATTTTGGAATAACTATTTTTTCCAAGGAATGTTATCCTCTCAATGGTCAATCTTTGGGAACAGCAAATTCTGCGAATCCACCAAATTCTCACAAAACTGAGATTATGTTTCACGAAGCTCAGCTTTGTGATTCAGTGTCTCCACCACAGAGCTGCTGGCACAGCACCCGATGGTTCCTGAGCAGTGGAACAGCAGGTGGGCTCAGCAATCACACCCTGCACATCGCTGGCCTCAGCAGAGGATGATCTCCCTGCCACACGCAGGGAGACGCTGCAAAACCAACCTGAATTCCGAAGCACCAGAGTCAGCAGATGAAAGCCCGTGGCTTCTCTTGCCAGGAATGAGCCCAAAGCTGGTACAGCCACTTGGGCAGAGACTCAGGAAGCAGAAAGCATGGTCAAAGCATGATCACTGGGCCTTGAATCTGCCACGGCTGGGGAAAAAGGAGGTGATACAGAAGCAGAGAAAAGAGCAGTGAAAGCTACTCCTGCAGAGGCTCTCACTGGCACAGCAGAGAAGGGAAGGGATGTTGCTGGGACTGAGCCGTGTCTGTGATGCAGAGATACACTTCCAGCAGAGAAGAGAAGTGTAGGAGGCAATGGCATACCTCGAAGTAACTTGAGGGAAGAGGCCTTTGAAGCCTGTTGACTCAAGTGAATAAACTTTATGGCTTTCAGAGTCAGGAGGGAACACCAAATTACCTCGTCTGACCTGCTGTGTGACAGGCCAGGCACTGCATTCAGAAGCTAAAACCAGTTCCCGCTTTGGGCCAGACAAAACATCCTGAAAACAAGACTAAGCTGTTTGGTAGCACAGACAAAGAACACAGATGTCACCAAAGGTCAGAACTGATCAGATAAGATGTTCAGATGATTCCGATGAGCAAATGGAGACACAGACCACAAACAAACTTCTATTGACAGGAGGTTACAAGGCCACCAGTCCTCCTGGTACTTGTAAGCATCAGTTCTTCACACATCAGCCTGGAGCTGGTAAAGAACTCCTGACCCACAACCAATTCTCAGTAATCAGGCATGCATAGACTCTCTGTTCTGCTGACCACAACACAAACCATGGGGACAACACTAAACCACAGAGATGATCACTTCCTGCTTCCTTTATATTTCTGCTACGTTCCACTACTTGGTTGTTATTTTGCTCAGTTTACTCACATGCTAAGGATGCCTGGAAGGAAAGCAGGAAGGAAGGAAGTACTTCAAGTAACTTCCCATAATGCATGTGATGCAGAATTGGGATCCTAACATCATACCTCAAAGAAGGATCTCAGGGTAGAGACAAATTGATTCTGAACACAGAAACGTGAAATGGTTTGGGCCGGAAGGGACCTCCCATGGACCCTCTCTGTCAGTGGGAGGCCATTCCCCCTTGTCCTGTCACTCCAGACCCTTGTAAACAGTCTCTCTCCATCTTTCTTGTCAGTTCCCTTCAGGTAGTGAAAGGTCACAATTCGGACACTCTGGTATCTTCTTTTCTCTAGACAGAACAACCCCAATTCTCTCAGCCTTTGAGACTTTTCATCCCACAAGGACTCTGAGCTGAGCTCAAGCCTGTGTGTGCAGCATTAGAGAACTGCCTGCAGTGCTCAGTGCTGGGCTGCTGGGACACAGACAGTCCCTCGTTCATCAATGCTGCCACATATTTGGACTCAGAATGCAAAATTATGGTCATACAGTGCTAATCAACACACAGCCTTTCCTCTCTCAGGTGTTCAGTTTCCTTTCCTGGGTGTTCAGTGGCACCAGACACATCTCTGCATCTCTGCTGTTGGAATTTCAGAGCAGTTCCCCCTTTGTTGTTTAATATCAGAGCTCTGCTCACCAGCAGGGAGTAAAGCAGTGAGGGATTGAGACTCCCTCCTACAAGCACATTTCTAACATCACAAAAAGCGTGCAGCAGTACGGATCCCAAAATCAACTGCAGCATCCAGGAGGACACATTTCCACAATCAAGGAGAGTCACTTCGAGGCCTCAGGAGTTTTTATCCCAGGATGCCCAAGTTGCTGAAAGCCTTAAGGCAGGGGCTGCAGGTCAAAGCTCTGTTGTGAAACACAATATTGCTGTCTTCCATTCCATCCACAAATCACTGGGCTGGGTTTGGCTGGGGCAGAGCTGATTTCCCTCCCAGTGGCTGGCATGGGGCTGTGGTTTGGATTTGTGCTG
>JAWMRA010000072.1:903644-919966 GCA_035584735.1 Pseudotriccus pelzelni
ATCCCTGGAAGTGTCCAAGGCCAGGTTGGACAGGGCTTGGAGCAACCTGGGCTGGTGGAAGGTGTCCCTGCCCGTGGGAGAGGGTGAGACTGGATGGACTTTAAGGTCCTTTCCAACCCACACCATTCTGGGATTCCGTGCTGCTCGGATTTTTCCATAGCACTCTTGGTCATGTGAGGTCACAGTGTGGGGTGGGGGGTGTTCTCCTGTGGCCTGGGCTGTGTCCCAAAACGCCCTTGGTGGAACACGGAGTCCCCACAGTAAGGGGTCACTCCTTGCTCTGTGTGTGTGTGTGAGAGGGAGCAGAGGCTGAGCCCGGGCTGCGGGGCCATGTCCCACGTCCACTACAGGTTCTCCTCCATGCTGAGCTCCGACGTGGTCACCTTCAACGGCCCCAGCATCACCCTGGGCGAGCTCAAGCGCCGCATCATGGCCTGCAAGAGGCTGAAGGCAGCGAACAGCAACCTGCAGATCCTCAATGCCCAGACCAACGAAGGTACACGGGGACCAGGGGCACGTGGGTGGTCCCCACGCAGCCACCCTGGGACCCATCCAGCCTGGGGAGCTGCTGAGACTGGGAGTGCAACTGGGAATGACTCCAGGGACCGAGCAGGGTGGCAAAACCCGAACGCGGGATCGGCGTGTGATGTGCGCCGATTGTAAATTTTTTTTTGTTTTCTGGGATTTTTCAAGGTAAAACGATGATGAAATGTGGGAGGGTATCTCAGCACTGAGAAGGCTTTGGGGGCACATCAAAGCAGCCACCCAGCACCTCAAGGGGGTGTATTAAAAGGAGGGTTTTCCCATCTCAGGTTCTGTAGGTTACTCTCTCATGGGAAACAATAGTTTGAGCAGCTGGGGGGGGTGGTTCTAGGTGAAGTGGTGTGTTACAATAATGGTTGATGTTTAGAACTGGTGTTTTTATTTGGATCCTGTGGGATCTGGTGAGTTTGGCATTTCTAAACTGATTGCCAGGAGGGGCAGAGGGAGAGGCACTTAATACAGCCACACAGTGACAGGACAAGGGGCAATGGTTTTAAACTCACAGAGAGCAGGGTTAGATGGGATATTGGGAAAGAATTTTTCCCTGTGAGGGTGGGGAGGCCCTGGCACAGGTTGCCCAGAGAAGCTGTGGCTGCCCCACCCCTGGAAGTGTCCAAGGCCAATTTGGACAGGGCTTGGAGCACCCTGGGCTAGTGGAAGGCATCCCTGCCCATGGCAGGGGGTGAAACAAGATGATCTTTAAGATCCCTTTTGACCCAAAGCATTCAGTGATTCTGCGTTTCCATGACATTAAAACAAACTGGTCAGATTTCTTTGAATCTGGCAGAGAAGGGGAAAAGCAGCGGAAATAGAACAGTTGTGTTCTGTCAGTCCCCAGCATCAGCAGCGTAGGTGAATTGCTAAAGCCATGAAAGAGCTGATGCTGAGCTTTCAGAACTTAGCCATGTGCCTGTTTGGTTGCAGATAAGCTAGTCTGACTTTAGGGAGACTGCTGTGCCCTGCTTTTCTCCAAGGACCTACCGGGTTTGTAGCCTGGCAGAAGCAAAAGCAATTCAAGCCAGATCGGGAAAAAACCTCCTGAATTAACAATTGTCCTTTAATGACCTTCGAGATAACTTTGCTGTTGGCATTCCAACTAATTAAAAAAAAAAAAAAAAAAGAGAGAGAGACGAAGATTTTGTTACTTTTGTTTGATTACCAAACCTGAAGATTTCTTCAAAGCTTCTATATTTGTGTGTTGAGACAATCAAAGCACGATGCTGCCTCCAAACTTTTGCTTTCAGATCCCTAGAGGGATGCTAATACCCATTCCCACGAATACCCAATCTCATGGGGTGTTTTTCTCGTGTTTGTTTTGAGAATACACCGATGCCAATGCCCTGATCCTGAAGAATTCATCGGTGATCGTGAGGAGAGTCCCGGCTGGAGCAGGTTCAGCTGCCAGCAGAGCAGAAGCTAAGTGAGTATCCACGAAGCATTGGATTCCCTGTGAGGGAATCAGTGTGTGAGCTTTTGTAATGGATAATTCAGACCGTCTGTGTCAAAGCTGCAGTTATTCTGTGTTGCTGTGCGGTAGATTTTAATGTATCTGTCCCAAAGGCAACAGATTTTGAGGCCTGCTGGGTTCAAACTCCGGCAATGGTGACTTTTAAGATGATTCTGTTGGGTTTGTCCTTGGGGTTGCTTTTGCTGAGAGCCAACTCACAGATCTTGTTCCCTCTACATGGGGAGATTCTTTATGTGAATGCTTTTATTGCTTTTATAGTAAAGACAGGTACACCTTGTAGTGTGAAGTTTGCTCCCCTTTCAGAAGTGTCTGATTATCAGTGTTTGACAATTTCCTGCACTTGGGGAAGGCACAGACCTCCTGCAGCACTACCTGCAGGATGTGGCAGTTATTCTCACACCCACACCACCTGTAGATAAAAAACCAAGGGTTGCCAGCTGGTGACCTGTGCAAACAAGGATATTCATTCCTAATTAATTCCTTTTAGTTTCCTAATGACAACGTTCATTTCAGGCACGAGAAAGAGAACCATACCCTAAACTGCACAGGCTTTCGTGTGAGCGCAATGAAGGAACAGTTAATCCTTTCCAACCTTGAAATTCATAAGCAATTTAGCATGTCACCAAATGCTACAGATTATCTTTCTGTGTCTGTTTGTACCTGTTGGGGGTTAGGAATGATATTCTCCAGTTTAGGAATGATATTCTCCATTTTAGTAGGGCCACTAAAACCCTCTCCCCCCTGATCTGTGTGGCCCTGCATGTCATTGCTTCAGTGCTTTCAGGCACTGCCCAGTCATTCCAGATGCCTCAGGGTTGTGCTGACAAACAAGGCTTTGCTTTTATGATCTGATTTCACTGCTTTACTTTAAGTTCTGATCACCTTTATTTCTTCTTCTAGGTGTCAAAAAAATCCACTGAAGGGAACACCAAAAGCAGTATGTAAACCTATGGTCTCTCACCTTTTTCTCTACACACCACACTTAATTCCAAGCAATTAATACAAATCCTTGTGTTAATATTCCAAGCACTGATGAATTTTCCAGTTAAATACAGTGTGTGTTGTAAATACAGCTGATTTGAGCCACTCAGCACGGTTTTTTCAGTAAAACCCGAGCCAAGCCATCATTTGCACAGCTCCCCAAGAGCACTGCAGCTCAGTCCTAGCTTGGGGACTGCGTTCCTGCCAGCTCTCCCAGTTGGCATCGGGGAGGGGGGAGTATGGCTGCACCGAAAAATAAAAACACAGGGCTGTGCTGTGAGCCCATCTATTCATCATCAGTGAAAAACTGTGTTTGGCCTGATAGCAAGGAGAATAGCATTAAATCCTCCCACTTTTCAAGCCAATGTGGGTAACGTGGTCTAATAAAAGACATGACACCCGTTTCCTGAGGTTTTGTAGGCTACTCTCGCTCATGGCAAACACCTCTACTGCAGTAGTTTGAGCAGCTGGGGTTTTTTCCTAGACCAAGTGGTGTGTTACAGTAACAGTTGATGTTCAGAACTGATGTTTTTCTTTGGATTCTGTGGGATCTGGTGCGTTTGGCGTCTCTAAACTGATTGCCAGGAGGGGCAGAGGTCACATTTCAGGGCTGTGACCTGAATGTGGCAAATAGCTCCATCCAATAAATCCATCTCCATCTGCATTTGTAAGTGATGAGGCACTAATTGCACTGAAAATAAGTTTCCTGTGGTGATGTTTCCTTCTCAAATAGACTTCAGTGGTTTTTATATCCTTTCTAGCTGAATTTATATCCTTTTTATCTTTCCTACCCCTTCAACTTCTGCACAGCTGTGAGCATTTGACAAGGGTCCCTGTCTGAGATATTCTGAGCAATAAGTTCATCTCAGGCAGGTTTCCTTCTTTTAGTTTCTTTTCAGAGGCTTTCCTAATCTGTCGTGAGGTTGGACTTTGTTTTTAAACAAACACCCATGTCACTAGGATGGAAATGCCTTTTTCAGTGGCAGAGGATGGAGTGCAGACTTTCAGACTACTGTGGAGGTTAACTATTGCCATGTTTTGGTTGTAGAACTTGAATATGTGTTTATTTTTTTTGGACAGATTGCTGACCCTTCTGTACCTCTTCCTCTGGCCCAGCTCGTTGAGGTATCAATATTATTCTCAAATACTAAAAGAAAAAACATGTTTGCTTCATGCTTTTTAAATGTTATACTGTGTTCTATAGCTGGATAACTGTTGTAATGTGAACAAAGCTTTATTTTTCGTAATTTTAAGTCTTTATTTATAAAGTATTTTAAGTCTAAAAAGGGGTTTATGTTTTGGTACGATCCCGCTTTGGGAAGACAAATGGGGAGCACCTGATCAGCCCCAAGATAATGCTGCAGTTATCACTCACCTTCAAGACACAAAGCAGCAACACTTCAGCAGCTCTTTACTGTTTGATTTCATTAATTTTGCGCTGAAATCTAACACAGCAGCGACTCTTTTCTTCTGATAATAAAGGCTGGAGTTCATTTCCCCAGAAAAGGAAATCTCTTCCCACTGGTGATGTCTTCACCCCTACACTGCAGAAATCTCACTATAAATCACACAATAAACTGTTGGCCCTACTGGTTTGCTCTGTGAATAAAACCAAAGCCCTGAGTGGTTGGGTGCTTGAAGGTCCAAACCACTCAGTTACTCCCTTGGGGTCCTGCTTGTACCTGGGCTGGTGTGTAATAAAATCGTCTGAACAAATGTTGCTTCGAAAAAACAAATCAGCTGGCTTCGATAATTCGAAGATCCAGCTGTGCAGAGGGTTTCTTTCACAAGGTGGGTATGAAGAAAAGACCATCTCAGCTGCAAGAAACTGCAGATTGTGCTTTATGCAGTTAAATGAACAGGAAGAAGCTGGGGAACGGGCAGTGCCTGCAGCACGCGATGGTCAGACTGCTGAAAAAGAATCTTTGTCTTGTGGAGCAGTTACGAAAAGCTTGTTTACTTTCAATACTTCCGTGTCTGAAGCTGAACTTCAGCAGGCAAAACCAACTGCTCTACTCTGCAGTGGTGTGTCCTCTCAATCTGCAAAATGTAAACAATGCTGCTTTTGCACCCATATTTCTCAATTACAAGTGCAGCAGAGACCTTCTTCCAGTAGTCTGGAGCTTGAAAATCAGTTTCAGAAGTACTGGGTAGCACAACTTTTGCAACACAAAGCTTCAGTCCTCTGGGAAGCAAATTGGACTGGTTACCCAAGACTTCTTGCGAGGCACAATCAGAGCCCAAGGCTCTGAGTGCCCCAGGATGCTCTTTCCAAGTGGCTTCCCAGGCTCAGAAACATCATGGAACGGTGCAAGGGCTCCCCAGAAGATCCTCAGGACAACTCTGCTTTATACAAGCAGCTGTTTTCATCCAACCACGGTCAGCACTGGGCTGCTCTTTCCAGGGCTGGTGGGAGCGGTGCCCTCTTTGGCTGTGGGGGCTTAAACACGTTCCTAAGTTGTGTGTCCAACCCTCCCTCTCTACACAGAGCCCCAGCCTGGCTGAGACCAACGTTCCCGAGGAGGAGAAGATCAAAGTCATGATGATGCAGTCCTGCTCTTACTACGACCCCAGCCAGTAAGTGTTGATTGTGTCAAATCCGGTCACTGAAGGGGATGGAAAAACTGCAGAGACGTTTTGAAAAGGGACACACATGCAAGCCTTTGCCTTTTTTTTCCTCCCCAAAAAACTTGCAGTTACCTGAAGGTACCCTTGGGTCCACTCCCCCCATCCAATACTTGCTTTAAAAGCGGACAACGAGGTCACTGTAAGAAGAAGTGCCCAAACACAGGGGTAAGAACTTCTGGGCTTAATGCAGTTTTTATGGCTTTTTACCTTGGCAATTATGCAGCAAACACACAAATGTTCCCGTGAAGGATTGTTTCTCTTGGGGTGAAATACAAAGGTCGTGTGCCAATGTTGTAACACTCTTCAACATTCAAGGGAGACCTGAAGTTACCAGTGAAAATTTTCCCTTTTCCAAGGTCATAGGCAATAAATATGCCCGTAGATCTCTCTCTGTGAGAGACACCTATTGTTATATATTGAAATATATATATATTTATAAATATTCTGGAAATTCTGGTGGTTTAAACTCTTCCCATATTGATTCTGGGAAATAAGTATTTGGAGGGAGCAACCCCTACATTAGGTAAAAGGAGAGGATTAAGGGTTTTGCCGCTTCAAATAATCATTGAAAGGTCATTTTAAGCCCGGGTTTCAAGATCAGCTACATCTGCATTTCTTTTCTCAGGAGACCAAAAACGTGGAGGGTGTTCCCAGAATTAAAAGGAGCTCGGGGATTCCGACGAGTTTCATGGTGGAAGTGAAGGACCCCAATGCAAAGGGAACAATGATAACACCCAAGGGGAAATATGCAATACCAATCATTAATGTGTAAGTATGGGATTGGTTGGACTGGGCCAAAAAGGAACAGGGGAAACCATGTGGAAACATCTGAGTGCCAGTGCCACCACAGTGGCAGCAAAAAAGGAGGGAGAAGGACTTTTTATGTGGGCAGATAGGGACAGAAAAAGAGACAGTGTTTTTAAATTGCCAGAGGGAAGGGTTAGATGGGATGTTGGGAAGAAATCCTTCCCTGTGAGGGTGGGCAGGCCCTGGCACAGGTTGCCCAGAGGAGCTGTGGCTGCCCCATCCCTGGAAGTGTCCAAGGCCAGGCTGGACGGGGCTTGGAGCAACCCTGGGCTAGTGGAAGGTGTCCCACCCATGTCAGGGGGAACTAAATGGTCTCCAGAGTCCCTTCCAACACAAAACATTCTACGATTCTCAGATCTGTCATTATGGGTGTGCTTATGCATTTTAAGAGGCACTTGGTAGCCCTTCTGTTTATCTGTCTTCAATCTCCTTTGGTAGAGGCTTTAACACAAACTTCTATTTATAAAATGTATTTACACAGAGGCCAGCTTTGTCATGAGTCTGTAATTTACCCTCTAGCAAAGGGAAGATGGGATTCATTTAATTTTATTTCATCTCATTTCTAGCTGTCAAGAAGTTATTTTTCTACTCTGAGCTCATTTCTTACTTGATGCAATGATGGGAGAATTTTGCAAAAGGAAAACTCTTTCACTCTCCCTCTTCTCATATTAAAGCCACAAAAAAGCAGTTTAAACTAAATGCCTGCAGTTTAGGGGGGCTAATGTGGGCTGGGAAGAATTCCATCTGTTATTTTCCTTTGATAAAAACCCCAAAATTGGGAAAGTTTTCCTTTATACACCTTTAAACTTTTGTCTTTTTCCTTCCCTCTCCTTACCCCCCACCCCCTTCAGGGAAGCTTATGCCAGAAAAAAGAAGGAAAAGCCTCCCGTTTCACAGGAGGAGCCAAACTCTTCCTCCCCCTCCTCCTCCCCAGCTCCTGTTCCAGACGAGCTGTTACATCTCCTCTGCAGAGAGATAATGACTGAGGCAGCCGTAATTCCCTGCTGTGGAAGAAGTCACTGTGATGGCTGTAAGTGTTAGCCCCACGTTTGTAAATTCAGGACATCACACCCGATCTTCTGAAACTGGACGGAGCAAAATGACTGTGTTACCAGTTCTAATTAATGCTTCAGTCTACCCCGAATAGGAAAGGACTGGTCCCAAGCAAAAGGAAAAACAAACAAACAAACAAACAAAAGTGCAGGAAGAATTTTAACCCTTGCTGTAGCTTAGGTACGGTATTCCCCAGTTCCCACTGAAACACTCCCAACTCGCTCGCTCCCCGTCCTCGTCCCCCTCCCCCTGCAGCAGGATGGAGAGGAGAACTGCAGGCACAAAAGGTAAAGATCATGGACTGAGATCGGAACAACTTACTAGGAACAGCAATGAAGTAAGAACCGAAGAGCAAAAGCAACAAAATTTAAATAACAGAGTGTACAAAATAGGCAAATGATTCCCACACAAGCGCACCCCACGCAGAACCCGGTGCTACCCCAGCCGCTCTCTGTGCCGCTGTCCTGATTGGAAGGGACCCACCCCCCTCCACCCCTTTGTTGCCTAAAATCAAAGAAAAATTCTCTGGACAATTTTAGTATAGGGAGGTAGAGAGCAGGTCTTTGATTAAAGCGCCTCAAGGTGCATGAAATAGATTTTTGCAGAAGCACACAGGGTAGTTTTTATGATTTATAACACCAGCTAATTACCACATCCAGTGGGATACACCCATCCCAAAAATTGTTCTTCCCCCAGGACCTCCCTCAGGTCATCTCTCAGGCCCACCTCCCTGAATTGGGTGGGTGGTCTTCTACCTTCCTCTACCTTCCTCTATCTTCCTCTTCCTCATGATGTTCTGTCCTGCTCAGAACGATTTCGAGGATTCTGGGCCTTCTGAATAGCTCTGACTGAAGTTATGCCAAGGAATGCACTGGTTATATCATGTTCTTGTACACTCTCTACAGACCAGAAGTCCTTTAGCTTGCTAAAGATCTCTACCTATTGATATCCTCGACTAGAAACATAAGCAATATTTTGGAATTTGGTGTGAAAGTATTTAGTTAAAAGCTCTGTCCTGAAATTATTAAAAACTACATTAAAATCTACAGACTTATGGATCTTAAGGCATCACCCTGTGTATGGTGTGAGGCGGTAGAGAATAACCCCAGGGTCCTGGCCATGCCCCTTCTGGCTACTGCAAAAATTCCCCCTGCCCTGACCAGGAGTAGGATCCTGAATATCTTCCAGGGCAGGAGGGCGGGTGGGCTGGTGGGTGGGTGTGAAGTGCATCAGGAGCTGGTGGCTGGTGTTTCTGGAGCAGGACAAACCCTCTGCCCATGGAAGGGGACACAGGGGCAGTGTCAGTCAGCAGCCAGTATCACACAGTTCAACATTACAGACTGTTCTCCCCCAGGAATCAAATCCCATTTAGGGTTCACCGCGTGTCTCCCTGTCCCTCTGCATGACCCACCCACGTCCTTGAGCAAAAACAACCCCTCAGACGGGTTTGCCTTCAGTCGAGGCCGGACTAACCCAGAGTGTCACCAGGGGAGAGAGGCCTCGTCCAAACACCAAGACACAACATCAACATCTTCAAACGTCACCACAGTTAAATGTCAGAACTGTAGAGTTTATTGGTGGCACGTTAGGAACTGTTTCCACTGTTGGACATTTAGAGCCTCGTGCTCCCAGCTCAGGACCGTACTGACCCATTTTCAAGACCGTATTCACCCATTCATCTCATACATGTTTTTACAGCTGGTGGGAACTCCCCCCAAATTTCTTTAGTTTGGCTAAACCCTGGTCTGATTGTTCTGATTGTACACAGGTGTTAGAACAGCACTGCTGGACTCAGAGGGACATACCTCCCCAACATGCCATCAGAGAGGTGCTCCTGCTGGCTCTTTAAATGCCCACCAGCTCCCAGGCCAGGTAACAACGACTTTTACTTAAACTGTCCATAAGAAAAGCTATTTGCAAAAAGCAGAAAGGGAAATAAATGTCAATTTACGTCTCCTTCATTGGGCTAAGTTGAATAAGGCTTAATTTATTTCTCAAACACATTTTCTGCTCAGACAGCTCTTTAGACACGGTCTGGCAAATCCAGATCACACTTTTGTTGGACACGGTCCCCTCACTTTCCACACTTTCAGGTGTTAACACTGGAGCACTTTAAATACAGGTGCTCTGGGTTACCACTCTTTGCTAACAATATTTGGTGGGGTGAGTTCCCACCTCTGTCATGGATTGACTTTTGGATTGACAGCAGTTACAGCAGCACACAAGTAATTCTCCTCTGTGGAGACTTCTGTTCATAGGTCTAACAAAGCTTCACAGTGCCTGTTTGTAAATGTTCTCTGCCTCTAGGCTATGAACGACCTCCAAAGTGGCAAACCCACCTGGGAATTGTAAGTATTCCAGAGAAATGCAATATATTGAATTTGTGATTTGTAAGGAAATAAGTATGCACGGATAGTTGTGGAGAATAAAAGTGGCAATTAATTTTTAAATGGCTTCGTTGGAGTGGGCTTTCACAAAGGGGATCTGTGCTTACAGGAACGTTGTTTAAAATAAAACTCCAGCACAGGACTGAAAAGAGAGTCCTCTTTTTTGAGGAAACCATAAGTACATATAAAAAATAAATTTAATTAAAGGATGAGATGGAAAGCTGCCCTTTCAATTCTGACAGAATAAGGCTGAAGAAATTAATTTCCCAATAGAAATCAGCCTCTAACATTCTTTTTTTTAAACAACTTAGTTGATTCTGATTGAGCAAATTACGGGAAAAGTCAAGGCTGTTATTTTATAACCATTTTGAACATCCTCGGTTAGGTCACCACAAAGAGCCAGGCTGCTTTCTCATCTGGAGAGGGAGGAGTCTGTTTTATCTACTTAGTGCTTCCTTTTGGTATATTTGCTAGAGGTGGATTGTAAGGGTGCATTGTGTTTAAAAAACCTTACAGAGAAATCAAAACAAAACCCAGAATCCATCCCACAGCCGGTCTAAAAATCTCAAATTCAGTGAGCCAGAAAACAGCACCTGAGGGACGAGACCGGGCCAAATCCATCATCCTGAGCTGACAGCACAGGGAGCCTCTGTGGGAAAAGTTACAAGGAGTTTGAGAGCAGATAAGTTAATGTCTGCTCAGGAGTTTGAGGCTCTCAGGTGTGAGATGCTGAGTGAATCCAGGAGGGCAGAGCAGCCCTGGGCACAGGGGACTCTCTCTGGGGCATGGGCAGCCTCCCCCACAGTCCCAAAGCTGGGCATGAAAGGAGAGAAGCCTGGGGGAACTGCCAGGGGGAGGATGTGGCAGGCAGGGATGAGGATCTGGAAATGAGAGGAGGCTCAAGGGAACAGGCAGCTGGAGGAAAATGAGAAAGCTGAGAACACGAAACACCACCGTGACACCCCTGCATTCACTTCCCTCTTTAACATCAGGGCAGAGAGTGACAAACAGGGACACGGCTTTTGGGGTTTCTTTAGGAAAGAAAACCTGATGTTTCCTGTCTCCCAAAATCACTTGGGCAGGAGACTGTACAGGTGCCTGTGGGTGATGCTGTCAGAGCCTCTCCCAGAGTCAGAGCACTGAGTCACCTTCCCAGAGACCGAGTTTAGAAACTTCCAGAAATGACTTTTCTCGGTGCGGTCACTGGCCTTGGTGAGAGCAGAGGGGTGTGCAAGACGTTTCTCAGACATCTGGCCAGCAGAACACTCCTCTGTGTCAGCTGCAGAACCAGCATTTTTCACCCTGTACAAACTGACAAATGAGTAGTGAACTTAAACAGGCCGAGGTGGCATTTTAAAAGGAGCTCTGCTCTTCCGGCTGAATCGTGTTTTCTCCGCACTACGGCCATTCAGACTTGCTCTTTTTGCTTCTTCCTGCAACAAAAATGATTCCTGCTGCGTGGAACCGCAGAGCAGTGACCACTGTGTGCACTCTGCACCAGCAGAGGCCAGTGTCACCCCCTTAAACCCATCGCTGGCTCTGGCAGTTCCAGTGACACAAGAGAGTGGAGACAGCCCGACCTTTCCCGGGTGTGTTTGAGCAGCTGTTCTACCTTGTCAGCAGAAACTTTTATGCATTACCAAGTTCTTCCATGGGCAGCAGCCCATGATGTCCTTATGGGCAGCAGCTGAAACAAGCTTGGACATAATCATACGAGGAGGGGGGGGAAAAATTAAAAACCCAAACCAAATTTGAGAGGAAAGCACCAGGGAAGAGTGACTGTTTTGAATTACTTTGTTTTGTTTTGTTTTGTTTCACCCCACACAGAAAGGTCCGTTCACGGCCAAGGTTTCCAGCTGCGAGAGATGAGCCTGTGAACGCAGATTCCGTGGTTTTCAAACGAAAAGCAAGAGCTGGTAAGAGAAGGCGGAAAGCAAAAGTGACTCTAGAAAGGCGGTTCAATCAAACCAGCTCGAGCTTCCCAAGACAAAGCAGACACCGACCATGAAAAATGTCCTCGAATGGAACCTCCTGTGAAGGAGGCCAAGAAGGAGTAGCCAGCTTTGTGTTCTTAATCCATCTTCACACTATCCCTTGTAAAGCATTTCTGAGCAATAAACAATATAGGCCGGAAAGAAACCTGATTTAGTGTGTTTTTATTTACCTGTGCTGTATATTACAAGCCATGGCAGGTCACTGGACATTAACTGGATTGGCCACTACCTCAGGTGGCTGCCTTTGACATGAGTTTTCTTTCTCATTCTGTACACAACAAAAAGCCCAAGAAAATACGGACAAGAACAAATCTTGACAGGTAAAAATAAAAAGAGGCAACAGTTACAAAAGAAATAAACCTCAGAAGATGTGCCACAGATGAGTTGCAGGAGTCTCTCATATTGGCATGTCTGACAAAACAGCAAAAGGTGGCTGGGCTGGGTTTGGCTGGGGCAGAGCTGATTTCCCTCCCAGTGGCTGGCATGGGGCTGTGGTTTGGATTTGTGCTGAACACAGGGATGACAATGGAGATGTTTTTGTTATCGCTGAGCAGTGATCACAGAGAGCCAAGGCCTTTTCTGCTTTTCACACTGGTGAGGGGGCTGGGGGTGCACGGGAGGTTGGGAGGAGACAGAGCCAGGACAGATGGCCCAAACTGACCAAAGGGATATTCCAGACCACGTGACATGGTACTCAGTGTATTAAGTGGGGGGGAGAAGAAATCGGGGGGGATGTTTGGAGTGGTGGCGTTTGTCTTCCCAAGTCACCATGGCACGTGATGCCCTCCTGGAGGTGGCTGAACACCTGCCTGCCCATGGCAAGCAGGGAATGGATTCCTGGTTTTGCTTTGCTCACATGTGTGCCCTTTGCTTTCCAGGTTAAACTGTCTTTATCTCAACTCATCAGTTTTCCAGCTTTTACCCTTCTGACTCCCTCCCTGGACCTGCTGGTGGGGGAGTGAGTGGCTGTGAGGGGCTCGGGGGCTGGATGGGGCTAAACCACCACAACCACAAAACTCTCTGCAGGACAAAGGGCCTACAATTTTGGAACCATGTTCTTACCCTAGGCCACATCTCATTTTTGCCTATACTAGGGCAGATGCACAAAAGTACAGTGGAGTAAACCCCAATTTCTTCTTACTTGCAGGGGAAAAGAAATGCAGCGTGACAGTGCTAAGGTGTGGCTCACTGTGCTCCAGAGTGCAGTGAAGGTGACCATGTAAGAACCTGGAAACAGCAGTTGTTTATTTTCAGAATAGTATTTCTCCACATTCTAGGGGACAAGAACCCCTCAATTTCTAGAACACAGTCAACAAGAGAAGACAGAATAGTTTCTTTCTGAGGTGGAGACAACAATGAGCTCTAAAGAGATCCCAAGCTACGTTAACTTGGCCAAACACAGACAAATGCCAGCACACAACCAGGGTCAAGGGGAACTAAAACCGCTCTGCAACTTTTACTACAAGGGAACAACTCTGTAGGTAAAACTGATGGTGTTTCAGTTCTCCCACACTGATCAGCACAGGGGCAAAGGAAAGTGTTGTAAAGGGTCTGGGGTTCATCAGGTGATTAGTGGCTTCTCCTTGTTCTGGAAAACGGGAACAGAAAATGGGACGAAATTAATACCAAGCAAGACTGAGAACTTCCTAAAATGTTAAAGTCAGAAGTGAGAGAAGGAAGGAAACCAGAGAGACAGGGACAGGCAAAGGCAGCTCTTCGTAACAATGTCTGCTGACAGTCTCAGTGCTGTGCTGGCCAAGCACAGATGTTGCACCAGGAATGCCATGGCATAAACCTGGGATATAACACCGGAATGCTGTGGCATAACCCTGGGACCTGAACAAAGCCTTGTGCAGCCCCAGTCTGGCACATCAGAGCAGCCAAGCAGTCCCCAGACTGGCGGGAGGAGAGCACTGAAGTGCCAGGGAAGCCCTGGTGGGGGCTGTTAGCCCATGACACCACAGGGCACTCTGAGCTCCCTCAAGTCCCAGCCGTGGCCAAACTCTGCACCCACAAGTGCCTGGAGAGCGCCCAGACACCGTCCCATCACACCCCCTGGGACACACAGGAAGCAGGTCCACTCTGAGGCTTACTAAACTGCCCTTTCCTGGAAGGAAGCTCTCCCACAAACACTCCATAATTGTGTGCCCCTTGGCAGGTTGGTCACTTTAGTGTTTCCTCACAAAAAAACACCCAAATTTGGAAGAGATACAAGCTAAGGAAAAGAAGCAAAACCATTAAAGCAAAGGCAGTTTGGGGCAGGCAAGAGCGAGTGATCCTGCCTATTGTCCACTTTCCAAGGAAGAATTTCATTCCTAGGAAGAATTACATCTCTGAGTGAAGATGTTACAATTAACACGAGTGTAACAAAGGAAGGAGAAACATCTCAGCTCAGACCCAAAGCACACCCACCCTCAGCCTTTGTGAGCAGCCACAAAGAATGTTCTGGAGCACGTGGAGTGATTGGATCTCTGCACACTGCCTAGAGAAAGTCCAGAAGTCAAAAGCATTGACAGGAATGTGGAGGCAAACCCAAAGAAGCAGAGACACTGCTGTGCACCTGGAGCTACTGGAGAACAGAGAACTTCAGCCTCCAGGGATTGAAATCCCTTTGTGTAATTTTTTTTTTTAAATTACATTTTAAATTACATTTCCTTTATGCAGATAAAGAGCATGAATTTACAAATTTCACAAAGACGCAGACCAAATAATATATTGGTATGTGATCAGGCCACACACGTTTTCTTTTGGTTGCTTTGCACAGGACTGTAAAAACTGAGACACCTGCTCCCCTGACAGCACTGAGAGCAGTGGGCACACAGAGAGCTCTGCCACAGCCTTCATTGCTGGGTAAAACAAAGAACAAAATCATTCTCTGCTGCAAGGACTCCTGGGCTAGCAGGGAGGGCTTTAGGACCTGTGAGCTACTTGTTAATGCTTCTCCCTGCTAATAGGAAAGGAGATAGGATAAGGAAAGCATCTTCTGCAAGAAAAAGCCACAAAAGATTGATTCAAACTTACAAAAGACAAAGTCAGGCAAAGCATCCGATGTTTAACAGCACAAATGAGCACCAGTTTTAGCTCAAACAGCACCTGCCAGTGACTCAGGGAAACAGCACACCGGTAGTGCGAGTCTCCCAGTAAGAACTGAGAGCCAAGGTGCTCTCAGGTGGGATCTGCTGGGTACAGCAGATCTGGGGCTCAGAGTCACCCCAGCCTCAGTGCTGGAGGGGACACCCCCATGGCACGAGCAACAGCACAACCCTGCAGGCACCAGCGGCTCAGCCAGAGCCCAGGGGAGCTGTCAAACCCTCTCCCTTGCACTGCGATTCCCCAGGCACAGCTCGGCACCAGCGCTGCTGCCCTTGGCAGGAAAGATGCCCAGAGCCACAGAAACCACAAATCACCACTAGAAAAATAAGTAAAATGTGCCAGAACCCTCCGGTTTGGCAGCTCAGCCTGCCAGCTCGCTGGGCACAGGGTGGTCCCAGCACACCATGATTCAGGACCACAGTCCCAGGGACAACCTCCAGCTCCCCACCAGGCCACGATAAAGGGCTCTGCCCATGAGGGCACCCAGAATCACCACGAGGGGCTCCAGGGCCACCAGGAGAGGACCCAAAGGGCTCCAGGGTCACCATGGGTGGATCCAGCAAGACCCAGGGCCGCCATGGGGGGACCTGGAGCCACTATGGAAAAATCTGGGGTCACCGTGGGAGAATCCAGAGAGACCCAGGGCCAGCATGGAGGATTCCAGGGCCACCACGGGGTGATCCAGAGAGTCCCAGTGCCACCACGGGGGGGATCAAGAGAGTGCCAGGGCCACCATGGAGGGGCCTTGGGGCACCATGGGGGAAACCAGAGAGACTCAGGACCACCATGCAGGGACCTTGGGGCATCATGGAGGAATCCAGGGCCACCATGAGGGGATCAAGATCCACCACGGGGGCATCCTGGGCCACCACGGGGAGTACTCAGGGGACTCCAAGATCACCACAAGGGGATCCTGGGCCACCACGAGGGGGATCCTGGCCCAGCTGCTGAGCAGCTCGCCAGAGGGCAGCCCCGAGCGCCGGGCGGCCCTGCCTCCTCCACCCACGAAGCACCCAAGGGGGCCGGCGGCGGCGGCAGCACCGACCTCGCTGGTGAACATGGCGCAGAAGTAGTCGCTGCAGGCGGCCAGGACGATGCGGTGGGCCGGGAAGTCCTTGTGCTCCACGCGGAGGGTGACGTCGCAGAGCGTGTTGCTCTTGCGCAGGGCGTTCATGGCGTTGAGGATGGACTTGGCGTGGGAGTTGGTCATGATGTCCTTGGGGGGGGCCATGGCGCGCGGCACCTGCGGGCACAGCCAGCACGGCCACATGGCACGGGCGCCCCGCCGCCGCCAGGGGGCGCTGCCGCCCCGCCCCGCCCGCCCCTCAGCGCCCGCCCCGCCCCGCCCCGCCGCCCACCGCGACCCCG
>JAWMRA010000072.1:920066-933727 GCA_035584735.1 Pseudotriccus pelzelni
GTGACAGGACCTGAGGGAACAGCTGGAACTGTGCCAGGGGAGGTTTAGGCTGGATGTCAGGAAAAGGTTCTTCCCCTAGAAAGTAATTAGACACTGAAGAGGCTCCCCAGGGCAGTGGTCACAGCCCCAAGACTGCCAGAGCTCAAGGAGCGTTTGGACAACCCTCTGAGGGACAGGGTGGGATTGAAGAGTTGGAATGTGGTGGAATGACCTTAGGGGTAGATGGTGCTGAGTCTCACGTGCAGCAGAACTGTTCTGGCCAGCTCTTGTTCCCCCAGGACTTCCTGCAGAATGGCCTGACCCAAACACAGCCCTCCTGGTGACTCAGGTATTCTCCCAGCCCTGTGCTGGGACATCAGGGGCGCAGCTCCCCAGCAGGTGTGCTGGTTTGGCTCTCCAAGGCTGCAGTGTGTCCTGGCTCAGTATCTCCTGCACAAGGCAGGCTGGGGAAGCTGCTCTCACACTGCCAAGCAAACCCGGTTTTCTGCAGATCCGGATGGATACGCAGGGTCTGCGTCTGCAGGTCCTGTAGGCTGAGTACGCTGAGATGAGGTCCCCAGTGGCCCAACCCCAGGGAACAGATAGATGGATTTTGCAATAGCTGAGGGTTCATCCAAGACAGAGAGGACAGAGCCAGGCCAGGCCTGTCTGCCTTCACACACCCCAGGGGCTCCCAAGGCAGTGTGAGTCAGTCTCTGCTCTCTGCTGTCAGAGGAATGAAGGTGTGCAAGAACTCTGGAGACACAAACCAGAGTTTTAGCCTCAGTACAGGCAGGACCATTATAAACAATTCTGATTTATGGAAAAAAAAAAAGAATTTATTTGAAATACTTTAGTTATAAAAAAGTTTTTGGAGGCTCACGTGTTTCTAGACACAAAACTGATGCGTTTTATTGTTCACTCAGAGAGAGTATTTTATGTTAAAGATTCGGTTCTTAGAAGTTTCCCTTTTTTTTCAGGACTCTCATCCCTTTGGTCCCACACCAGAAATGTTCCCCATGCTTGCAGGTGTTATAGGAGGAGGGATGATTTGGAGAAAGAAGAGGAAGAAACATTGGAACTGGGTTGACTGTGAGTCAGGTCAAAATTGACAAAAGCCATCACAGGATTTGGGAATGTTCTTTAGAGAATGTTCATCCTCTAGAGGATAATTCTCTAACAGCCTGAGGCACTCAAAGGCTACTGCCAAGTGCCTTCTGGCTTCAGCTCCTGCATGGAGCTGCTTATCTGAGGACCCTGAGTCTGTTCCCAATCCTTGTGCTGCAGTTTCCAGGAGAAAAAACCAGTTACTGAAAAATTTCTGCTCCTATTGCAAGCCCTGGGTTAAGAAATACCTTTATTCTTTTCCATTTCAGCTGCCCACTGGATGTTCCTCAGTTGAAAAGAAGGAAGATGTGACCTCTTATGTCAGGGAAACTAAGATTCCTGGAAAAACAGGCCAGGGTCTGTACACTCAGGCTCTCCTTCGAGCCTGAGCAGCAACAGGCAGCTCCCGATTCTTCTTCGGTGGTGGTTTACCAGTTTGGGATGGGCAAGGTTATTGTGGCTGTGATCATGGAAGAACCCAGGCTCTTTGATCCTCCAGTGCTCACACGGTAGTTTACAGTCTGGCTGCACTGTGGAGCAAGTCAGCTGGAGACCTGGGTGAGAAACTCCCTGTCAAGGGAGAGGTAGAGGAGGGAACAAGCCTGAGCTCCATCCTTGAGAGGTACCGGGGTTGTGACTGTCACTGTTGTGGTCTGTGTTCACCCATAGCTCTCCTGAAATATTCCACATTACCTTCAGCTCTTCCTTTTCAGCTTTCTCTGGTCCAATGCCCCTCTGCAAAAGTCTGTGAAGAAAACACAGCAAACCCCCTCTGCTTTTCTGCTTTGCAGGGAAGCACTTCTGTCCCTGTTTCTCGTGGCTGAAAGAGGTTTGCTGGAGCTGTGAAGAGAGTTGGGAGCCGTCCAGCTGGTACTGTGTCAGTGCAGCAGCACAAAATCCCTTCCCTGGATGTTGGCAAGGCTGGAGATACCTGATAATGATGATGGTAATAATCATGATAATAAAACCCACCAACGACTCAGATTAGTAACAAGACTGCAGCTGTCCATCTAGGGCAGCGTGTTTCTGTGAGTGCTATGTGAAATTTGTGGAAGGGAGCCTTCCAGTGAACCTCTGGTGGTATTTCCTAAATGTAGAGCCAGGACAGACTGTGAGGGGATATGGAGGAACCTCAGGCATGGGCCTTAAAAGTTACTGTTGCTTTAGACTTGGCAGTCAAACAGGAGCCTTCTCCTAGCCAGACATAAGGCCTTTGTCAAGGCTTGAATAGTTTTCATGATCTGAACTTTTCAGACATGCTCAGGTCTGGGGGGAGTGGCCCATGTGTGTGTGGGCACCGACAGCATGAACAGGGAGGGCAGAGGAGAAGGAGACACGACTCAGTTTGGGGCAGGAATGCTGCTGGAGGTGATGATCGCTGCCTGCAGCCCAGGGAAGGAGTCAGAACATCCCCTGCCTGGGCAGATATCCCCACACTGTCATCTCACAGCTGTGCCTTCTCTGGTCAGAGAAGCAATGATTCTGGGCAGGGCTCATGTCAGGGACACTTCTTGTAGAAGGGGCAACCATACAACTCTGGCTGGAGTTTCAGTTTAGTAACAAGAGGTGTCACCTGGAGGGCTCTGGCTGCTTTACTGGGTGGTGATCAGCTGCACCCTGACCCCTCACGGCTGTTTCTTCCAGCGCCACCCCACTCTTCCTTCTTTGCTGCTGTTTTTGTCTGTAGGGGAGTCAGTATTGGCCTGGATCACCGATGGACCATCTCAGGTGATCCATTTGGAGTTGTTGCAGTCATGGATGGAAATATTCAAGGCAGATTCAGTTTGTTCCCCCAAGAAACTGTGGGGTGGTTCCACCTTCAGCTGTCTGCAGCGTGGCTGTTGTACCCTTCCCTGCAACTGGAGTCAGAGTGGGAACCCTGTGATTACCATTGTCTCCTCTTTGTTCTTTATGGCATAAAATGGGTCCCATGAATGAGATTTAACAGGGAAAATACTCGCAAATCCAGCATCAGACACTTTAAATCATGTCTCTGATCCTCCCCCAAGACACCATTACATAACCATTATGTAAACTGTCTCCAAAAAATCTAAGAAATGCCTCTTGTAAAAATACCCCACCTCCATTATGGAACTATTGTGAAAACACACTGAGGAGACCAAAAATACCACCAAGGAGCTATCAAGAGTAAGCCCAAATTCCCACAGGGGAGCCATTGTAAGTAGAACCATAAAAAATTGAAGGATCATTGTACAAATCCCTTCAAAAGGCCCTCACGAGAATACTTCCAAAAATCACACAAAAGATTTTTAATACTGGATGCTTTGTGGGATTTTTTGGTTGTTTTTTTTTTTTTTATGGTCCTTTTAATGGGGTGTTTATTGCTATGCTTTGACATTACAGATCACTTCCAAAATGGCTTCTATGCGGTGTTATTTGGGGCAATTTTAGAATCACCAAGATGTTCTCTCTAAATCCATATGGTTTGACTCTAGGGCAGCTTTACAACTGCCTTGATGATTTTCACAATTGTTTCATCAATGATGCCCTAAGGGCATTTTCTAAATGTCCCTCCAGTGGGATCACTGAGACTTTTGATAAATTGCTTTGCTGGGGTCTTAGATCTATATATTTTCACAACTGCCTTTGGCTGTGGTTTCTGGTGTCCTGGGTCTGTAGTCCAGGATTTTTTCTGGCTTTCAGAGGAGTCACAGAATGGTTCCTGGGCTGGAACTTGGGATAATTTTTCAAATTCTTATTGGTTCTGTCCTTTAGGTGAGGGCTTAGAGTCATACTGAGGTTCTGGCTTTGGGAGATGCCTTCAGTAATACTGTAAGGGACATCTCACAAGGGTGATCTGAGAAGCGCTTTAAAAAAGCCCCCCCAGGACGAATCCCCCTTCAAGAAGGGCCGTGTCCGTGGGGAGCGATGGGGGTGTTTGTTGGATGGGATCTGTCAGGCCCGAAGGAGCGCAGCATCTTCCCCAGGCTGTGCCGAGGGCGCTGCGGTGACACGCGTCTGGGATGTGGCTGAGAGGCAGCAGAGCTGCAGCAGAGCCCGTGCACCACGCGAGGGCAGGGGAGCTCCGAGGCTGCTCCCGCAGCGCCGCCAGCAAAGGCTCTTCCCAGCCCCGGTGTTGCACGAACTGCATCAACTCTGTGTATGTGTGTATGTGACAGTGGCTGGAAACGCCCCTGGGGCTTCTCCTGACACCTCCAAACAGGATATAATGAATGATCCCTCTAAGCTTCCCAGGGCAGTATTTGAGTATCAGAACCACAGAACGGCCTGGGTTGGAAGGGACCTTAAAGAACATCTTGTTCTACCCCCTTACCATGGGCAGGGATACCTCCCTCTATCCCAGGTGGCTCCAAGGCCCCATCCAACGTGGCCTTGGACACTTCCAGGGATGGGGCAGCCACAGCTGCTCTGGGCAACTTGTGCCAGGGCCTCGCCACTGTTACAGGGAAGAATTTCTCCCCAATATCCCATCTAACCCTGCCCTCTGCCAGTGTGAAGCCATTCCCCCTTGTCCTGTCATTCCATCCTTTGTCCAAAGTCCCTCTCCAGCTCTTCTGGAGTTCCTTTAGGCACTGGAAGGGGCTCAAAGGTCTCCCTGGAGCCTTCCCTTCTCCAGGTGAACACCCCCAGCTGTCCCAGCCTGTCTCCATGGCAGAAATGCTCCAGCCCTCGGAGCATCTTCATGGCCTCCTCAGGAATTGCTCCAGCATGTCCATGCCCCTCCTGTACTGAGGACCTCAGAGCTGGAGGCAGCACTGCCTGACACAGGTGGGGTCTCACCTGAGCAGATCAGGGGGGCAGAATCCCCCCCTCAGCTGCTGCCCACAGGTCTTCTGATGCAGCTCAGGACACGGAGGGTTTCTGGGCTGAAACATGAGTATTGCCATGTTGTGTCCAGTACAAGCAACACTGAGCAGGATCTGGGAATTGTTCCTGTGCCCAGGCCTTGGCGTGGGGCTGAGTTGCTCCCTGCAGAAGCCACCCACAGCAGGCACTGGGGCTGCTGCTGCTGGGACCGGTCTCTTATCACCTTCTGCCACACACTGAACCCGTTTCTGTTTCATAACCCCTCTTAACTGACTTTGCTCGCAGTGGCCGTGCACTGTACCTTAGGGACATGTACCACCTCTGCACTTGGGTGGTTGGGCACCCAGGGGGGAGCATGTCCCTGATGGCTCGTGAGGAATTGACTGTGGGACCCACCATGTCTTTGCCTCCCCTTTATCAAGTGGGTTTTCACCCAAATCAAGACCTTCCATTTCTTTCACAACCATACAGGATGTCAGTGTAATCTGGGAAGGTTCATACAGTGTGTTTTACAGTCATATCCACTGTGCTGGACACAAGAAGTATGGGATGGACAGTCTGGAGCACAGGACTTGACAGCAGTGGGCCCGTGGGGCAGTTTGAAGGTTTTCTGGTTGGGGAGAGGCAGAACCACATAGGAGAGACAGTCATTGCCCCAAGCTTGGTGGGAACAGTGTGTGTGCCCAGCCTGTTCTATCTGTGCACCTTGAGTTAGCCAAGGTCCAATTTCTTTTTTTCTTTCTCCTTTTAAATCTGGACACTCTTCAGCCTGCTCTGGAACAGCCCAGACTCACTAAGGCTGGCAGGATGAATCACATCCATCTTAGGAGCATTAGTTAACCCTCTTTGTTCCATTTCTAATTGCGCTCTAATTTCTGGTAGGTTCTGGGGTTTTTTCCCCCCCTTTTAAGAAGTTTTCACTGGAGCAAAAATGTCATGTGAAAAAAAAAAAGGCATTTTCAGCTTGGAAGGATTTGTTTCTGGAAGGTGAACTGCATCTCACCCTATGGTGTGCACATGGTGAGGCAGCTGCAATTTCTGCTGTCGTTTTGAGCATGTGGGAGGCATTAAGAGGTGAGGGCTGGTTCCCTGGACATGGTGTTTGGAATTTAGACCCTCAGTTTAGGATGAAGGTTTTTATATGCTGATTTTTTTTCCCTCTCTTTCACTTGGTTGATAAAATTCACTTCACTATAAGCTCCCCAAGGCTTTGTTAACAGCAGTCATTAGGGACTGCTGGGAAGGAGGAAAAGGACTTCCAGGATGTGTCTGTATTCCTGATCACAGCTGAGGCAATGGCAGAGCAGGTATTTCAGGGGGAGGAAGCTGCTACTAAGAGCTGGAGAAAAGATCCCTGAGGAAGTGAAATGTCAGAAGCCAGGGGCAGGCATTTGAGGGAGGTAAGTCAGAGGCTTCAGTTAAGTTAGAGAAGGAAATACCTCTTGCCAGAGCTGCTGTGTAGAGGGGGGAAAGGTTCTGTGAGTGACCTGGGGTGGGGGATTTGGCATCTGTTACGTGTGATCCAGAACACGGACCTCAAGGGGCCTGCTTCTCCAGCACCTCTTCCTGTGACATGCCTCTCCAGACTTCCACATGATTTTAAGGTCTCTTCCAACACATACCATTCTGTGATTCTGTGCTTTTCTCTCTGCCCCCTCTCCTTATACCAGCTGCTAAAGGTATCTGCAGCTGCCTGAGGAGATGCAGAACTGCCTCTGCACTACAACTTCTCTGATGCAAAATCTTTTTGGTGTTTCTTGCTCCCGTGGAGGACAAGGGAAGTGGTGGTGCAGCATGTGGAGTGTCTGACTGTGGCTTCTCAACTTTATGTTCCGCTTTGTTGTTTGAAGACTGGGATTTTCAGATAAATCTGCACGAGAAGGGCCTCTCCAGAAATCCTGACCTCAATGCACTAGTTCTGTGGAGACCTGGAGGGCAGGTGGGAGTTCCTGCTGTGGCGTGGGAGTAAAATCCAAAGGACCACTGCTCCACTTCAGCCACAGGAGCAGCCAGCACTGCAGTGACAGGGTCGGCCTGTCAAAGAATCCATTCAGTGCAGTGAGAGCTGCGGGTTGAGCTCTGGGGGACAGGGGACAAGAGGTTGAGAACTGCCGACCCTTTGCGTAACAAAAGGCTCAGGGACCTGTGGCCCAGCGAAGGGGACCCATCGCTCAGAGACACAGCAGGAGCCAAGCTCTTATTTTGTTATTTAGTTATTGCACCACGGTTAAATTATTTTAAGGGTCTGGAGGTCTGAGACTCTGCTATGGGAAACCTGTGGCCAACCAGGTGAGGAAACCTGGTCTGTGAGTGTGGGGGGAGCAGCTGCACAGGGACCTTGGTCACGGCTCAGGTGGTGGGAGAGTGACTTCCAGAGTGGCTCCTGGATGGTCGGACAGGGAAGTTTCCTTAACAGGCCCAAGCTCTGCGTGATGGGCGTGTGCTCCCCTGGGAATTGCCATTCCCTTCGCAATGGCCAAGGTGCAGCCATGTCAGTGCATCCCCACCACTGTTTGTGCTGTCTCTGCAGAGTGTGCAGGGCCTCAGCCCGGCTGTCATGGCACAGATGTCCTCAGCCTGTTCCACTAATGTTTCGTGTGTCAGAAAAGCTCTAGCAGGACAGGCCTCGCAGTCAGGTCAAACCCCTCATCCCTCACAAGCCTCTGGGGCTCTGGGGTGTTCCTTATTCACAGAATCATGGAATCAATTAGGTTGAAAAAGAACTTCAAGACCATTGAATCCAACCTGTGACTGAAACCCACTTTGACAACTAGACCAGAGCACTGAGTGCCACATCCAGTCGTTCCTTGAACACCTTCAGGGGTGGTGACTCCACCACTGCCCTGGGCAGTCCCTTCCAGTGCCTTAAAATCCTTTCAGTGAAGAAATTCTTCCTCATGTCCAACTTGAACCTCCACTAGTGCTCCAGCACCTCAATGTCTTTCTTGAAGTGAGGCCCCAGCACTTAATAAAAGAGATAATTGGACTCTTCAAAGCTTTGCTCACTCGACTCACACCTGACACCTTCAGATCTGCGGTGCAGTTTTATTTCTTTTACAAGTGATTTTATTCTGCGTGGGGTGATGAGGGGGGTACGTAACAGAAATGGACTCACAGAAACAAGACTGCGAGGCGAGAGGAAGATGTGGTGCAGCAAAGACAGAGATGGGGATGGATGGAGAATTTGAACAGTCACAGCAAGGCAAATAAGGCCAGCCGAGCCATGGTAACTGGACTGGAACCTGCTTTGCCTTTGTGTCTCTTTTCCCTTTGCCCCTAATGTAGCTGAACATGTGTGTGTTCACTGTGACGTTCCCCTCGCTGTGCTCCTCAAATGTCTTCAATGTGGTGACAATAGGAAATGTGAAACTCCAGCTGTGGAACTTTTCCAAACCAGAAGTTTAAAAAAAAAGAAAATGGGGGGGGGGCAGGGAGAAGGAAATTAAGATCTAAATGTGAGAGTGGGAGAAGAAGGAAGAGAAGAGGTGGATTAGAGGGGTTGGGAGGGGGAAATAATCCAGTTATTTTAATTGATTGATTAAACTGGCAAAATTGCAGGAGAAAAACAGAAAATTAAAAGCATAAAAGGCCTTTTTTCCTGAGGGCTTGGAGCTAAAAGAACTGCAGATTTTTTGGCGCAATTGTTTTTCTGTTTGTTAATTGGCTCTGTAGGGCAGCACAGCAAAGGGGAGGAAGAGCCCGGCTGTGTAGGGGCCGGGTTCCCTCTGGGCACCCCTTGAACCTCAATGGCAAATTGGGACCCAACTTACCATCTGCTTTTTTCTTGAGGATCAGGGTCACTTTAGCTGTGCTGCTGAAGGGCTGTAGTTTCCTGAACAGCTGATGTTAGGAAAAGTTGTCATTGCCACCAAAAGGACTCATCTGGCTCCATCCTCTGCTCCGTGGCTGGTTCAGAAAATCACCCATAATGAAAGTGGCCTTTTCTGTTGTTGTTGTTGTTCAGAATTAACCTCAAACCATTCCTAGGTGGTGCGGAGCAGCTGCTGGATTTTATCCCTAGACTGGCAGCAACTCAGGATCAGCTCTTCCCACACACCATGGTATAAACATGGATACAGAATGATGTTTTTGAGAGGAGGAGCCAGTTTTTGCCGCTACTCACCAAGTTCCTGGCCCTTTACTTTCTCCTACATCTTGGCTGTGTAAGTCATAGCAGTAAGTGTAAACCCCCTGTTGTTGTGTTGTTTTTGTTATTATTATTATTATTCCCAATGTTTGTGGTGCAGTGTATGTTTGGATGAGGCCAACTGTGCCTCTCCCTCTGCTTCCCCCCTGTGCCTCTGCAATGTGCTTGGAAAACTGTATTTGAGGCTGGGAGTGTGTTGGACAAAGGGGGAATCAGGACTATGGATGGTGTTCTACAGGCTGGAAGTTTTCTTTATCTCCAAGGCTATCCCAGACTGCTGGACAAGGAAGTGGGACAATACCCCAAAAAATATAGGCTCCCCCAAGCAAAGAAAATGCTGTCACCAGGAGCAGGGAGAAAATCTGAGATTAGTTTGTAGATGGCTTTGCTGTCAGCTTCATTTACGCTTCAGGAAATCAGCTAATCGGTGTAAAGAAATAGATCTTCTAATATCTCTGTGTGATTGACTGGTTAGCCAGTCACCTCTGGCTTTAGGTTGTTGTTGTTGATGTGGTGTCAGTCATTACTTTGAAACCCAGCGCTGTGTTCCTTGTGATGACGGCATCTCCCATGTTCCCTGGCGGGTCCTGCTCTTTGTTTTGCTTTCAGAACACTCTGAGAAGGAATAAATAAAAAATGGATTCTGATTGTCCTGATGTTTGCAGTCCCTGTATGATGATAGTCATTAATGAATGAACAGTTTCTTAACACTGTTGGAGTACTTTAGCAGCCTGGCATTCTGTCCTTTTGTTTTTGGGTGAGGGAAACTGCACTGAATAACGAAAGAGCAGGTTTGGGTTTTTGATGGTGAAAAAGTGTCCTTTTACTCTCCATGTTTTGGGCACCAATAGGTCTGTATACAGCATGCCTTCTTTCCTACTTTGGAGTTCAAACATTCCAACTCATAATGTATCAGGGGAGGTACCACAGAAATGGTCAAGGTGTTTAACTTGGTTTATCACTGACCAGTATTTGAATGGGATTCTTCTTCCTCACAAATTGCAGGGAAGCTACTCCAGTTTTGGGGCATTCAGGAAGCTGGAGCTTTTTCCTGTTTTCCAGGTTAGTTTTTCACTCAGCTTCTCCTGTGATTTTTCCCAAGGATCAGCTTGACAGTTGTCTGTGCAATGACATCCTTGACAGACCTGAAGAGAAGATGCAAGATGGATTTGTGGCTTTATTCCTGGGATCTCCAGTTGCCATGCTCATACCTGAAGGCTCTGAGGACAGCTGGCTCTTGGTCTTTACCCGGCACAGGATGCCATGAGGTGGATGCTCCCTGCTCTGCCCTGGCTCCCTGCTCTGTTTGGGGTCCAACCCAGTATCTCTTGTAGCTGAATCCTCCGTGAGGTCATCTGCAACTTCCTAGTGAGGGGAGGAAGAGGGGCAGGCCCTGATCTCTGCTCTGTGGAGACCAGTGACCGAATCCAAGGCAATGGGCCTGAAGTTGTGTCAGGGGAGAAAAAGTTCTTCCCCAGAGGGTGGTCGGGCACTGAACAGGCTCCCCAGAGCAGTGGGCACAGCCCCAAGCCTGACAGAGCTCAAGGAGTGTTTGGATGATCCTCTCAAGCACATGGTGTGTCTCTTGGGGATGGGCCTGTGCAGGGCCAGGAGCTGGACTCGATGATCCTTGTGGGTCCCTTCCAACTCAACATATTCTGTGATTCTGTGATCTGTCAGTTCTCACCTTTTCCTGTGCCAGTCTGCCCACGGTTGACTATTCCACCCAGAAACTCTGACAGAGACCATGGAATGCAGCAGATACAAGGGAAACCTCCACCATGGGCAGTGGAGATTGAAGATCAGTCTTTCACTTGGAGAACAAAAGTCCATACATTTTGTCCTCTTGATGCTCCTGCTCTGACTACAGCAACCAACATCCCGTTCCTGTGATGGAAGGAAGAGGTCTGTGGGGATTCAGGGCTGGGAGCACAATGCCCATATGGAGAAAAGTTGGGGCTGGATGGTAGGGAAAAGATCCCAGCGAGAATTACAGCTAACAAAATATTCACAGACAAAAGGTTAAGATGAAGTGCCTCAGTTTTGCTGCCAGGAGTCCAAACCAGCAAACTTGGTGTGAATAAGAGAGCCTGGAAGTTCCCATTCATGGCTGGGACAGTAATGGTTCTTGAGGTGTGCTTGGGAGAGATTTTCTGAAAATGTGAAAACTGCTGAGGTCCCCTGCCAGACCTGATGTCCAGACTGGTCCATCCCAGTCTCAAAGATGGGTTTACATCCTCCAGAATGTGTTTTCCTTTGGCCTCCAAGGAGGCTGGTACCAGATATTGCCATCCCACGCACGGTTTGCTCAGTGTCATTTACATTCCCATGGCTGCAGTGCTGCCATCCCAAGCATTCCCAGTCATGGCCCAGTCTTCCAGAAATCACAACACTGGTGGAAAAAACAATGAGATTGAAAAAACAACACTGTAGGGTGCTTGTTCCACTGGCTTTGTTTCAGAGGAGCTGCACAACCTCTACAGCCAGGAGGGCTGGATGAATGAAAAATTGACATTGGAGTGTGCCTACAAACTGCCTCCACATTGTCCTGTTAGACAATGCTTCCGGGTCCCTCAGGGCCAACATCCTCCTGAAACATGCCATCTCTGCCCTTCAGGGTGTCCTGGCAGAGCCTTGCTGACGTGCAGGGGAAACCTCAAAGGTGCCCAGCCCTGACAATGGCTTCCAGAGCAGCTCTGCCTGTCACCCAGCCATCCCCAAGGCCTCTGCCTCCAATAAGCCTCCTCAGTCAAAACACAGCCCACAAGGCAGCGTGGCCTCGTCCTCCTCCCTTTCAATGTGTCCCACCACTCCTGTCCCTGTTGCTCACTCAGGTTATTGCAGTGTGTGCCCATCAGGTCAGAACTGTGGCCTTATTGCATTGGGACTCCCAGCCCAGCTTCACTTCAGCTCATCTTGTTCCACCCCCTGCCATGGGCAGGGACATATTCCACTATCCCAGGCTGCTCCATGCCCTGTCCAACCTGGCCTTGGACACTTCCAGGGGTGGGGCAGCCACAGCTTCTCTGGGCAACCTGTGCCAGGGCCTGCCCACCCTCACAGGAAACAGTTTCTTCCCAATATTCCGTCTAATCCTGCTCTCTGGCAGTAGGAAGCCATTCCTGCTTGTCCTGTCACTCCAGGCCCTTGTCTGAAGTCCCTCTCCAGTTCTCTTAGAGCCCCTTTAGGCACTGGAAGGGGCTTGAAGGTCTTCTGGAGCCTTCCCTTCTCCAGGCTGGACACCCCCAACTCTCCCAGCCTGGCTCCAGAGCAGAGGGATCCAGCCCTGTGATCAGCTCAGTGGCCTCCTCTGGACAGGTCCACATCTGTCTTGTGTTGGTGCCTGGGGGCAGCACTGCAGGTGAGGTCTCACAAGAGCAGAGCAGAAGGGGAGAATCCCCTCCCTGACCTACTGGTCACGTCTGTGTCGATGCAGCCCAGGAAACCAGGCCAACTTGTCCAACCATGACGTGCAGCTCACTGGCTGCTGCCTGCGGCTCTTTGGCAGCCTGGCCTCTTCCAACCAGGAGCAATCCTGCTACAGGGAGGGGCCCCTTCATAAACTTCTCTCTCCCTCCCTTTTTGGCACACATCCCCTTCCAAAGGTTGGAATCCAAGGGAGCCCTGTCTGCAACGAAAAGGCTCACAGTGCCTCAAGGACATCTGGTTGCTTTTGGGAGGTTCATGCTAACATCTGGTGGCCTTGAATAGGATCACATGGAAGGGAGGTATCCAGGCAGCCAAAGCTCAGTCTAGGAGGGAGAAGAGCAGCCTCATGAGTTCTTGCTGGTGGAGGACGGGGAGCAAGAACTTCTCTCTGTTCTGGGCCTGCTGAGGTTGTTTCACACCTCCACTGGTGATCAGAAGTGGGTGGCACAGTTTGGCTCCTGCTTGCCTGAAGGTGGGCAGCCTGGCACCAGCATGGGCCAAACCAGCCGCTAAGCAGGGAGATGGAGTGGTGTAGGTTTGCTTTTCCTTTTTTTCTTTTTTCTTTAAATAATTATGGAATTTAGTGTTTGGTAGGGTGGAAAGCCATGTGTACACAGCTAGAGATGTGGTGAGAGGCACTTTAATGAGCATTTGCCAGAGAGTTTGCACTCTGGATTTATGGCCTGCAGCAGTGATAGGAGGATGCTGGTTTCTGTTTCCTGCACCTCTGCAGAGCCATAAACTTTCACTGTTTCTCAGGCACCTCTTTGGTGAGCACAGAACATGCTCTGTGTTTATGCTCCCTTCTTTCCCCTGAGTAATGCTGCAAGGAACACATCTCAGAGAGGGCTTCAGGGTGTGTTTGCTCTAACACAAGGGCTCCTGTGGCCCTGGGTGAGCAGAGGGAACAGGTTTCACTCCTGCTCCCCAACAGGCTTGTGCTCAGTTAAGCAGGGGACTGTGACTTGTAATGATGCTCATTGTGTCAATGACAGTGGGGTTTCTTTTAGGATCTCTTCTACTTGGAGGTTTCCTTATGGAGTAAGGATACGTGCTGGGGATTTGGGGTTATGCTGGGGATCACAGAATCAGAGAATGGCCTGGTTGGAAAGGGCCTTAAAGTTCATCTCATCCCACCCCCTGCCATGGGCAGGGACACCTTCCACTAGCCCAGGTTGTTCCAAGCCCCGTCCAGCCTGGCCTTGGACAC
>JAWMRA010000072.1:934761-976519 GCA_035584735.1 Pseudotriccus pelzelni
GGCCTTGGACACTTCCAGGGATGGGGCAGCCACAGCTTCTCTGGGCAACCTGTGCCAGGGCCTTCCCACCCTCACAGAGAAGAATTTTTCCCCAATATCTAATCAAATCTACTCTCTGGCAGTGGGAAGCCATTCCCCCTTGTCCTGTCACTCCAGGCTCATGTTTCTGGTGGGCTCCCTTCAGGTACTGAAAGGCCTCAATTAGATTACCCTGGAACCTTCTCTTCTCCAGGCTGAACAATCCCAATTGTCTCAGCCTTTCCCTGCAGGAGAGTTACTCCATCTCTCTAATCAGCTTGGAAGCCCTCCCCTGGACTTGCTCCAACAGGTTGATCCCACTTCTGAGGGAGCATTCAGAAAACAATTGAGCTAGGATGAGTGTTTCCCAGTCCTGTGCATGTGAGCAGCCCTAAGAACATGGAAGAAAATGGCTCAGTGTTTTTAATGAACCAAACATGAGAATGAATTTTGAGCATATTACAAGTCTGGATCAGGATTCAAGTCTCACAACAGGCCATGTTTTTCACAGTTCCCATCTAAAGACCATAGCAAAGCTTTGGGTTTTGTCACTACATTTGGGGTTCCCACCCTCTTCTGTAATCCTTGGATCCCTTTCCTCTGATTTTCTGCTGATCTCTCAAGTTTTTCTTCTTGAGAAAAGACTGCATGGCTCATCTGCAGCTGAGGGAAGCAGAGCCAGGCTCTGTCTGGGGAGTGTGGCTTTGCATGGGAGACCCTGTTATATGATGTCCTTAAACTTTCACCCAGCAGACTCTCTTGCTTATGAACTCAACCCCCCGAGCAGCAGATCATGGGGTACAGCAGGTGGCTCTGGTCCACAGGATCTGGAGAGGGACCCTGCTGGTGCAGTTCTGTGGCATAAAGGTGGGTGGTTTGGCTCTTCCCTCTGGAGGAGAAGGGTGGGGAGGGTGGTGCTAGCTCATGGGGACACGAGGCCATTTCCCTGCTCTCACTCAGGAAAAGCACCGAGACAACACCCGAGGCACGGCAGCCCAGCCGGGCTGGGAGAGGCAGCTGCCCAGAGAACCACCAAGATGCTCCTCACATGCAAGAGGACAGAAACCAGCCACTGGTCAGCAATGGGGCTCATTTATTATCTCACAAGAACGAGTGACAAACAGCTGCAGTAACGTCAGCAGAACCAAAGCTTTGCCCAGGGCCCGAGCTCTGACCGCGGGGCTCCCTGCTGCGCCGGCTGGCACTGGGAGGGTTTGTGATGGAGAGGATGGATGTGGGGGATCCCTGAGCTGCAGGGAGTGAATTTGAGGCTGTTCCCAGTGGCCTGTGTCCTCATGATGCCATCATCCCACAACGTTGATTTCTGTTCCCTCCTTCTATGTGAGCTGCCTGCCCTTAAAATAGGAGAGGGCAAGTGCAGCCCCCGAAATGGCTGTGCTGTGTCTGGGACGTGTATCCAGGGCCAGCAGCCTCTTCCAGGAAGGAGGTTTGGGGGCAGTGAGGGACCCAGACCTCATTTTCACCACACCTGAGCAGGAACCAGGTGACTACAGACAGGAGTGCCCCAGGTGTGCTGTGATGTGTGAAGCAGGGATGGAGGGAGCCCAGTGTGCCCCTGGGTGCCTTGGACGGGTGCTGCTGAGTGACCTCAGGCACAGCACGTGGTTTTTTCTGGGAAACTGTTTGGGTTTGGCTGCTGTGGGTTTCAGAGACCCCTTGTGAGACACTGTGGGTCAGATTGAAAGAGGCTGAGCATCCCCAGCTCCTGGTATCTGCTGGAAGTGAGGGTTCTGCCCAGCCCACAAGGCTCCCAGTGAATGAGTGGAGACTCCCAAAAATAGAGGCAGTCCAAACCTCAGGTGCACACATGGATATGCTGCTTTAAACCCACTTCTGCTCATCCAGTTGATGGCACGGGGCAGATACCAGCCTATTTCCAGGGGTGTGTGGGACCTGCAGAGAACCTTGGAGGACAAGGCCTGAGGTCCCTGTGGGTGGCCATGTCACCGCAATCGGATATTTCCGTGTGTTGCCACAGAGCAAGGGCTTCTGCCAAGATGTCTCTGCCTCAGAAGACACACTTGGCTTCACTGCAGGCTCCTCCTGGCTGGCGATGCTGCAGGACGAGGAGGAGGAGGAGGAGGGGTCTCCCTGACCCACCTCCTGAGCTGGTGGGGCTCTCTCCCAGGCAGTTCCGAGCAGGAGCGACACGTGCAGGGATCATCTCCTCCCATGGCCAGCCCTGAGTGCCTGGGGCTCAGTCAGAGCCCTTCCAAGCGAGGGGCAGCTGGCAGAGCAGTGCCTGTTGTCCAGGCAGGTGTGGTGGGGTTGAGGGTAGACAGGTTGTAGTGGTGCTTTACAGGGAGCAGCCTCTGTCACCTTGCTGGCCCCCCTGGTGCTGGGGCTGGCCCTCGGCGTGGGCTGTGGGGCTGTTCCGTGCGGCTGCTCCGAGGAGGTTTATAAGTGAGACGTGTAGGGTGGTGTGGGCGGGGAGGGGAAGAAGGTTATCCGGAGGCTGCTGCCGGACGGGTCTCGGCTCTCTGAAGTGATCAGCATCTCACTGTCATTGAGGCAGGCACGGTGCTCAGAGAAGCCCCTCTCCTTCCCCCTGGTGCCCACTGTTTGCTGACAGGGGATGAGCGTCATGGAGGGGAAGCTGTAGCTGTCAAGGATGGGGCGCACTCCCAGGGAATCAGGTGTCTCAAACATGTGGTCGATGTCAGAAAAGCTCACCAGAGCCTGCGTGGAGTCATAGGAGCTTTTCTCCATGTCGTCGGCTGCGCAGGACTGGGGGAAGCTCCCCTTGTCCTGCCCCTTCTGCCTCAGCAGGCGAAAGTCATCCCTGAAGTGAGGGTTGAAGAGCAGGTAGAGCAAGGGGTTGAGGCAGGCGGGCAGGGGCAGGACCACAAGGAGGACGGATTTGATGACCTCTGGGGTGATAAGGAAGAGGTTGAGGGTAGAGGAGAAGGTGAGGAAGGCCACTGGGCAGTAGAGGAGGCAGTTGGTGAAGATCAGCCAGGCCACATGCTTAACCATGGCGCAGTCCCAGACAGCGCTGAACTCCCCCTTCAGCAGGTTGCAGTAGAGTCGGATGTAGGTGCCGGTGATAGTCAGGAAGCAGAGCATGTTTGTCATCACCAAGGCCACAGTGAAGCCCAGGGTGGCAGGTTTCCCATCTGGGATGGGATACGGGAGGCAGAGAGGGGACGCTCCATACTCCCCAATGGAGAAGAGAGGCAGAACGGCAGCCACAGAGGACAGAAACAGGCAGCAACAGGCAGCAGCCTTGACCTTGCCTAGGGAGGGTGATTTTCCGTAGCCTCGCACGCAGGAGGCTGAGATGCTGCACTGCACAGCAGCCAGGGTCAGCAGGAAGATGGCAGCCTGGGAGGCGAACACAGACAGGAACCCTGTCACCCTGCAGCCCGCACCCGTCTCCCATCTGGCGCCGTACTTGGCGAAGTGGCCGTAGGTGAGGGCGTCAACGAGGGCCATCATGCTGCAGGAGATGCCGGTCAGCATGTTGGCCCCAGCTATGGAGCCGATGATGAACTTAACGGGAGAGAGGTAGCTGGGGGAGGCAAACACAGCCAGAATGACCAGGCCGTTGCAGAGCACTGAGACCAGGACGATGACCCAAACTCCCAGGCGGATGATCCAGCTCTCAAACAGGTGATCACAAGGCTTGAAGGGACCTGGAAGACAAACCTCAAAGTTATACTCAGCAGGCACCACTTGGCTCTGGTGGTGCTGCTCGGGGTGGTGGCCACATCCCAGCCCTCTCCTGGCCCCACCAGCCCCATGAGCGCTGAGGGCTGGCAAGGAGAATTGTCTGCCCTCTTCTGCAACTGCCTCTTGGCTCTCTCCCTCCCGTGCCCACCTCTGGCATCCTCTCAGATCTTCTCTAGGGCAGAAACAAGGGGCAGGGAGAGGTCAAAGTGAAATGCGAGAAACCACGAACTTATCAGAGCTCATAAAACATAAAAAAGGGTCATGACTCCAGACCCACCGACACTCCTGGTGTCAGCCTGGCATTTGGGGCCCTCTGCCACTACCTGCTCCTTCTCATGTGCCCCCTGGGATCAGGGAGTTAGTGCTGTGGAGATGTGTGAGGTTGGGAGGGATTGGGATGTTGTAGTGAGGGGCTCAGCAAAAACAAAAACAGGATGGGAGAAGTTTTAGGTGGTGAAGAGCAAACAAAATTAGAGGAAATGGAAAAGTCTTGCTCATCTCAAAGGGGATACAGCTCAGAGCACCATCACCTTCATTCCCAGGCAGCAGGACATGCCCTCAGCTATAATCTTCTTCCTTCATGTCTCTTTTGCAACAAAGTCAGTGGGACAACTGGTGAAAACTCCATCCCTGCCAGAGTTCCACAGCTGGCTGGATGGAACCAGGCCCGTCCAGCCTCCAGCTGTGCTTGTGTAGGGCGCCACTGAACCATGAACGGGGACAAAATCAGAGTCCCAGCCTCGTGTGCCTGCTGGTGTGTTTGTGATGGGAGTCAGGAGAACGTGGCTGGGTGCAGTCCAGCACCTCCCTGCTCTCCCTTTGTCAGGAAAACAGAGCAAAGTACCCTACAGTGCTGCAGGAAATCAAGGGCAAGGTCTTACCATGCAATGCTCTGGGCTGGCTGAGACAAAGTCTAAGTCATGCAAGGGAGCAGGGACTTCTGGAGAGCCAGAGTGCAGCAGGTAGGTGGATGGAGGAGCTGGTGATACCTGGGAGTCTTGATCAGGCAGACCCTGACCGCGCCCCCTCCTCAGGGAGGGCAGCTGGGAGAAGGAAGCTCCTCACCAGTCCCCAGTTTGGCCAAAGCCTAAGCAGGCTTCTGATCTGAAAGGTCGTGGGGGATCCCAGGGATTTAGAGAAGCTCAAAGGATCCCAGCTCTGTTCAAGGGGTTTCCCTGGCTGCTCACCGGGGCTTGGCGTGCACTGAATAGCGGGGTGAAGCTTTGATTCCTCAAGGTCCAGCTGAAGGTCATCTCCATCTACGTCATCTGGGGAGAAAAGAACAAGAAATGGTGCATCAGGGTTAACTGGGCCAGTTTTCCCAGTGCCTGTCCTCCACATAGACCTTCCCAGCCAGTTCCTAGCCCACAAGTTCAAAGTAGCTACTGGTGTCCAGCTTGTCCCCTGCAGTCACTGCTGTAGAAGGAGAAGGTCTTGTAAAAACGTTGGTGGGTTGCAGTGTAGCCAATCCCTCTGTTTTTAGGTTGCTCCCAATATTTGAAGTGTAAGAGCCCCCAGTTCCCAGAGCTGTGTGACTGTGGTTCCCTCCTCCCAGCAAGCATTATTAAAAGTAAACAAATACTCCAGCTTATGTGGTTACAGAACACAAAGCCTTCAAATGTGTCTTCTCCATGGGAGCTTTCTGGGCAGGGCTTGTCCAGTGTGTTCATCAAGAGGGATTTTGGGGCTTTGTTCAGAGGGAGCCATTAGCCTTTTCTTGCAGAACAAACTCTTCGTCAGCATCCACCACCACCAAACAGCTCAGTGGCAAAGAGACAAGGGAACCCAACATTTATTGCTTAATTTTATGTCCCGTGAATTCTTGGGACCGTGGCGCCCTGTTCTAGTCGTGGAGGTTCCCAGGAGTTGCTGAAGGCAGACTGGTTACCCATGGCTGCAGCCTCTGCATTTGTGGGGTTTGTGCAGCCAGAGTGCAGAGCCCTGGGGCAGCACTGGCAGCTGCACCCTGAGCCGGGTTTGGGCTCACTGAGGCTCAGGCAGAGACCCCCTGACCCTCCCTGTCCCCCTGAAGCTTCTGGAAGGGAACGGGGCTGAGACCTCAGCCATGTTTTCAGTGTGGGGCATCACCAAGGCAAATGGCATCCTCTCAGACGTGATTTTCTGCTTTGTTCCTTGTTCCTCTTCCCAAACTCCTGCTGACTGATAGCACTGGGACACGGTGAGGACAGCTGCTGTCCCACTGCCCTGTCCCCACCCGTGGCACCAGCACAGCCTTCAGCTCCCAGTGGGGATTGCTGGAGGATTTTCTGCCAGGAGGAGGAAAGGGAAAGGACGTGGTTTTCTGCTTGCTGCAGCCCGGTAGCCAGGGAGCTGGATCTGTGGCTGTGGGATGAACTCTCCCTTGGATGAATGGACTGATGCTGGTGTGCACGCTGGCCAGGAAGGTGAGTTTCCACAGTGCTGAGGATGCAGCTGACCTGAGTGAGGTTTACTTGTCTAATCTGTTCAGAGGTGGTGTCTCTCATGAGCTCTGCTCCCTGCCCGTGTTTGAAAATGTGACTGGGATTACTTGATTAAAGAATGATGACAAATAACGTGCTATCTTTAGTGCCTCCTGACAAGCTTTGTGGCTTTCTTGGCTTCAGGGAGCTTTGGGAAAAAAAAAAAAAAGCCATTTTTAAAAATCTGTCTGTATAAGAGTTGAAATATTGCTGCTGCTTTGGAGCCTGGCAAGGAAACACAGTGGGATGGAAAAATATTTCATCCTTGTATTTTATAGTCTTATAAATCTCCAGTGTCTTTTCCAGCCACAGTGCGGAGGCTGTGATGTGCAGGCACGATACCCAAACAACACAGACCCAGACTTGCACTTTCTGTGCCCTGCTGAGGCCCAACCCTTGGGAAAGTGTAACCTGCCCCATCCCTTTTCTCCTCAAAGGGCTGGGTTTGAGCCCAGGTTGAACATTTTCGTGAAGCGAAGGAGGATCTTTTGTTTTGCCTGGACTACTGAGCCTTTTGGGACTCGCAAAGCAATCCTTAGGCAGCACAGCAAGATCCAAAGTGAAAAATGTACCTCTCTGCTGGAAACCAGTACTTCTCCAGCCTGGGAACTGTGGAGAAAGGAAAATGGCTGTTGTGTCCTAGCAAGGTAGACTGCACCAGTTTGGAAGAAGCTACTATTTATTTGAATTTTGCTAAGGCACCTCCACTTTCTGAGGTTTTATGGAAAAAAACCCACCTTGCCAGTATTGCCCTTTCCATGGGAAAAAAACTGGCTGTACCAAAAGCAAAGTGGGAGGAAGAGGAGGAGAGTTGCATGAGAAGGGGCCTGGACAGGTGCTTTTCTGGGACTCGAGTAGCCTTCTGAAATGACAGAAGCAGCAAAAGTGTAGCTCTGAGGATCCTCCAGGGTTTGCCAGGGGGTTGCAGAAGTTCCTTAGTAACTTTACAAGTTATTGGAGGTGCTGGGCTGGGAAAAGTGATGTCCTTATTGCCAAGGATAACTGTCCATGTGTGCTCTCTTTTCTCTTTCCATAGCCCTGTTCCATTACTGCAAACACGTGCTGTGAGTGAATCTGCCCTTTTCTGTCCTCAAACCAGTGGTCCTGAAGGGAGGTGCTGGGATGGTGATGGAAGTGCCCCACGGTAGCACTTGCACTTTTCCTGCCCTCCCTCTGCAGCCAGTGCTGGGAGGTGCCAGGGTTAGCTGGGGGATGTCCTGTGTGACAGGGCCCCGAGTCACCTTCGGGCTCCTGACCAGACACAGGGGACAGACTTGGGGCAGGGGGTGTCAGCTGAACACTGTCAGTTGGAATCCAAGGAGGCTGAGACAATTGGGATTGTCCAGCCTGGGGAAGAGAAGGCTCCAGGGAGACCATAGAAACCCTTCCAGTGCCTAAAAGAGCTCTAAGGAAGCTGGAGAGGAACTTTGGACAAGGGTTTGGAGTGAAGGACAAGGGGGAATGGATTCCCACTGCCAGAGGGCAGGGTTAGATGGGATATTGGGAAGAAATTCTTCCTTATGGGGGTGGTGAGGGCCTGGCACAGGTTGTCCAGAGAAGCTGCGGCTGGAAGCAGTGCCTGTCCCTCTCACAAGTTCTCCCAGAGCATCCGAGTGCCCTGATGAGTCTGGCTGTACATTGCCAGGACAGAGCCACAAGTTATTTTCTCTTAACTAGACTACTTTCCCTCTTGCATGAAAGGAATGTTTGGGAGCTTTTGTCCTTTTTAATGAGGAAGTGTTACAAGGTTCATATAACCCAGCTAAATGCCACCAGTGGCATCAGAAAGGAAGCACTGGGAACAGAAATGAAGCAGTGGTTAATTAAGTAAAACAGCAATACCACAAAACCCTCATCACCAAGAGCAGACCCGGTTGCTGAGTGGTGAGGAGGGTCATCTGCAAAAGCTGCACATCATAAGAACATGTTCTTGTGCATGTCACACTTGCACCTGTGTGCTTTGGTATTTCAAGACAAATCCAGTGCTTTAACATCTGAAAATGGGAGCCTTTACAAGCTGCTAATAGTCTCATCTGGCACATCTTAGAAAGAGTCAGCATTCCCCTCCGGTCCCAAAAGCTCATGAACACACCATCCATGAGGCTGAGACTGGCTTGGAGGCCTGGGAGCCTGTGGTAGGTTTTGGTCTGCTGACAGGGCCAGGAGATAGCATCCTTTGGGACATCAAAGGCTTTGGTACCCAGCAAGAGCAGGTCTGTGAGCAGTGTTGTGGGCTCTGTTCACAAACCAGATCTTTCCACAGATGCTGTAAGTTGCTGGGCAACCCCCCCAGCCATCTGCACCAGGACAGTTACAGCATGGGCTGCATTAATGATGGAAAAATTGACCCGTCCGAGAAGAAATTCCTGCAGCAATGACCGTGACATGTGGCTGCTCTGGACTGGCTGCCCAGCGTTACCACCAAGTCTACCACGCTTCCCAGAGCCACATCAGGCCAACAGCAACCACACTTGCTACCCTCTGGCTAGACTTTGTACATGTCTAAAGCTTATTCTTAGTCTGTGAAGGATCATGGCAGGAGCAGAACCCAGCGCTGGCGAGTCACCCGCTGGCTGTGTCATAAAGGGTCCTGGTCATCCTGCCTGTAACACAGAGCCCAACAGCTCTGGGCCAATATCTGTCTCCACATCCAGTCCTGTCTGCTCAGGATGTGGCAGGAGACAGCAGAGCCTCTGGCTATGGCTGAGGGCTCAGTGAATCAGGGGCTCCCCAGGGTCTCAGCCCTCTCAGCCCTCAGAAGTGCACTGCAGCCACTGTATTTACACAAACACATAAACAAATGCAACGTCCAAGCTGTGTCCTGAAATTCTGTTTCCACTCTCCAGCAGTTACAGAGGAAGGAAGCAAAGGGGTTCGTGCTTTTCTTCATGTTATTTTGAGATACTTTTGCAAGAGGATCACACCAGCTTTGTGCTAGAGCTGCTGCTGTGCTGGGGGGCTGTGAGTGTAGGTGTGCCTTGCACTGTCCTCTGCTGGCCTCCTGGAACTGGCTTCATGCAGGTCTGTGCAGAACTGAGCTTTGGAGCTCAGAATAAATTGACTCTTGGACAGAAAGTTCTGCTCAACTCTGGAGGCCCTTCTGCCCTGCTCCAGCCAGCCCCTGTACTGAGCTCACTGTGTTCCCCAAATGTGTCCTGTTGTCACACCTACCCCTGACCTTTGCTGTAGCATCAGGGAATGTGCCCAAAAGTAGCACAGACAGAGGTCTCTCTACCTCCAGCCAGGGCTTTGACTTCATTCTGTTACTTGGATTAATCCTGAAGCCCTTCCCCTAGATGTTGTAACGAGGAAGACTGATGTCCTGCCAAAGGCTCCACACTGCCCAAAAGCCTGATGACCAAGCCCAGAAGTTGTCCCAGGTAGCCTCAGCCACTTTCCAGTGCCTTGGACAGCCTCCCTCCATAGCCAGCAAGGCCAAATTGGCAAACGTGTCCACGCTGTGGAGGACTGCCAGGTCCTTTGGTTACATTGCGAAGGTTTGGATGTGCCAGATCAGCTCTTTCTCCCCTACAGGGTCACCAGCTGAAGCCCATTCACAGCAAGTGGCCACCTGCATTGGAGAAGGCTCAGTCTGCCTTCCCTGGGGCAGCTGTCACTCCGTGGCTGGCGGTGGGAGAGCTCCAAGCTCTCAGCCCTGCCCGTGGACCGATCGCCCTTCAGCCCAGTTTACTCACAGTGATTATCGGCGTGACCAGGAAACAATTCCACGGTCCTCTTGTGTGGATCCTCCTCCTCAGGACTCGTGTCTTCTGCCTCCCATTGGCTGGACACCTTGAAGAAGCTGCTGCAGCTCCCGTAGGCGCAGCACTGGTAGGCGTAGGGGACCTCCAGGACTCTGCACAGGGGGAAAGCAGAATTTAAGGGTGTGTCCCCTCCCCGACCTGACTCTCCACTGCTTTGCACTGTTTGCTCAGTTCGACGTGTGACAAAGGCTGGTCTGTGTGGTGATCTTTACACTGCAGAGGGTCTGTGCTCTGGCGAAGGACTCCATGTAGGACAGTGTGTGCACCCAAAGCACCCCATGGTGTCTCTGCCCTGCCCCACCTCTGCTGGTTTGAGCAGGAGTACCGAGGTGGAGAATACCATTCCTAAATCAAGGCATTCCCAAAAACCTGTCTGAAGTTTTCCCCAGACTAAATTAGCCCCTCTTTCCCCAAGACATGTACAGTCTTCAATTGTTACCCTAAGGCCATCTTTTGCTGGGCATCCTTTCTTTCCTTTGAGGTGAGAAGCTTCCCAAAAGCAAGGTTCCCCTTCCTTGTTGTTGAGGGTCAAAAAGACACCTTCAAACTTCAATTCCAGGAGTGTGGCTCCCTCCTGCCAGCTCAGGAAGGGAATTCTCAGATCTCTCAAGTGAAACAAGTTGTTTAAATATATCTGATTTTTACTTGAGAGTCAAACTGTTAGTTGCTAATTATAACATGTATTACAAGGTTAATTCTAGAGCAGCTGAGCATCATCTGGACACAATACCAGGCTGCCTGTCAGCAGCTGCGTTTTTGGCTTTGCTGGAAGTCAGGGAGACCGCTGATGAAGGCAAAGGAACCTCAGGTTTTCCAGACAATTAAGGTCTTCTGACAAGATCAGTAAATATGGTGAAACTCTATATTCTAAAAATATGCTTTTGTTTCATGTTCCCAAACATTTCTGCCCGAGCCCTGTGAGGCTGTGGAAACTCTGTATACAAGCTTGTTTCCTGTTATAAGCTCCAAATTAGATCCTATTACTGAAAGGTGGTAGGGAGGTGCTGATCCTCCCAGGAAGGGTAAGAATTGTTCTCAGATGACTCCTCCAAACATATGCCCCAAGAGTAAGACTACTTAATGGCAGTACCCCAAAATTTAGGGAATGTTAATGGGTCCATCGCCTGGCATGGTTCAATGAGCCACTGCTGCAGGCTCGGTTTCTCTGGTACAAATCCAAACCAGCTCCACAGCTGCCAATGGAACTAGTTTAGAGGGGAAACACCCTGGAAGTGCTGAACTTGACCCACCCTGCACAAGGGACTGCCTGTTGGAGTGGGCCTGGAGGAGGCCAGGGAGATACTCCGAGGGCTGGAGCCCCTCTGCCATGGAGACAGACTGGGAGAGCTGAGGGTGTTCACCTGGAGAAGGGAAGGCTCCAGGGAGACCTTTGAGCTCCTTCCACTTCCAGTGCCTAAAGGGGCTCCAGGAGAGCTGGAGAGGGACTTGGGACGAGGGTCTGGAGTGACAGGACAAGGGGGAATGGCTTCACACTAAGAGAGGGCAGGGTTATGGGGAATATTGGGAAGAAATTCTTGGCTGGGACGGTGGTGAGGTTGCCCAGAGAAGCTGTGGCTGCCCCATCCCTGGGAGCATCCAAGGCCAGGTTGGACGGGGCTTGGAGCAACCTGGGCTAGTGGAAGGTGTCCCTGCCCATGGCAGGGGGTTGGAATGAGAGGAGCTTTAATATTTTGTTTCAACCCAAATCATTCTGTGATTCAATGATCTTGGGTCCAGAAAACCCTCCAAAAACTTCTGGAATCTCCTGCCATTTGGAAACCAGTCATGCAGTAGATCCCAGCTGTGATGAGCCAAAAAAAGTCAGAAGAGAAAGCCCTTCAGACACCACTGCTGAGGTAGACTGATGTGAGAGCTCCACATGTTTCCTCAGGCCTGAGCTATTAATCCCAGTGTTGGTGGAGTGGCCCATGGTCCCAGCACTAGGCATCTAAACTGGAGAAGCTCCAGCCTTGGGCACTCATACTGGATGAGTGGGACCATCAGCTTTTGCATTCTTGGCTTGAAGGGAACTCCCCATGAGATCCAAGGAACAGATGACTTTGCCTGAGAGGAATTTGTGTTCTTTGCACCATGGACATTCCCTCAGCCCGAGGGCAGGTGCCAGGCTGAGACCCACCTGTAAAGGAGGGTCAGGAGAGCCTGAGCCTGCAGCACAGCACCGCTCTCTGAGCCTGTCACAGCCTCATCTTGCTCAGTTTGACCCTTCCAGGCTCCTCATTAATCTATACCAGGCAAGACACGGCCACACAAACAGAGTTTACAGAAGGAAACCTGGATGTCATTAGCTAGGACTGCTTCTGGGAATGTTTTCCACGGAGAGGAGCCCTGAGCTGGGCTCTCTGCATGCTTTCCACTGGTGTGTGTGTGTGTGTTTGTGTGTGTGTTTGGGGTGGGGGTGATGGGCCGGGGAGCACAGCACCACTCTCCAGTGAAAGATGTTAAAAGATGAGATGCATGAGCAGCACATGAACCTTCCTCTACCCATTGGCCTGGAAGGATGGGGAAAGCACGAGAGAGACAAGGAGAGCAGGAGGCTGAGTGTTTTAGGCAAATGCAGGCTGTGCTGAGCGCCAGAAGTGAAAGAGCCAACACCCCAAGTACCTCATTTTGGGGAAGCTCTCCTTGGTGAAGGGCTCAGAGAGAGCTGGGTTGCCTTGGAGCTTCAGGTGGGTCAGTCCAGCCAAGCCATCCAGAGGCAGCGTGACCAGCTGGTTGTCAGTCAAGTCCCTGGTGAAGGCAAAGCAGAGAGGGAGACCACGGTCAGGGTTCTGCTGCCAGTGGTACCTCAGCCAAGCCCTCAGCTGCCTGTCTCAGTTGCTCCCTCAATGTGATGCTGAGGTGGGGCTGGGTGCTGCATGGGAGCCAGAAACCTCTGGAGATAAACAGATTGAGACTGCAATCCCTGGGGAAATGAGGGGGTGGGATTAATGCTCATGCTGAAAGCTCTGGACAGTATCTTCCTCGCTGTACACATACCTGCCCCACACACCCATAGGTTGGGTATGACTGCAGGGCCCAGCCCATAAAATACCCAGAGTCTTAGTGGGTAGAGGGGTCTGAGGACTGAGCACACTTGAGAACCAAAGCAGATGATCTGCACTGACTCTTGCTGAAACAGTCCATCATGCTGATCTTCCATAAAGACATCTAAAGCAGGTATGAAAGCACCAGAAAATGGAAGTTTAAGTGTTCAGGGTGAGAGCAGCTTAAAGATGGCCCCTCCTGCACTTCATCATCCCGTTGGTATTGATAGGAAACCTTGGGATTTGGTCTGTCCACATCAGTGCTGAGACATGCACCTCAGCCTTCCAGCATCTAAATCCTGGGTGTCCTGCTTCCCCAGGGAGTCAGTCTGAGGTCCTCAGTTACCTCCCATCCATGAACCACTGTGAAAGAAATACCCCTGAGACTTACAGCTTGGTGAGAGAGTGCAGGGTCACAAAGGCCTCTGGGTGAATAAACTGGATGTAGTTCCAACTCAGGTCTCTGCAAGTAAAAGGACACACCAGTAAGAAGGGAGCAGAGCAGGGCAGTAAAGCTGCTGACACCAGCCTGGTCAAGGGGCTCAGTGGGATTAAATGTGGGATCTTGTAGCCCCTTGGGCAGCAGCAAGTTCTGTCCCATTGCAGCTCCCCAGAGACAAGAATGCTTGGGTTTGCAAGAGCACAAGAGTTTGCCTTGCAGGAGCTCCTCCACTGAGACCAATGGGAAAGGTTCCTTTCTGGGTTAATTTTCTATAAATTTGGACATTTTACGCTGACATGCAAAACCTCAGAGCAGTAGACAGGTCATGCCTTAGTGCCAGAGGATCCCCAGTACAGTCACAGTGCTGGGTGTAGCAAGCACAGATAGAGCCAGGGGTGTGTGGAAGGTGAACCAAGATGATTTTAGAGTGTCTCCTCCCGTGTTTGGATTCACTGAGTCCCCTCAGTAAGCTCTGCTTCCACCCTAGTGACTGTGCTCTGCTCCCTCTGTCATCAGGGAGAGGAACCAGCACATCAGGGTGCTTTTCTTCTCCTAAGGCTGACTACACGGGCAATCTCCTACCATATATTCATCTGTCCAGCTCTAGGGGAGTCGAGGGTACCTGCTCAGATGCGTGGGAAGTTGGGTGGGATGAATTCTTCCCACAGGGACCAGAACATACCCAAAGGTCATGGCTGACCCTGCACACTCAGCTGTGTGTGTGTGACTGTAGGGTGGCAGCAGAATGCTGGTGTTTCCATGCATGTCTGCAGTGTCACACGTAATAGGTAAGTGTTCCTGTGCAGTTGTAGACATGCTATTGTAGACAGGCTATTCAATGACACACAAATTGCCGCACCATGGGAAAAGCTTTCATGTGATTTTAGTTCGCTTCCTAACAGAACATCAAATAAAGACCAACAGGGCTCTTTCCGGATGTCACAGGGACAACGGTGCCCTGCAGGGCCTTATGGGCTCTCAAAGGTGCCAAGCACTTAGGAAGTCACTCTCTGTGTGTGATATGTGCATGTTTGGGTGCACTTAGTTGAACATGAGCTTGCGGGGAGGAAGCCTCAAACCGAATGGGATGCTCTGCATGGATGTTCCAGGACTGCACGGCCCAGGATCAGCCTGTGTATGGCAAGGGGGGCAGGAGCTCAGGTACACTGTGGTAAATCCCTGGCATGAGTCCCTGGCTGCATTGAGGTGGCACATCCACAACGTGGGCTGTGCTGTGGCAGAGCTGCAGTGTGTGCGTAGAGCGCCTGGTGGGTGGGCAGGGAATGAGGGCAGTTACAGCGGGATCTGCAGGCACAGGGGAAGACAGAAGGGTGGTTTGTGCCCTCTTCTTTTCTAAAGTGGAGTGGCAGAGGGACTTGAGAGCAAAGCCTCCCAGCAGAGACAGAGGGAGCAGGGTTAGAACTCCCCACAGCCTGATGGAGTTCACGGTTCCCCTTCCCCTGGCAAGACTCCAGCCAGTCCCCTGCCAGACAATACTTGCATGGAGCGCAGAGCCATCAGCTGCACAAAGGTGTCTGCTCTGATCTCGTGGATCCTGTTGTGCTGGAGACCACTGGAAAAACAGAAACTGGTTTGAGGAGACAGCTGAAGGCAGCGTTCCTACTTTGTAGGGATCTTTGTCCCAGTGCAGCCGATGCGGATTGTCACAGTGGAAGCTGTTATTTGCACTTGGGAGACCTACTCTTATTTTAAGAATTAAATGGCATGAGCAGCAAAACATCTCAGAGCCATTCTTTCCTACAGGCAGCTCCAGGGCTCAGGCAGCCTCTGATTTCGATGCCATCACGGCTCAGCAAAGCGCTGTTGATGTGCAGTGTTTAAAGGCGCCCTGTTATCTCCAAAGCCACGCTGGCTTCCTGCTCTGCTCTGCCCTAACCCTGCAAGCTGCTTCATCCAGAGCAAGAGTGGAGAGCTTGGAGCCAGTGAACAGCCACGAGCTCTGTGTGACCCTTCAGGAAGGACCATGTGGTGCTGCCCTTTGCCTTCGTGAGGGTTAAGGGGGCTCGAGGGCTGAAGGAATCTCAGTGTTGCATGAAGAAAAATCCCAATGTCCTGTTGAACCCACCACCCACGCCTACACATGAAGTGCCTCAGCCCTCCACATCTCCCTTCCAGCAGCCTCCTACACCCCCTGGGGAAGGGGAAGGAGCAGGGTGGGGGCTCACACAGACTTTGCTGACTGACCTACGAACTGCCCACACCCCCAAGAGACATCTAGAATTCTCCAACCATGCACCCCGTGGGAAACATTTGGAGTTTCATTTTTCCCTAGTGTGGAACAATGGTGAATAATTACTAAGATTCTTATGAGATGCCCATCATGAATTTCCAGACCTGTGGAATTGGTGTCCCCATCTGGGATCTTCTACAAGGGGACACAGCCTAGTGCTCTACCTACAGCAGCTCCCCTGGGCATTTTTCAGGTAGATAATTCGCCTTTAGGCTCAGAAATAACCTTGACTCAGCTCATACAGGGACCTACATGCAGTGGCTGTAATATCTCAGCTGATATTTGGCCACATGTTCCTGTTCCAAAGGTGGGCACTTGAGGCTCTCCTGCTGGTCCCTTGGTCCCCCACGTAGCCAGGTCGGCATCCCTCCTACCTCTAGCTAAGATTTCAGCTGGGGGCCACTGGAATCTCTGGGCACGAATTTTGGGGGTGACTGAGTGGAAGAGGTGGAGTTTGGGCAGAAGGGGTACTGGAATGAGGCAGAGAAAAATAATTTAGGGATGTTTAGCTGTGAGGGATCACCTGTGTGATGCAGGTAAAAACCTGCACACTGGCAGTTACAGCGGAGCAAAGGCTGAGTTGTTTATGTGCCAGGCTGTACCACCACGCACCATCAGACTTGTTTCCAATGTATTTACCAGCGGGAATGTTGATGCCTGGTGGGGCTGGGGCTTACAGGACAATAACTTGGGGGTTAAGGGACCGAATACGAATTCGCAAGAAAATAATAATTTAAAGCGTAATCTGCCTGAGTTCAGTAGCCTGAGAGATTTATTGTGATTTTATGTTATTGTTAAGTCTGAATTTGGCATATTGTAACACCTTGTAAGAAGAAATTTCTGCAGAACGAGTGAAACTGTGGGTTTGGAATTCTGAACATTTGTCCTTTTTTTTTATTGGACTTTCTATTTTTCCCCAAACATTTTCCTGGGGGTACTTAAGCTAAAAACATATCCAGCTCTATCTTTGTCCTCACAGCTCCCATAAAAGGCAGCAGGGTCTGTGTAACTCCCATTTTCATGTGGTTTCACACAGTGCCTTAACATCCAGGTTGCTGAGGCTGGATGAGCTGGTCTGGCCATCCAGGCTGGGATGCTGCAGAAAGCAGAGTCAATCTCTCCTATGGTTTTTTTTTTTTTTTCAATGGAGATTCTGCTCCCATACATCTATTTTTCTGGGTTGCAGAAGATATTTATGGCAGAGATAAACCCCATTCTTGATTAGCTCATAGTGGGACCGGAGTTAGAGAAGTGACTTCTGTGCTGTCACGTCCCACTTCTGTTTGCTGTGGCTGGGACCTCTGAGAGGACCTGAGTGAATTAAGCTCCTATGCACAGGGAACACATTTTTATTCTGTATTTGCACAGGGGCAAAGAGTGGAGCTCTGGTCCCTTTGCAGTCCAAACAGTGAGTTATAATGTCCAGCTTTCCCAGTGCTTAGTGAGGGTTGATTTTTGTGTGTGGGAACTGCCTCTCTCCTCAAAACAGCCCTTTTGCCCCAGAGCATGGTGCAAGCGAGGACAACTCTGTACTCACAGCTCCTCCAGCCGCTGGCACTGGTGGAAACTGGGCAGCTCTTCAATTTGGTTGTGTGACAGCTCTCTGCAGGGGAAGGACAGTACAGGAATGTTAGGAATCAAAAGCCAGTGCCCCTGAGCCCTCCCTTGGAAAACAGGTACTGTTGGAGGGTAGGATGACTTCATTCTGCACAGCTGCAGAGCTCTGTAACCCCAGGTGAGGGGAATCTCCACTTTTGGGCAACCCCAGGTGAGGGGGATCTCCACATTTGGGCAACCCCAGGTGAGGGGGATCTCCACTTTTGGGCAACCCCAGGTGAAGGGGATCTCCGCCCTGCACACACCTGGTGCTGGCTCGGAGTGTCTCTGTGCAAGGCAAGGGTTGCCCCGTGGGTTCCCCACTCGTCCAACCCTGGCCCAGCTCCCTCCAGCCCAGGCTGTGGACTGATGGAGCTGCCTGTACAGCCAGGCTGGGCTTGTCCTCCCCAGCCCCAAGTCAGCTGTGAAACCCAACTGTGCCACTTTCTGCCATGCACAGCCCTGCTTTCTGTGGGTAAAGGAGAGAGACATTTGTGCCAGAGCTGCTGTGGATGGCAGCTGACAGAAGCTGCAGATCTGCCTGCAGAGCCAGGGAGATTTTGGCCAAGCAGCTGCTCAACTGCCTCCTGGCACCCAAACCAACTGCCTGCTCCCCATTCAACCTTTCCTGGCTTTCTCCCAAGCCTACAGAAAGGGTTGTGGCATTGGCAGGGATTTGGTTCAGGACATTACAGACTGTGAAAACCTCTGGTCCCTTGGTCCCTGTTCTTTTAAGTGCTGTCCATTGAAAGTAGTTCCTCTCCCGCTGATTTATGGACAAACGTCATGTCAGCATCCAGAGCAGAGTGACTTGATAGTCAGAGGAAAACCCATCCTGACACAACTTAATGAGAATTTATTCTGGAATAGGTTGGGCAAGCAGTAATGTTTAAACCCAGCTCTTTCCCCCACCAGCAGAGACTGGATTTGTGGTTGTTCAAGGGAAATTTGCCCCAGGGTGAAGTTTTGTATGTGGCTTCTCTGCCGACTTTCCAAACTTGGTTTCCATCTTTCTGCCAATAAGCTGCTGCTAAAATATTTCAATTATTTTTATTTATTTATTTTTTTTGCCAAACCCCTCACCACTAGTTTTCCGTGGTGGAGAGGAGGAGGGAGGGAAAAGCAAGGAAAAGGTTTGTGCTTGGCTCTGGAGGCTTCACCCAGTGTGAAGAAAGAGCCTTAGCATCAATCACTTTTCCCTGGTCCCTGTTCCCTAGGCTTGACAGGGCAGTGGCTTAGCTAACAGTGCTGGGGGGAGAACCAGCCCCAGGTGCTATTTCTGGTTCCTCCAGAGTGAGGGTAACCAGACAAAGCCCAGTACCTATGAGCAGAGCAGCCTCGGTCACTGGGGCTCTGTTGGGGATGTACCAGGACGGAGGTGCTGATGGCATCAAGGGGTTTCAGCTCTGCTCAGGGGAGTTCCACCTGTTTGTGATTGAAAGACAAATCCTCCAGAGCTCAAGGAGTGTTTGGACAATGCTCTGAGGCACAGGGTCAGATTGGTGGAGTGTCCTGTGCAGGGCCAGGAGTTGGACTCCGTAATCCCTGTGGGTTCTTTCCGGCTCAGGATATTCCATGAAATCTGTGCCCTGAGCGGAAGCTCTTGATGAAAGCAGCAGGATGGTGTTGGGCTGACGGCAGAGGCAGCCCTGCCTGTGCCTGCTGGGTTCAGTGCCCACCCTCTGCCCCTGCTCCTAGAGCCCCCACGCAGGATCTCTGCAGAGAATCCACACCGTGGTGGGAGGGCAGAAGCGCAGCATTAACGGTGTCATTTGTGACCAGCCGTGTCCCAGTCGTAACGTCAACCTGACAGACTGTCAAGGGGCTGCAGAGCACCACAGGCTCTGTGGGGACAGGAGACCAACCCATTTCAAAGGCAGGAGAGATGTAAACGTGCACAAACACCAGCCCACGTGCTCTCTCTCCACACTCTGAATGCAATGCAATCAACATCAGGAAAGTTCACTAGGGAAGAGGAACAAGGAACAAGGTGGGGTGTCCCAATAAAACTCTCCCACACAGGGCAGGCAGCCATGAAGAACAGGCTCTGCTGTCAGGGTTTACAGTCTGATAACTTGCAAACATACACAGAGGTTTGGGACTAAACAGCCAGGGCTGTGCTTTTGTGGCAAGTTGTCCACTGAATTGGTGCAGGTGTCTAAAGATGAGAGATCTTCCCTATAAGGACAGCTGGAGCCAAAAGGCTGTAAACTGTTAAGTTACAAATTGTGTTCTTTTATTTTTATGTTTTACTCTTGTTTCCAGTTTCTGTGATAAAGAACTCACTCCTGTTGCTTTCCTGGAACAAACTTGTTTTTTTTTTTTTTTTTTTTCAGCTTGCTTGTATAAGGAATCATGAGAGGCAAGCCTCCTGTTGCCCTAAGGCTGCAAACTTTTATAAATCTGGCTCATGACTCATTTCCTGAGGATGTCTTTGACTGCAGACAAAGCTGGGGATCTCAGGATCCACGGGTGTGATTCCTGGGATGCTGCAGGAGTCTTTCTGAGATGTTGATTTCATCGTGTACCAAGTTAAAGAAGAAAGCACGCTCCCCTCCCAGTATCATTCATTGCCCAGATGAGCAGGCAGAGCCAAGGACACGTGGAGTGTCTGAGCAAAACCCTGATGGGGCTCTGCTGCACCACGTGAGGAGGTATGACCTTCTGGGCTCACAGGTGTCCATCAGGTCAGACCTGATCCCTCGCAGGATGTGAAGAGGATCCATCCCCCAGATGATGGCACTTGCTGGGGCTGCAGCTGCAATGAGGCAGTGCTGGGGCAGAGGGCTGTCCCGCTGGGTTTTGGGCTAAGAGCACTGGCATAGCTGGGAGCTCTGAAATGCTGTAGCCACTCTTACCCACCCCCCTTTGCACCCTCTTTACCCTCCTTGCATGGGCAGAGCAAGGAGGATGTGCCTGATTGCAGCCCTGGGACCAGAGCATCATTCTGGGATGAAGCAGCAAGTTCAAGAACAAGAAAGAGCTCAAGGTAGTGCCTAAGAAGGTGGTGATTTCTGCATGGAAAGGATAATGGGAACAAGAACCCCAAGGTGGTCTTCCGTAGATGATCCTCTCCCTGAACTAGACCAGTTCCTGATGGCATTTTTCTAAGGACCAGGCAGGATAGAGACACAGGTTACTCACAGGATTCGGAGGCTGGGCAGCTGCTGGCACATCCCTCTGGGAAGGAAACGAATGCCTGCCCGGGTCAAGGTCCTAGAGAGGTGGAGGAGAGAGAAGAAATGGTGTAGCTGAGAGCCAGCACACAGACTCTGTGACCCACAAGCCCAGCTACCAGTCTCAAATAGTAGAGACAATATCAATGGGGCAATGGAAGGCCTGGAGAGGACAAAAAACTGGCTAGCAGTTTTGGAAACAGGCCCTGCTGCTGGACCTGGCAAAGGTGAATGTGCCTCTAAGAAGCTCTGGGACGCTGCTGAATACTGAATTAACAGCTGTCCTTGGACGTGTTGAGGGCAGATGGCAGTGCCCTCTGTGGCCTGCTCTGCCAGCCCAGTTCCCTGTTGTCCAGAGTGGTGATCTGCCTGGAGCCAGGACTGCCTCAGAAACCTGTGTACAGGGGACAGCTGGTGTGTCCCTGAGACAAGGCATGGCTGGGGTGCTCCCAGTTTGGCCACTGCCTGGGGACCAGTGCCCTAGGGAGGGGCCTCCAAGTGTCCTCCAAGTCCCTGCTCTGCAGAGCTTGGTAGGGTAAGGAGGGGACCAGAACAGTTGCAGGAGCCCCACCTCGGGTGGCAGATATTTCCTGCCCTGCTCTGCAGCGCTGGCCCCAGTGTGGGCAGAGACACTGGGTCTCAGCAGAACATGCTGAAGCACTGCCCTCAGAGGCTCATTCCTTCACAGGTGCAGGAGGGAAGGAAAGAAAAAAAACCAAACCAACCAACAAAAATAAAGGATTGGAGCACACTCAAGAGTACTGAGAGAGCAACTCACGGAGAGGAAAGCTGCGTTCAGGAGCCACAGGGGTGAAACGAAGCAGAAGGGTGAGTGACCAGGGAGAGGCAGAGCTGAATACTGCACAGCACTGTGAAAGTTGTCCTCACTGAAACAGCCTGGACCACCTTGAAGGAGGAAGAGCACAGCTAGCAGGGTAAAAGGGAGAGAGGTGCCACTCACAAAACTTCTAGGCTGGTGGTGCCTTTAAGGTCCGGGAACTCTCTGATGTCCGTTGCACCATTGAGTGACCTGCAGAGAAATGGGGGGGAAGTGAGGAGGGCGGAGGGCCTGGAGGCAAATGCAGCTCCCCAAGATGCCAGACCCATCAGCCAGGGCAGCAAAATCTGCTTCCTCACACCCAGACGTGGCAACTCGAGGCCCAGATCCGGAGCATCCCTTGCCGGCTGGGCGGCGGAGCAGACACCTCGCGCCGTGCAGATGCAGTGGGACGGAGCTGGGCACTTCCACGCAGGGAGACTTGGCAAGCTCAGAGCGTCTCCCAGCCACTGACATTCTTGGCAGGATCTCTACCCAAATTAAATAAAAAAAACCCCCTCAAACAATTACCATGGGGAATGTAAGCGGGGCATCCCACCCAAGCCTCCCCGGGTCTGTGCATTTGGATCTAAAGAATGCAGGGCTATTTGAATGATTTATTTTATTTGCCTGAGAGCGTGAGTGTTCCTGCAGCAAGGGGCTGGGTGAGGCTTATAAACAGAGATTTTGAGGTTGCCTCTGCCTCAGTATTTAGTGCTGTGCCACAACAGGTTGGCTGAAAAGCCAACGTGGAGCAACTGTTTTGGTTCGGGTCATGCCCACCCCACAGTGGTGGCCCTGGACCAGGCTTAAGGTCAAACACACGAAGGAAACTGTCACTGCTGGCTGCCCAGTGTTCCTTCACTTCTCTATCTTGTGCAGGAAGGCAGATGCCTTCAGTGTCCTTCTGTTTGGGCAACTACACAACAGTAGCAGAAGTTGTGGTACGTGTGTGTGAGGTCTTTGCTGGTCCCAAGGAGCAGCTGTGGAGACCCTAGAAGGCTCCAGTGCCTGTCAGCTGGGTGGGCAGGAGGAATTAATTTCTGCTTCTGAAACACCCTTTTCAAATTTATTCTTCCTCAGCAGAAAACATCTGCAGTGTCTACTCCTTGGATCACCACCCTTGGGGCTGGCCAACAGAGTGGTTTCCTGGTCCTCTGTTGACACAGGGGCTCCTGAGAAGAGGAAGGGAGGAGGCCTCAAAGATGCCCAATCCAACAAGGTTGGAGCTTGGATGTGTTACATCTCTGAGGATGTGCTTGGTGAACTTACAGAGTGTGGAGCTTTGGCAAGTGCTGGAAAGCAGACTGTCCAACAAACTGGATGGGATTGTCATAAAAATGGCTGCAATGGGAAAGAGGAACTGGTCAGAGTCTGCTGCACATGAAGAGAAGATGCTATTACAAGTCAAGAGCCTCAAAGGTACCAGCTGTAAGCTATGCAGGAAGGTGCTGTGAGGAAGCCTTGTTCCCAGATAACCCCAGGCTCTCCCACCAGACTGTTTTGGCTGGACATTGGTACAGCTGAGGTCTCCTGCTGCTCTGAATGAGCCCTTTGGGGTTCTACTGAACCAGGTAGGCTAGAAAGATGTAAAACCCTCCTTCAACCCTGATGGGAAACACCTTGCTCTGGAGGACACTTCTTCTGACCACACATACCCACAGTACCAGCACCTTCCCTACTCGCCGCAGTCACTGGAGAGAAGTGAGCTCTCTCAGTACCCAACAAGCTTTGAGAGGAGTTGAGTTGCCTCCTACAAGAAACACTTCCCCCCACTGACTGAGAAAGACTTTAGACGGGCAGATCCAATGGAGAGATGAATATTCTGGATCTATGTGCCCCCACTGTCACTCTGGGGATGTGCCCAAGGGAGATGGGGATGAGACTGGTTGTTTTGGCTGGAGCAGTGAGTGTTTTCACCCGGTGTCACCCTGGCTTTCTTTTCAGGTGTTGGCATTTCGGTAATTTAAGTCCAGATTGGACAAGCAGAGCTTTTTGTCACTTGCCGTAATTTCTAATAGCCATGTGGTTCAGAGAAGAACTACCCAGAAATCACTGCCTGTGTCTGGGCCAGAAGGGAAACAAGCTCACCACTGGGTGTCTATATCTGCAGAACTGTGTGTCCACAGGCCTGGGCAGACACACAGTGATCTGGTGTCCCAGCTCCCTGACACGTGTAGTTGCTGCTGGAGCTGGCCAGCAGCCTTTCTAAACACAAGGAGTAAACACCAGCAGATGTCCTCCAGGGCTCAGAGGGTTTCCATGCAGAGCACCCATATTTTGTTCCTTCATTGCTGCAGGGAAAGGAGAACTCCCACAAAAACCTGGGGTGTAGCTGAGAAGGAGCTATTTCAGCTTGTGCTGCCCCATGGATAATGAGTGTCAGATTGTGGCCATGCTGACCTCTGTCAGAAATCCCAATGGAAGACATCAGGCAATGCCCCTTTCTGGGTAATATAAAATGTAGGAAACAATATTTAATTTTCTTACATTGTTTGGAGGAGGGGATTCCCAACAAATGCGTTCTCTGGAATAGCTTTGATGTTGTTGTTATGAAAACCGCTGGTGGGAGAGAAAATATCTTGTTATTAATTAATTAAATTAACTTTCTTTCCTCAACACTTTTAAAGCCAGAGATCCTTCAAAAAAACACACAAAATAGAAGGTGTAGGCTCTGTCCCAGCTGTAGCATCATCCCAGCAGGTGAACAAGGTCTGTGGTTTGGCAGGACAAAGCCCTCACTCTGCTGCATTTACTCTGCCTACAGCTGGGTGCTCCATACGTGACTCCACACAACCCACCAAGGATACCAAGACTTAAGGTTTGACACTTTACAGGTCAGGAAACCAGGAGCAAACCAAGTACAAAATTTTCTACCCCCCGGGAAAGGTAATTTTTGTGGATGGTCTCCACTGCAGCTCCACAGCTGCCAACCTGGGTTCAGCAGGAATTATCAGCCCTTGTGACTTTGTAGCTCTAGCTGGGATAGTTTTGGTTAGGCTTGAGAAAATTGCTTTCAGCAAACTTTTCCAGTGGAAGAGAGCTCTGGGGCCACAGTCTGACCTCCTGTGCACCAAAGGCAGCCACAGGTGTCTGTGTCCAGGGCTAAGACCAAGCTCTGGGTGATGCCCAGCTTGTTTAATCCCACAGGAGTCTGAGTAGGTGATTAGTGGATGACCATTTGAAATTTGCCTCTTCTTCAGTGATGGCCATTTCAGAAGCCCTCTCAAAGTGGATTATGGATCTTATCTCATTTTGAAGGTGAGAATAACGATGATATCTGGGCTGAACAGGGAACTCTTGTGAGAATTCTTCCAGTAAAGAAAAAGTAGTGTCAGATTTTCACTCCAACAGTCCCAGAAAAACTCAGCAGCAGCTGCTTTTATCCCATCCCAGCCTGGCACCAGTGTGACACAGGAGCTGTGGACCCACATCAACTTACTCCACCTTGGGACTTCTACGTTCATGTTTTGGGATGTTTTCTCATTTTCAGTGTCTCCCAGGCTGACCAGTTAGAGGAGGGAGAGCTATCTGCTAAAAAGGTCATAAACATTTGTAATTCCCTATTATATAAATTTATCCTAAGGGAGTTAAAACAGTCTCTGCACATCAGAGGAGGTGGCACAGGGCCTGCAGAAGCTTTGGCCTCACAATAACATGGATAACTCCAGTTTGTGGTTCCAAGGTGGGGAATGGACATCAGAAGTAGCCAGAGAACAGATGGAATTTGAGTCCTCAGATGCCAGAGGAGGGTGAAGAACTGCAGGAGGAACCTACTCTAAGGCTGACAGGGATCTCCCACTCTGATGGGGAGATGATGAAGGGGATGTGGGGATGGGGATGTGATCAGAGCTGATGGAAATCAAGGGGATAAACTGCTTTGATGTGCATGGTGGAGAGGGCTGTGAAGGAAAAGAAAAGCTTGGACCGAGTGCTGCCCTCAAGTCAGAGCACACGTGATGCTTTATTGGTCACCCTCCATCGGGGAATGGCTTTGAAAAGGAATGAATAGGAAATCTCACAGCTCCTGCAGTCGGCCCAGCGTCCTGATAGCCCCGGGGAATTCCAGCAGCTCATTGTAGTTTAGATCCCTGAAAGACACAGAAGGGAAAAACATTCATTGGCGCTGCTGCAGGAGCTCAACCTCGTATGTCTGTGCTCTGAAGCCATGGAAACTTGGGCGTTCAGCACGGGAAGCAGGTTTTTCCTACCATGCTGATCCAGCCACTGCCTGGAAACACAGTCTCACGTTCCTGCAGCGGGAATATTGTCTGCTGTGAGGCAAAAGCCAGTTTGAGCCATGACTGCTGCAGTTGGCATTCTTTTCTCCCAAGTCCCCCCATGCCCAGAGTGGGGCAGTGCTGCTGCTTCTCATCTCCAGGGTGCCCTGTCCCCTTCAGCCAAGAGCTCACCCCTGGGGCCTTTGGCTCACAGTAATTTTTCCTGCCTTTCCAGGTCAAAGTGAGATTCTTTGAAGGACAAGAACTGTCAAGTCACGGGAGTCTGAAAACCCTGCGACTGCTCCCTCCCTACCTGCATGACACTCACCGAGTTTTAAGAGGTAGATACTTTGGAACATGAGAGTAATTACTGGCTCCTGGAGATTACTGTATAATAGCACTTAATGAACCTCAAAGTAATTACCATGTAACCTGGATTGTGGTTTATGGAACAGAAATAACTGAGCATTTACACAGCAATGAGCTGCTGCCCAATTACGCTGTAATTCTCATCCTCTGGGCCTGGGCACGGTCATTACATTATGATCTCTCTCGGCCCCCTTCTCTCTTACACCTTTTCTTACTACCAGTGCCCCTGCTTGGGAATGACTCTGGCACCACCTTGACTTTGCCCTGAAGGTTTTTATACAGGAAATTAACCCAGAGAGTCTCTCCAAATTGGTCCTTCCAGGACTCCTGGCTTATATAACTTATATCTTAGGGAATACTTATTGGGCAATTACAAGATAGGGCACAGAACCAGGAGACAGTTATGGAATGACGCTGTCTTGGGTGGATTTTGTTTTGTTGTTGGATCCCCTGTGAAGCTCAGGTAATGTGGTGGGTCCTGATCTGGTAGGGATTGTCCCCTGACACTGAGGGCAGTTTTCTCTCCTCCAGTTACAGAGGGATCTCGCTGCTGATACTATGAGTATGGATTTGAGCAAACGAGTGCTGCTCCTGTAGGACCTGTAAAGGGTTTTCACGTTGTCTAATAATTGGCAGTGCTGGCAATCAGTGGGGAAGGAGCATGGGGCTTGTGATGAGACTGTGAGCTCTGCCTGCCCACTGTGTCCACTCTGTGATGTGGTGGTGGGGTCTCAGCACACCTGAGGCTGCTGTGCTTTTCCCCAGGACCCAGAAGTGGAACAGGAGTGATGTGTCCCCTCCTCTCACCAGCTCACATCTATTAGATATCACAGCTCTGTCTCTCCCAGAGAGCTCACTCTGGCACGCTCCTCTCCTGGGTCCAAGCAGATCAGTGATTTTACTCAGTCTTCTCTGCGTAATCCCAAATTGGTCTGTTTCCAAATAAACAGCCCAACACACGACTGCTCACAGTCTCACTCTTTGCTTGGAGCTCATTTTCAGCTGCTTGGATGCTCTTGGCCAGTGTCTGTGGATAGAATCATGATTCCTTCATGGTCTGGCTGAAGGCTCACATTGCACAGCCTCAGTTACCCGAGGGCAGGACTGTTAACAACGCACATCCTCTCTCTGCAGCTCAGGAAGGTACAGGAGTGGATTTCCAAAGAGAACAAGCAACAAGAAGTGCAAGCAGGGCGCCACTGGGTATTTTCAAAGCATCAGTCAAATTCAGTTAACCTCCAGATCACTGCACTGGATGAAATTAGAAGCATTAGCAGCCAAAGTTGACCGACAGCCCCAAATCTGTGCACACAAGGTGCATAATACCTTTAACACTCTCACCCTGCAGTGACTCCCTGAGGTTACAGGGAGGTTCCACAGAGAACAAGAATCTGCAGAGGTCATTCAAGGCTGGGTGTCTGCCTGCAGCACTTCCTTCCCTTGCACCACAAAAAGGGCTGGGATGAGCCTGTCTGATGCCGAGGGACAGTTCCTGGAAGAGAGGTGCTGTGAACCCTTCCCCAGGTGACACTCTGCCCACTGCTGCTGTGTCACCACTGCTGGCACGAGGCTGAGTTTCTCCCCAGCGACACCCAGTGTGTCTGTGAGCTGCTGACAGATGGAAGACGTTGCCCAAGAGAGAGCAGGCTTGGCTCACCTGTGATTCACCAGCAGAACAAGGGAACTTAGATCTGCAACCAGTATTATTTACAGGGAGTAATTCACTGTGCTGCAGTGTTTGCTCCTGTCTTTCTCTAAAAATGCGTTTCCTTTCCAGCCTGCATCTCTTCCAGGCAGGCAGGTCTTTCATCAGCAGATGAAGGTTCTGTTTGTACCTCTGTGTGTGTGCAAGTACGTACAGGACCAGTCCTTCCTGAGCGAACACACACCGTTCCCAGCCCTGGCAGCATCCTGGGGCCTCCCTCCCCTCTGCACTTGAGAGATACAAAGAGCACTCATTGTGTTCAGCAGCTCCCGCTGGGTAAAGCCCATCTGGGAATGCTGGCAGACACCGGGCTCGTTGGAAAGTGGAAATGCAACCAGGTGTAGTCGTGGCGCTCCAGCCCGGCTGCCAGCGGAGACAATGTGCCCGTGCTCGCTCCTGCCCGTGCTTCCTGGGTTTTGGGGAGGTGAGCCTCCCTCCTGGGAAACAAACCCAGCTGTTCTGGGGATCAGCTCTCCAAGAGATGCCTGCAGCCATCTGCCCTGGACTGTGGGCCGCTCGCACTGCCCGGGTTTGTCTCCAGCGCTGCCCCCTGCCCGGCTCTGCCCATGGCATGGGGTTCAGCTGGCTGGAGGAGGCTTCAAGAAGCCAGTGCCTGATGAGATGGTCCTCGGGTGTCATCCCTTCCCTGCAGTGGGGCCAGCCTTCTCAAAGCCCAGACCCAGACCAGGACACAAAAGTGGCTTCCCTCTCCCTTCTCCTTCTTTCCCAGGACCTGAGTCAGGCTCTGGTCCAAGAATGACCCAAAACCAGCATCCAGTCTCCACTGTGGTGTCCCTGAGGAACGGGGGGAAGTTTCTGCTCATTTAGTGAAATTCAGTCCTTGGGTCTTTCCACAGGTACCAGCAGGGCTCCATCCACCCTAGATGTGGCTCCTCTGCCTGCTCTCCCTCGGTGAATCTGGCCCAGCCTGTGTGCCCAGTGCTGGGTCTCCTGAGCTTCTTTCCCATGTGGGGTCAAGGCAGATGGGAAGGAGTCAGAGCTTATTGGGTTGGGGATGATTTTGCTTTTTTTGTCTAGTGCAACAAAATTTCCTCCAGCGAGCATGTCAGTGAACTGTCATTGTTCACAAACTCTTTCCAGGCGAGGCTGGATATAGGAAATGGACCTGCTGTAGCAAACACTTTGAAGGGTCCCCCTTTCTCTCCCCGCCTTATCTGAGGTGCTTGGGCAATGCTTTGCTGCTCTCAGCTCCACACTCTGACACTTTCCTGCTGCTTCCAGATCTGGGATGATGCTGGGAAAGCTGCAAAAAGCCGCTGCACTGTCCCCACTGTCCCCACTGCGCTGCTGTGGCAACACGGGCTGGGGTGCCCAGGGAGGCCTCTTGGCCCAGCCTGGCACTGCTGGGCTCTCAGCTGCCCCAGCTCCGGGGTCTGCCCCAAGGCTTTGGGTGCCACACAGGGGGTTTCTTGGCTGTGGAGTGCCACCCTTTTTGGCACAAAGCAAATGCAATGTCACCGTTACCTGGGGGAAGGATGGCAGCGTGACGTGGCCGTGCCAAATAATAGGGAAGCCTCATAACAACCAAACAGCAAAAATAAGCATGGCAAGAGGGAGTTCTCCCCATTATCAAGGGCTTTTGAAAACATAGTCAACCAGCCAAGAGGTTCAGAACTGATGGGCAAGAGCAATGGCTGCAAATAATCACTTTCCTCAGTTGGGCTCGAAGTGACCGTCTCCAGCATGAAAGTGGGATGTCAAGAGGAGCCTTGTCTGTTCTTCTAGTTGAAATGAAAACCTCAGAAAGGTCACCCAGTCTGCCCAAGACACAATGAACTGGCTGGCTTTCCATTACTGTTATTGCTAGAGGGAGCCTATAGCTTCATGTTTGGAAGGTCTTAACCAACCCTGTTGTTTATTTAGAAATAAAAGCAAATTGACATCAAAGGTACGGTTATTTTGGGGTTTAATTGCCAGGGTGATTTGAAGCTGACAACATGCAGCCTGGAACTATTAATATCTTCAGCCGGGCCAAGAGGAGAGAAGGAGGGGAAAGAGTCTCAGGTCAATTTTCTGCCTGTTAGGGACTATTAGTGGTTCCACACAGGAAGTCAAAAAAAAAAAAAAAAAGAAAGAAAATTATATAGTGCTATAAATTCTTCCATAAGCCACAAAACACCACAAATTTGCAGCTAATAAACCTGAAGATGCAGTGAGATTAGGAACTGAAGATGGGACATTTACTGACTGTTTCAGTCCCAGTGGAGTTGGAGATGTTACCGTGGTGCCTGAGGGGTGACCTTGTGCAGCCTCTCCTGAGGACCTGCATTTCCACCTGTCCTGTGCTGGCATCTCATCAAGCTGCCAGTAAATGTAACTACCACTGCTGCTAGTCCTGCTGGTCACTGTGGCCAAATCAAGCACTGGGAATGATTTAATTGGTAGTCTGGAAGCCCAAGGGGGCTGTTGTGACCATGTAGTTTGACCTCCTGCCCAGCACTGGCCAGACAGCTTTACTCAGATGCCTTACATCGAGCTCATGGCTTGTGGCTGAGCTTGAGCTGGGAAGAGCTGCCAGATTAGTCCAGAACATGAAAAGCGCACAACCAGGTGCCATATTTTGTAGAATCACAGAATCATTAAGGCTGGAAAAGTCACTTTCCATTTACACAATGATCAGAGCAGACAACGAACTCCACAGCTCTGTTCTTGGGCCAGGCACAGGCACTCATGCAACCAGGGCCCTGAGCTGTGCTCATTCTTTCCCAAAAACCACCTGTCCCCTTCTTTTCTCCATCCCCTCAGCCTAGATACTGAAGTCTCTCCTGAAGTCCCTTCCATCCTCTGTCAGGGCAGGTTGGGATCTGATGAGCTGCCTGGGGACCCACACTGACACTGCAGGGCTGGAGCATCAGGATGCTGAGGAACTACCAGAGCAGCTCAGTGCAGCAAACAGGACATCCTGGGGCAGTCAAACCCCTCAGCTGCTTTGGGAATTGCACAAACTGGGGTTGGCACCAAGAGACTGCACAAAAGGTTTCAAATGAAACATGCTGATGGAGAGAAATCCGCTTGAGGAGTAAGGTAGCACTTGGCAGACAATTTTCCAGGTGAACAGCAATGCCTGCCTGGCCCTAAAAGGGTTAAACAACCCTTGTATGAGCTGTGCTGAAGATATTTCCCATTTTCTTCTTCCTGCCTTCATTGCCTGAGGTGTACTTCATATTAATTTTCTTTCTTTTTTTTTTTTTTTTTGGTCTTCTCTCCCGAAGAAAATCCAAGTCTCTGGAGGAGCTGGTAGGTTCCAGCCCTGCTCTGCATTTACAGACTCGACTAATTACCCAGATAATGGGGTGAGTGCTGTGGTAAGGGCATTTCCTGTGAGGCAAGGTTAGGCAGATAAAATGCCTGGAGCCAGAGGGCTTTGAATTCAGTGCTTCTGGGAGACGGTTTTAATTCATTAGCACTATTTTTTAAAAATAAATTAAAAGGCTTTTAAATGAATGGAGATTTGCTCTTTCCAAGTGGTTCATCTCCATTTGATGGGCGGAGGAGCTGGCAGGGACGTGGGTGGGGAGGGAGAAGCCAGGGAGGTAGGAAAGAAAGGGGTCATCTCAGGTAGAGGGGATGGGCGAGGGCTGCGGGGCCTCCCTGAACTGGCTCCCCATCACATCCTTGTCGGAGGTGGGCTGGAAATGCCTGAATAATAAGAGGAGCAGGACTTTTGGGGCACACCATTGCTGTTCTGGCTGTAGCCCAGAGCCCTTCCTCGCTCTGTGTATGTGGCAACCAGCCCTCAGGGCCACAGCACCTCTTCCTGCTTGCACAAAACAGTCCTGATGGGAGAAAAAAATGCCTTCTCCTTTTCCTTGAAGCAGAGATCCCATCCCAGGGGCATTTTCAATGAGTCATTTCCACCACTCTTTTGGCAGGAGGCGTAGGAAGATCCATGAGGAACGTCTCCCCCCTGTATTCAGCTGCACTCTCTGCCTGCTGTTTGAGGTCTCCTCTCCTCTGGCTGAGGGCACCCTAAAAGCAGGCCAGGTGGAAATGCTAAATGATGGTTTATGAATGCTGTGTTTGGAGCTGGAATTTGGGGGCCAGCTCTGAAATTCAGTTTCCAGGATTAGATGCCCTCCCCAAGGCCATCTGTGAGGCACTATCCCCCCACCATATACCTATATATGTGTTTGGCTGCACAGTATCAGGTCACCTACCACTTCCATCCATTCACCCTGCACAGAGCAGTGACTTGGAGCTTGGTTGTGTGGAGGAACTTCCTGCATTCCCCATCCCCTCCAGCCCTGATCCATGAACATATTCATATTTCAGGGACACAGAAGGATGAATTCAGTGCTATCACAATCTACCTAATGAGGCCGAAGTCAAGCACTACACACTATGAGGCAACTCTTCAGCAGGCTTTAGATTGCATTCAGACTGGCTGCAAAGCTCAGGGACTTTAGGACGCTGCTCAGTTTTCCAGGTGAAGGTGGTAAGGAGGAAACCTGGGCATGAGACCAGCCTCAATGTGGAAATTCATTCATGTCACAGGGACCTCCCCATTAGAAATACTTTCCTAATACAGCAGTGGAGAACTTGGCTCCTGTGTTAGCAGACCTTTGGAAGGCAATTTTCCCTTGCTGCTCCTTTGGAAACAGAGCCATGTCCTCCCTAGTGCTGTGCCCCCAGCCCCAAGCACAAGGTCTGAGTGTTTCCTGCCATTGCAGAGGTGCTCCTGGCTGCAGCTGACTGCTCTTTACATCAGCTTTTCCACAAGCATTCCTGCTCGGCAGGCTTATGACACACAATAAGTTAAATCAAAAATGGTTTGGGTTTGAAGGGACCTCATCATCTTATTTCAAGCACTCACCGTGGGAAGGGACACCTTCCAGTGGAAGGTGCCTAATCCTCCTGCCCTTCTCCCTGCATTGTTAAAGGCTGAGAAATTAGGTCTAAAATAAGCAGGAAATGTGGAGGTTCTTTCCATCCAAATGGCAGGAGCAGGTTATGCTGCCCGATGTGTTTCACACCACGTGCTAAACAGCTCAAAGGACAATTTACAAATTTTGTCAAAGGACAAAATATACCATGGGGCAGGTTTTACAAGGCAAAGCAGGAACAGGGGAAGTGACATGAAGAGCAGTGTGTCTGGAGTCTCAGCTTTGGGCACACCTCTCTCTTACTTCTTGCAAGAGATGGCACTTCCCTGCAACTCTTCTCCTTCATTTCACCTCCCCACTCCTCACCACCTCAGGTTCCCCCCACCCCGCTCCACTGTGCCATTTGCTGTGCTCCAAACATTTGCCTTGGCCACAGGCCTTCCCCTCTGGGCATGCCAGTGGGTTGTGGTTGTCCTTCCCTTGGTGTTTAAAGTCTCTGTGCTCAGCTGGCCGTGCCCTGCTCAGTGGGCAGCGCTGGCTCTTCCCCCCATCTCCTGTGGGCACCCCCTGACCTCACACCTCATGTAAAGGATTGAGTCCATTGCCCGAAGGGGCTACAGGAAGAATGTGTCACATCAGGACATTTGCACTCTTATTTACTCCATGGTTTTGGGAACAGGCTAAGATGGTGAACTTCACCCACTGCAACCGTCTAACACCTGATCTCACAGCTCAGCTGTGCTTGGGGCTTCTTCCCACAGCCCTGCAGGGTTGCTCTGTGTCACCTCTCAGGCTGATGGGAACTGGTGAGGGAATCTCACTGGGTTTCAATCAAGGCTGTTTCGAAACCCTTTTGGGAATCTGGCCAGGGCGGTTCTGACTTACTTCCAGCCTACCTTCCAGCTTTCCTTCCCAGGAAGAGGAGGCTGGGTGGGGGCTGTGAATGGCCAGATGTTGCCCTGACAGAGAAAATTTTCTTGAAGCTTCTTTCTTCAGTTACATGCTGGTGTTTGACCGGTTGAGACCTGGTGGGTGTTGCTCATCTGCCTTTTCCCCCCATCAGTGTGGAGAACACAGAGTTGCTCGTGCTGTGTACTTGGCAGAGCTGACTTGTGCACAGAAGCTGCAGGTCAGTGCAAGGGAAACATGAAGTCCTTCATCTGGCTTCACCCCTTTCTAGATTTGTTGCCCTCCTGAAACAACAGGGCCAAGACCCCTCGAAGAACAGAGATGTTCCACTGGGATCTGTTTTTGCAGAAGTGCTGGGGCCTGGGGTAGGAGTCCAGTGTGGTTGTACAACTCACACACTGCTGAGACCCGTGTGGAGCAGTGGCTGCTGCTTAACCTAAAGTGATGGCTGCTGCTTCTTTCAGAGTTTTGGCTGCCTTTGATAAAAATGGAAGTATTCCTGTCTAGGTGAATATGAGAAGAAATATTTCCCTTAGGGGAACAGAGGTTTCTGCACCTAAAACTTCCCAGGCTCTTCAGAAAAACCTGAAACAGTATTTCCCCTCTCAACTTCTACACATCTTCCACTATTGTGCCTGGCTTATAATCAGCATCTGGCCACAAATACTCATTTTAGGAACCCTGGAGAAATTTCTGTCTTCACCAGTCCTTACCATCGTGCTGCCTTCCAGGAGGTAACGCCCCCAGGGTATCTGAGAGCCCAGTTTGGCCTCCACAAGCCAAGAAAACGTGCAAGCTGCTGTCAACAGAATGTAATCACAATTTGAGTTAAAGGATATATGCGGAGGCTGTAATCGTCTCCACATGCACAAGCACTGAGAGGTGGTAGGTGATGCAGGAGCAGCAGCTTGGCTGGGATGGTGCAGTCAACACCAGACAGTTTTTTGGCCCAAGGCTTGTCCAGCTTTGGTCAGCAGGCGGGTGAGTGCTAAGGATTAACGCGAGGTGGGTGAGGCCCCGTGAGGAACGTGCGTTCCTCAAGGATCAGTGGCTTGGAATGCCGGCTGGCCTGGAGGTAAGAATGGGATGCTCAGGCCAAGAGAAGCAGAAGGCAGCTCGTTTCTTCTGAAGGACACTTCTTCAGAGCCATCAGATGTGGAGGAGAGTCAGGTGAGCTTGGAGATCTCCCCCACAGCACTGTCCTTGCAGCTTCAGGCAGCTGTGCAGGATGGGGCCATGGGATACTCCCACGCACAAGTGCTCCATCAGAGCCTGGACACAGGCAGAGCTCTGCTCCAAGAGGACAACCCTCGGAGGTCAGATGCTCCCAGTGCTTCCTGATCAGCATCAGCAGGCAGGACTTGCACTGCCACAGCCCTCCAGACAGCCACGTCCCCGCAGCTCTGCTCAGTCCTGCCCTGCGGGGACTGGGAGCAAGATGCTGCTCTTCCCAAGTGCTGGGTGGCACCTCGGGTGGGAAAAGAAAGTGCTAGAGGGGGAGCAGAGGGGAAGAGAGGGAAAATGAGCTTTCAGCACAAATGCCTGTGGAAACAGAATTATCTCCCAGAGCAATGGAATCCTTTAGTCTTTCCCATGGCAAATAAGGGGCCAGATTCTCCTCTGCAGCTGCATCATGCTTGGGATGGGCAGCAGGACTGCTTTAACCACCCTGGCTGCAGAGGAAGGTTGCCCCAATGGAGGCTGTGATGTTGCTGCATGGGCTGCCACTGCTGTAGCTCAAACAAGGTTTTGTTCCGTCAGTGAGTTCTCTGCTTCCTCCCTGCAGCTCGCCTGCCTTTGTGCTGCCTGGGTGCCACGGCTCTGTGACCACCAGAAACGACTGGGGAGGAAGCCAAGCTGGCACAGCGATGGGGGGACCCATGGGTCACCAGAGGAGACCATCCATCAGCCTCCCACCCCTGGCACAGTTCAACCTCTCCCCAGCTGAGCCCTTCTGGGTGGCCCCAGGATCTGCCAGTCTGAAAGGAAGAGACAATGCATGTCATGGTCCTGCCCTGAGGAGTGTGTCTGGGGACCAAGGGCTGCCACTCTTGCCTGATAGCTGCTGTTGGCACCGTGCTGGGCACAGAGGGACCCTGTCTCCTTGAGTGGCACTTGAATGCTGGGAAGCAGCACCTCCTTTTGCCACGAACCAGACCCCCTGGTTCTCCCTGGCAAGGAGCGAGAGCCTGACTCTGACCCCATGCCTGCATGAAGGGACATGTTTCTGCACAATTGAAGGCATCAGCCACCTCTTCCAGTCTTTCAGAGCCTTGATTTATTTTCTTGCTTGTTTGTGTTTCCTCCTGGGCCAACGCATGGCACACGAGGCCCTGGCCATTCATGCAAAGCAGGGTATGTGTGGCCAGGCTGTCAGATTTAATTCTCCTCGAGTTCAGGGTGAGCTGCCTGCTTCTAATCACCGATTCATGGAACAGTTTCGCTTGGAAGGCACCTTAGAGATCATCTTGTTCACTTGTTCCACTCTGCACCCATGGGGGACACCTCCCACTGGACCAGGCTGCTCCAAGCTCCGTCCAGCCTGGCCTTGAACACTTCCAGGGACGGGACCTCAGCCTTCCTAGGCAATCTGTGTCGGGGTCTCACCACCCTCTGAGTAAAGGATTTCTTCCAGTCTCAATCTACCTTCCTGAGGATGTGTCCTGGAGGAGAATTCATTCCTGCTTCCCCCCCTGCAGTCTCCTGACTGATTGCTACCCAGCCATGCCAAGCATATGGTGCAAGATGAAGTCAGCTGGCTACAGGTGATGCCAGGGGACATGAGACCATCTCAAACAGGGATACCCCACAGATCCCTGAGGACTTTAGAGGCCTCTCACTCAAGCCAGCTCCTTGTTTTGGCTGTCAGGTGCCGAGGAGGCTTTGGGACCACCCGCATGGGGTGAGGAAGGGGACACATTCCCTGAGCAGGGCATGCATTCAAGCTTTTGGGATTGCACTTCAGACTAGACTGGTGCCCAGGGCCTCAGAGCCCCCTCCCAGCCACTCTGCCCACATGCACAGACCCCTCTGCAGCAGCAGCACAGCCAGACCAGCTTGCATGGCTGCAGGGAGAAAGTCCAGTCTCTCACAGCGCAGTGAATCTGTGCCCTGGGCATCTGCTCGTGCTGGTGCCTGGAGCCTGCCCTGCTGTTGCCCTCAGTGCACGGTGACCAGTGACATGCAGTGGGGCTGCCCCCCCTTTCCTGCAGGCTGTGCTGGGGGGGATGAACACACCAGCTCCTCAGGATAGAGAATAAAACAGGTGACTCACAGGGTTTCCAAGCTGTGCAGCCCGTCAAAGCCGTTGGCTCCCAGGCTTTGGATCCTGTTGTTGTGCAGGTGCCTGTGGACAAAACAGAGATGGTCAGTGGAGGTGCAAAATGACCTTTTCCTATGGCCTGAGCTGTGGTCCAGGACATCCTTCAAGCTGAGCACAGCCTTGGCTGGGATGCTGACAAGGCTTATAGGGTTTCATCTCTTGCCCCATGAGACATGTGCAGGGTGCAATAGTGCTTGCAGGGCAGCTACAGAGCTCCTGTTTCTCTCAGGAATTCCAGACTTTCCCTGACATCTCCACCTTCACAACTGCCAGGTGACTGCGGAAGAACATGCTTAAGAAAGAAGTTTCAAGAAACACCCTAGAGCTCCTACCCTGGGCCCAGCCCACTATCCAGCTTCAACAGCTGTTCATGGGCACTGGGTGCTATCTAAGGACACAATCATATTTGGAGCCTCAGTAGCAGCATGAAGGCTTCGAGTTCAAAATCATCCTGTTAGTCACAGTTTATTATCTTTACTTGCAAAAAAAAATCGAAAATGCTGCCAGTTCCTGGACCAGCTCCAGTTTGATTGCAATGAGAGTTTTCTTCAGTTTAATGCTTCAGAGCGGCCTGGCTGAAGTGCTGGGGCTGTGCCGCAGGCTGATGCACACAGGAACAATTATTTCCCTATTTTCCTTCATCCTGGTGCTGCATGTCACGGATATGTAATCCTTAAAGGTTCTGGAGCTCCCAGCCTTAACGCTGGCACTGGAGAGCCAAATGCTGGGGGGGCCCTGCGAAGCCACCTGGGGTACTTTTGCCTTGGAAGCTCTGTAGGTGATAAGTGCCTGGAGTCCTGGATTCTCTATTTCCATGGGCCCCTCACTCCTATGTCACAGTCTTTTGGCAAACCCAAGGCTTTAATCCCTGGATCCTTCCTCTGTGTTTGCAGAGACTCGGTGTGTGTGTACGTCTGAGTGCTTTCTGTGTGGCTAACTGTGCATCTCCCTCTGAAATCCCACTTCCAAGTCCATGGAGAGAGTCCTTGTGAGCAGTCTGAGGAAAGTCTGCTGAAAAGCAGAAGAAGACAACCCACTGCTGCGCAGCCTGCACTTCTACCAGCCTGCACTCAACCCCCTTAGTGCTGTCCATGCTTGCAGTGGTGTGGTCTGTGTGGATAAATGCCCAGGAGGAGTTCAGGTCCTCTGCACAGGACACTCCCTTTCCTCTCTGTCAGGGCAGAGACACCACTTGCCTTCGGGGTCCTTTTCTCCCTTGTCAATGCCAGGGGTGCACCAGTCTTTGTCCAATACTGCTGCCTCCTTCCAAGAGCCTGGGGGAGGCTCCACGCTGGCAGGTGGATCAATGACTTTTTCGTTATTTGCTGCTTGATCTGAATCTGTCTCAGCTTGAAAAAATCTCTCACTCCACCTGGATTCAAGTGTGAGTTGTTTGGCTGAGCACAGGCAGCTTCCACTGCCAAATATTCCAGGGTGAAACAGGAGGGAGCTGGGAGTGCAGGAACAGCCAGGCTCTAGGGCAGTTTGGTAGGGGCTTGCAAAACAGAAACCAGCCCAAGACGGATGTTTGTCATTGGGATGAGAACATACAAACATTTCAGAGGAAGGGGAAGGGAGGAGAAAGATGTATGATAAAATATGTTTGCTCCTTAGAGCAAACGGGAAAAAAAGAAAAGGATGTTGCCTGAGAGAAAACTTGGATTGTGACTTTTAGAGGAGAGAAGAGGTTTGAGGTCAAAACTAGAATTTTACAGGAGAAACTTCTCTTTGTCACAAGAAGAGAAGTTTGAGTCTAGATGGTCTTGTCTATCAAATGTTACAGCTTCAGATCATGCTGCCCTTTCTTCACTTGGTGGTGCCAACTTTTTTGGGCCCCTTTGAGCCCTGGATACTGCACTTGGCAAAGGGAAGGTTGGGGTCTGCAGTTGCTCTGGAATCACAACAAGAGGTACCACGAGAACCCTGTGCCCCATATCCCTGTCTGCTGCGAGGGGAGAAGGGAATGCTGAATGCCAGGGAAATCCCTGGAGCTTTGTTGGGATGGTGTGACAGGACACCTTGGCCAAGCTTGGACACGCTGAGCAGTTGACTGCTATCACTGCAGTCAGGCAAGGAGACAGCATAGCAAAGCAATCACCTGCTGTGTTTATATTTGGCTCTAAAGTGCTTTGTTTGGAGGCAGAGTAATGAAAATCATCCGAAGGAAGTTCTTTGTTGGTGAGAAAATTATGAGCAACCAAAAAACGGAGTTATAAAAAATTTGCTGTCCAAGCTGAACTCTAGAGTTACCCAACCACATGGCAATAATAGAAACAAGAGAGTTGGAAAGGTAAACACTTGAAAAGACATTCCTGTCTTCCATCCTGCCTTTTCTTTTCCTCCCCTGGTAAACAAATTTTAACAAGTGGAATTGCAACATCTCCAGTGCCTGTCAATTTGAGCTCAGCCCACACGATGTTATATTCTGCCCTGTAAATTACAGCTGGTTTGATAACAACTGGACATCCTTGGTTCTGGGCTGTAAACAACCCTAAGGATTCAAAAATGTGGGAAGTGTTTAAGCCCTTGCTATCAAGAGCTAAAACTCATCATTCTCCTTAGCAAGGGCAGGATTTGTGTCTCTTCCTCTGCGGCCAGTACTGTGGAGGGAGGACGGGTTTGGGCAATCATCCACGGAAGAGGCTTTGCCCGGGGAGGAGGGCAGCCACTGCTGTTTTGTGGTTGTGCTGCTGTGTTCTCAGCCGGGCACTTCCAGCAGAACACAGGCTCTCTGCAGTGGCAGCTGTCACACTGCACCCCTGGCAGGGTGGGACGCTGGCCCAGGCGCTCCTGCAGCAGCACAAGTGACAGGGGACAAGTGAGCTCCTCTGCTGTGCCAGGTGAACCTCATGCTGTGCCTTGCTGAAACCAACATAAATGATTTGTCAGTGGCTGAATCCTGCAGCCATGCTGCGGCTTGGCTGGTGACCCAGGTGATGAGGATTTAGAAACAACGCAGAAAAAAATCCAACCCTGCGAGATTAATTTCTGACCCACAATAAGAAGTGCACAACAGATTCCAGAAGGAAGATTTTCTGTCCTTGCCAACAATTTCTTATCAGAAACTGAGCATAAATGTGATTTTTTCACCCCATCATTCATGCAGTACCCCTAGTGGAATTTGTTTCGTTTTCATTTCATTTCCTTTTCCATTCATTTTTCCAGTGGATTAAAGGATCCTGGAGAGTGGTTTTGTACTGAACTGAGAGACAGTCCAACACAGGCATCAGCTCCAACTCTGGCAATGCCATCTCCAAGAGGACTGGGCATTTGTCTTGGACATGAGAAAAGCAGGTTGAGCTAAAGCCTAAATGCTGCCTTTATGAAGGTGCTTGTCTGGATGAGCAAGGAAAGGGAAATCCTGTCAACATGTGCACTGTGCACTGGTGAAACCAGCTCTGGCAGGCCCAAAGTATTGCTGGTACCCACATTGTTAACTGGACGCTGCTAATTGGAAATGGGTGTAGAGAAGAGCAATAAAAATGATCCAAGGGCAGGAAAAACCTAGGATGGAGACTTAGAGAACTTAATCTGTTTAGCTTATTAAAAACAAGATCAAGTGGATGAGTGCAGTGTAATGTATAGGATTCTTCCTGCTTACAAACTGGGTACTAAAATGGTTCTGTGATTTAGTGGAGAAAAGAATAATAGGAACAAATGTCTGAAGTCAAAGCCAAAGAAAATTCAAATGGGAAATACGAGCTTTTTTTTTTTAACACTAAGGATGATTAACCACTGGAACAGACTACAAAGAGAAGTGGTGGATTCGCCATCGCTTTCATTTTTAATGACTTCATTTTTTTCCTTCTCAAAAAGGACAAACTCAAACACTTCCCATCAGTTATTTGCGTTAGATGATTTGAACCAAGCTCAAATCTGACATGATGTGAATTACCCCACTGCACCAGCCATTGCCATGATGAACTTCCATCTCTTTTGTGGCAATATTGTCCTTTTCCCCAACTTGGACATGGATAAGTAGAGAAACCTAACTCATAAATGGTGCAAATTCCATGGATTTTTTCTGGCAGTGAATGACCAGCATGAGACTTGTCTGGTGAAGAATAAAGCTCGATCAGAAGTGACATTCTCAGAGTGCATCAGAGCATGATTTGCTTCTTCCTCAAGTGCTGGAGAGGGAAATTCACTTTTGCCAAGGCAATGAGCCTGGTCTTCTGAGAGAAAAGGCACTTCTGCAAATTAAAAGGCTCATGAATGGGACCCAGATGTTCCAGGCAATATTGTTCTTGGTGATAATGAATTGCACATGCCTGGCATTCCCCACCAACACTGAGGTTCCCAGGAATTTCTCAGAGAGGGACTGGGAACTCCCTTGTCCAGGTGAGGTTTGATGTTTGCCCCCAGGCAGGGAGGACACTGAAAAGCAGTGGTCCCTTTTGAAAGTTTTGGCCAGAGTTATAGCAGAACGAGGACCAAAATGGGAAGGGGAAATCAGGTGTTTTGGGAAGTAGTTTTCTCTCCCAGTCACTAAACCATGTTCTTAGACAGGGAGCTGCATCGTGTCCTTACATGATAAAAACTGTAAGAAAGAGAAGTTCTACCAAAGATCCTTCATTTAGTACACTCACACATTGTGGTGGTTTAGACCATCAGCTGGAAGGTTCTGCTGAGTTGGCCTAGGAAGGAAGCACTTGCAGGTGAGTGGCTTTTCCTTGAAAATAAAACATCAGCTGGAATTTAGTAAAGTCCTGTAGCAGGGAGGACCAGTCTTGTAGGAGCTTACACACTAACAGGCTTTTAAATCTCTCCATGAAGGAGGTCTTGGTGTTTAGTAGCTGTGAAAAGAGCAAATCAAATGACAGGGATGACTGGAAAAGGAAAAATAGGCACGGAATGGCATTGTGCCACTGCATAAAGTGGAATTAATTTTTGTCTTTGATACAGGGTGCAGATCTGGTCTCTCCATCTGAAGGTGTGAAGGAACAAGGAAGTGCCATGTTAACCTAAGTTCTAATTTTACACAGATAGTGACAGGACAAGGGGTGAAGGTTTTAAACTGAAAGAAGGTAGACTTAGATTAAATGTTAGAAGGAATTCTTCCCTGTGAGGGTGGGGAGGCCCTGGCACAGGTTGCCCAGAGAAGCTGTGGCTGCCCCATCCCTGGA
>JAWMRA010000072.1:976627-986701 GCA_035584735.1 Pseudotriccus pelzelni
CATCCCTGGAAGTGTCCAAGGCCAGGTTGGACGGGGCTTGGAGCAACCTGGGATGGTGGAAGGTGTCCCTGCCCATGTCAGGGGGTGGGATGAGATGAGTTTTAACTCAAACCATTCTGGGCTTCCATGTTTCAAACTTGGTAGCTGGGGGGAACTTGAAAAGGGGAACTGAGATGAGGGAAGGGTATAACAGACAGTAACAAACACAGCAATGGCACAGAGGAGGTGGACACAGAGAGGAGCATCTCCTTCACATTATGGGGCCAAGTTGACTCGCTGTGTGTGAGGGTCCTTTTGACAGTGGATGTTGAACATTACAGAAATGTTCGAGTCAGGGTGGTTTCCAGGAGCTAAGGCTCCCTGTGGACCCAAACAGGGTTTTGACCTCATCTGTGTTAACTTAAGGGGTTCTCTGCTATGTGATGAAAGCAAAACTACTCTAAGACTTTCTCCATCCAGGTCCCTCATTACAGGGCAAACCTCTCTAGTGCTTGGCCTGTTTTGGAGGGGTCACTCAGAGCATCTCTGCTGAGAGCTCCTTTGGTGACATCAGGAAAGGAGGGAACTGCAGGCCACTGCAGAGATGTGGCAGCCAGGACACATCTGCAGCCTGGGGGATTTCTTGGCAATGGATCCTAAACTCATCCATGTAAGATTTTACTTGCAGACCCCTCTGGGGAGCAGGACTGAAAGAGGTGCTGTGATTCCTGGCTCGAGGCTTGACTTTCTGCTGAATTCAGCTGACAGAGGAGATGAGGGACACTAATGAGAACTGCTGTCATGCACTTTATCGGCCTGTCAGCGCAGCAGCATGGGGGTTTCAGATGCTGACTGCTAGATGAATAATCTTTTATGCCTAAGAAAGAAGATGCTTTTTGTAAAACAACCTCTGCTTCATAAAAACCATTAGCTGAAAAGTGTTCAGGGCTATTTCTGCTTGCAGATACTAAGATACATTTGATCCTGAATAGATAAGACTGGGAGGTAACATGTCCAGTATCCTATTCCCATGAGCTACCCTGATCAAATATCCACCTCCCTTCTGCCATCCCAGCACAATGCCAGCAGCCCAGCACACAGGGCAGGTGTTGTTAAAACTGGGAAAGGATGGTGCCAATTACAGAGAGTCATGGATTTCATGATTAGTGATTTACAGGAGGCTCTGCTCACTGAATTGTCTGCCACCCAGCAATAGATGGGAATAAGATCAGGGAATTCCTCAGCAAAGATGTAACTTATCAGCAGAGATTGAACCCTTGAAGAATTCCAGATTGAAGCTGGGATACTCTGGTGCTGGTGCCTTGTGGCAGTGCAGGATGGTCACCCACGTCTCTCCCAAAGGCCCGAGGTGTGTGGAGGAGGAACAGCAGCACATCTCTGCACCTGGGAGGCTCCTGCCCTCAGCCACGCCCAGCTGTGTCCGTGAGAATTGATTGTATAGAAGAGATTCCCCTGTGCTCATCCACATCTGCCCTCGGCTCTCCTCCCCCAGGGGCTCCTTTTAGTACCTCTGTGGCTGGATGTTCCCGGTGTTTATGGCAGCAGCCAGCTCCTCTCCATGTACCTGCAAACCCAGACACTTCCAGAGGAACGCTTACATGTATCATCTGCACCCCAGTAGGGAAAGTCTCCTCTCCGGCTTGGCTGCCTTTTGGGGACATTTGCTTGTCAGCTTGGTGGGCGAGTCTGGAGCTGGGACTCATCCCCGGTAGGGGCACAGGAGGAGCTCTGGGTGACTTTCCACTGGCGGCGCGCTGACAAGGGTTTGCATGGAAGCATGGGAGAGATTTATGGGGCCAGTTCTGCCAAACACTTGTGATCCCACAAAAATGTAGCATCGTGTCCCACAGAGCCTGGCAGGATCACACATGTGTTCCCTTCCAATTGTATGTGGTGGGACATTATTCTCTCCCTTGTGACCTAATGGTCAATGACTTTTATTTCTCGAGCTTGCCTGTTTAATTAAGGAGTTGCTTCTCGCCCAGAGTATGGGATAAGCCCAAATGAAAGCAGCATGCTTTGGAGGCTGAAATAAAACCCCAAATGTCAGCTCACCCGCTGGGCGAGTTATTAAAGCTGACTGAAGTGGTTGCATTATGGTGGCCATGGGTTGCTTTGCAGAACGAGAACTATTGTGGGTGAAAACTACTTTTTTGACTTTTCTCAAGTTGCTTTTCACATTTCTCCTAAATAAGCCTTTATGCTTTGTCTAAACAGCTGAAGTTGATGTTTAATAAAACCCTGAACTGTGCTTTGTCCAAGCACTTTCTATGCTGGATGGCTTCAGTAAACACTTTAAATTTTGAAAGGGAAATAATTGCTAAACTTTCACCAAGGCACTACATGCTGAGGTTACTTAACACCCTGGTATCAGTACAAATTACCACACTGGAGGTGGCATTTCATGTGGACAGAGGAGCTCTAAAGCAGTTGGTGATCACACCTGAACTTGCTAATCAACACCAAAGAATTAATGACTACTAATTTGCATATGTAAATTTCCTTTTAAAAGCAAGATAATCTACAAGTCTCTGTTGATAGAAAGGATGTCCCTCCTGAGCAGCTGCTGGAGGGATCAGTTCTTTTTCTGATTGTGGATTTTGAGTGGTTTAGTGTCTCTCTGCCCATGGAGTGACTGTTTCCCTCCTGGACCAGGTGTTCTGGAGCAGCACTGCTCCCCACATCGCCCCAAACGCTGCCAGTAAAGTGCTTATCGTGCAAACTGGACAGCAACCACTGCGAAAACATCTGACCTGCAGATGGAACACACTCCTGCAAATAAGAAGACGTGGCCTTGGGCAAGGTGTTGAGGTCAGACCTTTGGTTTAAATCTTACTTGGTAAAAAAGGGGTTTTTTTGGGGCATGTTTTCCAAGAAATAAAAATATTGATTTTTTGACCTGACTGCAAGTTGTTGCAGTTTAATTTTTTGTTCATGCTTCTAGAAATTCCTGTAGTTTTAACACAGGGATTGGAAGAAGGAAAAGAAGTAAGAAGCTTTTAGTTGCTTGATTCTTCAAGAAAAAAAATAAATCTGATTTTTGTTCCCAGATACTGATTTTTTTTTTTTTTTTTAAATACAAAGCATTTCTTGAATTATATCAGGGAGCTTTTTAGCTCTTCAATGAAAATCAGGGAAACTACAAAAAAAAATATCAAAAGAGGCAATTTTAACATTTCTTGTCAAACGGTGGGTGTTCCCAAAATATTTCCAAAACTTCTGGCCCAGCAGCAAAAAGCTGCTTCTGGGGAGTGACCCCCAGGTCTTCCCACAGGAGGAGAGAGGACCCCGTGGGCCAGGCAGGGGCAGTCCCAGCCGGAGGATGCCGTGGCTGCTGGGGGAGTAAGAAGTGGAGGAGGCTTACAGCACCACGAGGCTGCTGAGGTTCTGGAAGGCGTAATCGGGGATGTGCCAGATCTGGTTGAGCGCCAGGGTCATGGCTTGGAGCGCTGGCAGGTGGTTCAGGGCTCGGACAGGGATCTCCGTCAGGGCGTTATCGTCCAGCCACAGGTGACGCAGAGAGAGCAGCCCCTCAAAGCTCTTCTCGGGCACCACGGAGATGAGATTTGCATCCAGGCGTCTGAGTGGGAAAGAAACAGGGTGGGGATCAGTGAGAGACCGATCTCTCATTGCTCTACCTGCCCGCAGTGTTATGCAAAGAGAGCGATGCCGAGGCGGGAGGGATTGATGGCCAGGGAGATTGGATTAGGCTGTAAATAGTGATTAACAGAAGAAGCCATCAGTTCGAGGCTCCTGCCTCTGCCTGGGGATGTCTGACCACCGCCAAGGATCATCCTTTATTGACGGTCCTTTGGTGCTGCCAAATGGGCTAAGTCCTTCCATGTGGGCCACCCCTGGCGGGCATTGGCCAGCTGTGGCTTGCAGCCACCCCCCCTTAAAACCGGGCATCAAAGCTGCATCCCCCGGGGCTGGGCTTGCCATGGATCTGCCTGAGCAATCTGCGGAGGCACAGCCCAGTTTTGGGGTACCCCACAGCCCGCTCACACCCGCGGGCCGTGCGGGACAGACAAGCCGTGCCCCCCTTTCCCCCCCATTCCACAAGGGAAGGATCTGTCTGGAAGTGTGTGGGATGTGTGGCAAAGCCCTGCTCAGGGTCCAGCATCTGACCAGAGCACTCAGAGGTACCTGCAAGGGCACTGTGGAGCAGTCAGGCCCTATGTCACGGCGCAGGAATTAAACCCGTGCTCTTGTATTGCACAAGTTTGGGCCTTTCTTCCCCCTTCGTTTGCCAATTGCCTTTTTTGGTTTTAAATCATGATCAAAACCTTAAGGCGGTTGAATTTGAGGGTTTAATTTGGTGAGAAACTTTAATTTTCAAGACTTGTTTTTGCTTCAAAATAGAACGGGAAGCCAAAAAATATTAAGCTTATTACGGAAGAAAAAAAAAAGTTTAAAAATTAAGTTAGGAAATCATCTCTCTGAAGATCTCTTATTGCAACAATGGTGAGCAGGATACAATGTGTTATCTGTAGATTTTAAAACCAAAATATAAGAGGAAAACACTTCACATTTGGATGAAATACCAGGAAACAATTATACGAAGGAAAAAGCAAATTTTAATTTCCATCAGCCAACAGAGCTTACTTTATTTTTCCAAGCTATCTAAAGAGAGATCTCTGAATTCAAATTGCAAAGAGAAAGCACTTTGTCTCTTATCAAAGCATGAGAGAAGGAAGTTAACAGAGCTGTCATGGCCTAGCCCTCAACTCAACAATCCTCCAAAAAGGAATGTGATAAAGAAATTCGTATTCTTGACTATGTTACCTATGGTATATAAAGTAATATTTCAACTGATTAAAGTTGAACACTGGAACAAACCCCCAGCCACTGTTACTCCCCCTGGCACTGGACCCTTATCCAAAGAGCACAAACATTTCCTAGTTCACAAACCACTGCAGTGAACTTCTGGTCTGCAGGAGGAGACCAAACGTCCCATCACAGGTGGGAGCAGGGAAGAGGCCAGGTCAGACTGTGCTCCCTGCGTGGGGTATGGGAGGTCTTTCCCGGGTGAAACTCTCAGATGATCCTGGGAAACAGACCTTTCCCTACACCACAGAAAGAAGCATTTCCTGCCCTGGTTGGTCTGACCTGGATGGACGAAGATGGAAATTTGAACGTGGTTGAGAAGTGCAGTCAAGGTAAGATTAAAGATTCTATTTGAAAACTTTAATGAAAATGTTTTAGGACAAATAAGAACTTTCTGACCAAAATTGTGTAGGAAATGGTAATCTTTTCTTATTTTTTTTTCCAGTCCTTCCTCAGCATAAGCAGTCTGTTAGTTTTTGGCATCAGAGTCTGCTAAAAAAAAACCCTCAAAAACAACAAAGAAGAAGCATTGCTTACTTTTCCTAGAGACATTCTTTTATCCAAATCCCTATATGTTTACTGAAAATTGTTTTAAAGTGAATGCTCTTCAAGTTTCAAGTTTAATTAATTAGAGAACAGACGATGAAAATATCCGCAGAGAGTAGTTATCATTTCTCAAAACCAAACTAAGCTTTCAGAAATGGAGATGCTAAAGCAGAGCCAAAGACTGGTACACCAGGCTGACCTGGGACAGGGACAGAGGAGCAGCCCATGGCTGGCTGGTTTTATGTCCCACTTTTTTCATGAACTCCTGGGTGAAGACATGACCCCCAAGGGAGTTTGTTTTCAGTGTGACCGTGCCCCAGGAGTTGGGGAAACCATTACTGTTGGTGGCTTTGCTCCAGGGCTATTTAGCATTCTCTCAGGAAAGACTCTTTTTTCCCTGGTCCATCAGTATGAAAAGTGCCAGTGAGGCAACTCGGGGGATTTTTTTGAGGGACACTTCCCTCTGGTTAGCACAGGGACAATAACTTGGATGCATCCCAGGAGATTGTTAATGCTCCTGGGTGACCTCTGGCTTTGGACTTGCCTCAGCTCCAAGCTAGACTCTGCTCTGCTCTCTGTGAGAGGTCACCTCTGCAAGGCTCAGCTCTCCTGCTCCTCAGCTCTGCAGGAGCTGCCTGGTGGCAATGTGGTGAGTTATGAATATGTGGCCACTGTCCACAAGCCACTCTCTGGGGTCACATCCTTGGGAGATGTTGGGGAGCTCCAGCCACATAATTACTGTCTTAATCTGCTTCAGAGTGTGGAGATCAGAGCCCAGACAGATTCCTCAGTGGAGTGACAGGGAGACTTTCTGCTGGTTGTGATGTGCTGGGCCTGAGCAGCCTCAGAAACAGCAGCTTGCTTGGACCTCAGCACCGCAAGATGCACCTATCTGGAGCCAGGGAAGTTAAAATTAGAGACAAGGAAATTACAGGTGAAGGCATTTCATCTGCAGCATAATGGGCAGGACTCCTTATGTGCCTTTGCAGCACTGATGAGGGGACAGGGAACATGGATTCAGTGACAGTTGCATTCCTGGCACCAGAAGGTCTCTGGGATGTTTAATTGCTCCTCAGGGAGCTGCTGGCTCTTTCTGGAATAGAGGTGCATTCTTTCTAATAAAAGCTGTGCATGTGGGGATTGCTAATTGCTATGGCTTTCAGACAGCTCTCTACTCTCTTCTGGAAGCAGAAAAGCTGAAGTTCTTGGCACAGAGTTGTTAGTAATTATATCAATTATACTAAACAAAAACCAACCCAACAGTTCTCTCCTTTCTTCAGTGTGTGACTCTGGCTCCACAAGTGTTTTGTGTTATGATTTATACCTGAGATAATTGGGCCGATTAGTGGGTAAATGGGACAGCGCAGGCTGGGGCTGGCTCCTCACCTTCCACAGAGATGTTTTAATCTTTCTTTCACCAAATCACTCACTTGGCTTTCCTTGCAAGCATTAACCCCTTGGTTGCTTACAGAGGAAGACGCCTCTTTCCTGGAGCTGCTGGAGGGCTTAGGAGTGGGACTTCATCCCACGCCTGCTGCCAAACAGTGCTGTGGGTCTGGGGAGTGGATGACACACAGCGACTCCAGATGTCAGCACGGACAAGACTTCCAAGCGACTTCAAGGGCCTGCAGAGCATCATCCTGCTCATTGCATTCAGAAGGAGCTGATTTTAAGTGGGACATTCAAGAACAACAGCTTATGAAAATCACCAGCTGCTGGAAAGTCTCAGCTCCCGGCTTTGGAGCTGCATCTACTGCTGAGAGTTACAGGGCATTTATATGATTTCAAGGTGACACTGAGTCAGAAGTGCCTAAAAGGGCCTGCAGACACCTCAGACTTTACTCCATTTTCTGTTTTAAGGACTGCAGGGGTGGGTAGAGAGCGAGCTGCCTGGAAGAACATCAGAAATGCCCTGGTCTGAGGCACTGCCATCTTTGTTCCCTGAGTGGACATTCACATCTATGCAGATCCACAGTGAGGGGAGCAGGTTAGCACCAAATGTCAGTATGCCTGAGCCTACCTGCTGATTCCTTTGCTGCAGCCTGGAAAGCCATAGAAATGCACAGTAACCACAGGGCAGTGGGACCTCAAACTGCAGCCCACCCTCACAGTATTTTTTTGCAATATATTGGGCTCTTGTTTCTCCTGACAAAGTTGGAGGAGACTTGCCACCAAAGCAGCACGGAGTGGTGGTGCTGGACTGGGCTGTACTCTCTCCAAACCAGGGAGTTCCTCTGCATTGTAACTCTCTGTCCACAGCAGAACACAGAACATAAAGAAAGGATGTTCTGGAGGAAGAGCTGTGGCTGTTGAAGGAGTGAGGACTGACCCAGCAGCCCTGGGGAGAAGCCCACCCCTCCCTGAGGCACCCGTTCTCTGGAGCGAGGTGCTGGCTGTCTCCCTGGCCCCAGTGTGCACGTGTGTCAGCTGAACAGAGCTGATCTCACCAGAAATGTCTAATTGGTGCCTTCAGGCAATCATGTCTCTCTTCCTGTCTGAGTTTATCTTGAAAGGCTCGATTGAGTTACCTCCTCTCCCATAATAGGATCTAAGTTCCTTGTAGTAACATAAGAAGGAGATGATGTCACTGCAGCTAAACTTCTCTGATAACTCGCTAACGACTGGGGCCAACACCTCAGCTCCTTTCTCAGGCAGAGCTCCCAGACACACTGAGTCAGTGCCTGGCTGGTGAGCTCCCGGGGAACTTGCTGTGCAAGGAGCTGAGGGCACAGCGAGGGAGGGAGGATGGCTCCAGAGCCACCTGCTTGAGGGCACTCTGTCCCCTTCTGCCACACTCCCCCGCAAGCCAGCTCCATGTGTGCTGCTCTTTCTGCCTGGCACAGCACCTGGTGGGGCCGGGACACACAGAGGCAGGAGGTTCTGGGTCCCTGAGCCTGCCCAAATAACCCAGGGGAAAAGCAAGGGCTTCTTCCATCAACTAATATCAACTGGGACAGAACAAAGGCAGCCAGGGACTGCAGTGCTTGACTGGAAAAGGGAAACTGGGTTAAATTTCTGCTCTGCCCATTATGTTCTTGTTGTCACCATGTACTGCAGATATGGTGGGAGAATGGACCTGCTGGAGTGGGTCCAGAGGAGGCCACTGAGAGCTGGAGCCCCTCTGCTCTGGAGCCAGGCTGGGAGAGCTGGGGCTGTTCAGCCTGGAGAAGAGAAGGCTCTGGGGAGACCTGAGAGCCCCTTCCAGTGCCTAAAGGGGGCCTATAAGAAAGATGGGGGCAAATTTTTTAGTAGGATCTGTGGCAATGGGTCATGGGGTGACGGTTTTAAACTAAAAGAGGGGAGATCCAGACTAGATATAAGGAAGAAATCTTTTATGATGAGGGTACTGGAACACCAACACAGGTTGCCCAGAGAGGTGGTGGACGTGCCATCCCTGGAAACATTCAAGGTTGAATGGGTCTCTGAGCAACCCGATCTAGTTCAAGAAGTCCCTGCTTATCGCAGGGGGTTGGACTAGATGACCTTTAAGGTCCCTTCCAACCCAAAGCAGTCTATGATTCTATGAATGACACATTATTGCCTTGTAGGCCTGCTCCTAAACCTGGGCTCTCTGCCCCTGCCACCGAAGAGTTCACAGCCCTCAAGCAACACAGTAGGCAACAGTAGGCAACAGGTGTTGCCTAATTCCATTTCCAGGCTGAAAACTCCTGTGAAAACCCCAGGCAGTGAATGGAGGTTCAAGACACAAACATGTTTGCAGTTGGCTGTGGAACAAGACCTGGTGGAAAAGTTTGCAGGGCTCTGTTTGGACTGCAAAGAGTCTTCACTCCTGACTTAATGGGGCATGTTCCTCCGGGAAGCCCTCCACAAGGGATGCTCAGGAAATGAAATCAGAGCAATACCTAGACTCCACACAAAGTGCCTTTGGTGTAGACAAGAGGGCTTTGTTATCCCCAGTTGCAGACACCTCCAAAACCCCTCAGGTCAGAACGGTGCAAGAAGGATTGCCAAAATCTCTGTACAGCTACAGAAACTGCTGACAGCTGGGCAGCTGTGCCAGCTCCCCCCACCAGCCCTCTCCCTGAGCTCCTGGCATTGCCCCCCTTGGCCATGGTGCCAGGCACAGGGAGAAGGCACAGAAAGCAGAGTCTGAGCACAGCGGCTCCAAGGCCCACCAAGCAATGTGAGGCCTGCACATCAGCTGGGAAATGTGTTTGTCAAGCATCCAAGCCGGCTGAGAAAGAGAAGGAAAAACAACCCTTGGGGACAGGGGGAACGGGGCACACTGTGCTGTGGGGAGAGGGGCTCTGAACAGGTCACTGCACACCGAGACACCCCCAGAGCCAAGCCTGCTCTGTGTCCATCTCTGGGGCCCTCGGCACAAGAAGCACGCGGGCCTCTTTGAGGGGGTCCAGAGGAAGCCAAGGAGATGCTCCAACGGCTGGAGCTCCTCTTGTCTGGAGCCAGGCTGGGAGAGCTGGGGCTGTTCAGCCTGGGGAAGGCTCTGGGAAGACCTTGGAGCCCCTTCCAGTGCCTAAAGGGGCTTGAGAAGAGCTGGAGAGGGACTTGGACAAGGGATGGAGAGACAGGACAAGGGGCAATGGTTTCAACTGCCAGAGGGCAGGGTTAGATGGGGTATTGGGAAGAAATTCTTCCCTGTGATGGTGGTGAGGCCCTGGCACAGGTTGCCCAGAGAAGCTGTGGCTGCCCCATCCCTGGAAGTGTCCAAGGCCAGGTTGG
>JAWMRA010000072.1:1008303-1020719 GCA_035584735.1 Pseudotriccus pelzelni
TTTGAGACTGGCAGGGTGGTGTGAATGGGGTACAACAGAGGAAACTTAGGAGCAGGTGGGGCAGGGATCTGAGCCTGCCAGAGTGCCAGAGGCTTGGACTGCCCCTGGTGTGCACAGAGAGCCCTGGGGCCCCTAGTGCTGCCCAGGGACCAGCTGTACACAGGAGACACAGGAGGAGGGCATGGCGGGGGAGAGCCATTTCAATCACATTCTCCTGCCACCCCCATAATTTCTGTTCTGGTTCCCCACAGGTGAGTATTTGGCATTTCCTCATCCTTCTACCCGTTGGTGTCAGGCTGCTCCTGCTGCCCCGTGTTCTGCATGTGGGACAGCGTGGCCTGGCCAAAGCCTGCCCAGCACCAAGAGGAGCAGAAGCATCACAGCTGGTGTCTTGGTGGAGGAGGGTCCCAGGCCAGCAGCCTGTCCTGGATCCTTTGCTGTCTGCCAGAGCCCAGCACCCCAGGGAAGCTCCATGTAAAGCCTGAAGGGTGACTTGCCCTCTCCAAGTTAAGCATAAACTCAATGCTTTGCCTCTGTCAAAAGTGAGGAGACAGGACTTTCCTCCCGGTTCCTGTGTTTTAACACCTGACATCCCAGCATGCATTTGATATTTCCTGCCCCACTGGCTCTTCAGATTTCCCTCTCCAGATACCACCTTCACCTGGATGGGACAGTCACTGTGAGCATCCCCCCTTCCTTCCTTGGGCTTGTAGCTGGGCTACTGCTCTGGAAATCCCGATGGGAACGGTTTGGGGGGATAAGATCACTGAGTCCAAACATGAACCTAACACTGCCAGGTCCACCACAGCCCTAAACAGTCATGTGGTTTAGTTTCAGGCAGTTCTGCAGCCAGAGGGACGTGACAGCCCACGTGCCACCCTGTGTCACCAGGCACAGCCTGGCTGAGAGCAAGGCAGGACGCCAACTTCAGCTCTCACAAGACAGCCTGGAGCAATCTTCCCAGTGCAGCCATTTCCCAGATGGAAATGCCCTGGTCCTTCAAGCCTCTCCTTACACTGGGGTCCCTCCTGAACGCGTCCCTCCCGGTGCTGCCCTGTGGTGAAGCAGGCAGGGTGTCGGTGAGCCCGTCTGAGGAGAGCACACTGCTCTTCCTCCCGCGCCCCGCGGGGAGCTGTGCCAGCTCCGGAAGGGAGGCATCGCTCTGGGTGCTGCCTCCGTAGCTCCCTGGGCCTGACACAAATAGCAATTGATCAAAAGCGCCTTTAAAAGCTCCCGAGTCCCCAGAGTAGAAGGTTCCTCTTGTTGAAATTGGGTGGGAGAGCTGCGGTTTTTCCTCGGTTCCTTTGATTTGTTGCCTAATGCAGGGGATGGATAAATCTCTAAGCCCTGAGATTTAGGGCAGGATTCATACTTTACATCTTCAGAAGACGTAGTAAACAGCCTTATACTCTCTAATCCTGGGAGCAGGTTTGTACCTGCTCGCTCTGTCTAAACTGGACCAGCTACAACAATTTCACATTGTGGCTGAGTTCAAAACATCCCCTTGGGGATAAAATGTTTATTGCAGATTTTTAAGATGGTTCCTGAAAGGGAGCAAGGGACTCCCACCTCAACAGACCCTGAGGGGCTGTCATATAGATATAAAAAGCAGTGTGACTCCACAGGCAGTGAGACACCCTGGCCTGCAGGAAGGCACGACTGCAGGTGCCACAGTGGAGCCAGCTCATCTAGGTACGGTTTCCAAAGCCTCTGGAGGAATTTTGTCACTTTGACCTTCCCCACTGGACAGCAAGGGTGGATGGCCTGCCTGCCATGACCTTTATTAAACAGGGCTAGCAGATCCAAGCCCGATGGCTGCAATGCTCCTGCATTTCAGCTGTCGCCATCACCTCAGTGGGCAGGCTGGGCTCCAGCTGAGGTCACTGTCCAAGGATCCTGCCCTTCCCGGGGGTAGGTCACTCCAGAGCCTTGCAGAGGCCTCCTGGGCCATGAAGGGGTTTGTGGCAAGGACAGGCTGAGCCCTTTCCCCAGTGCCTGTGGGAGTGCAGGTGTCTGGACCTTTGGGATGCTCCAACCCAGCCTCAACACAGCAGCAGAGCAGATGGGAGCCAGCTTGGGGTCTGAACGCCACGCCTGGGGGACACCGCAATGGGGAATTTGGTGAGTTTTACACAAAATGTGAACTCTGCAGGTTCCCCTGGGGCACATCACCCTGGGGGGGGGCTGTGCCTTGGGTGGGGCTGCTTATTGGTTTGCCTCAGGAAGAGGGGAATGGGTGGCCCACGGGGTGGGACACAGCTCCTGGATTGCCAAGGGGATGTTGAGCAGCGTGGGTTTAACACCTGACACCATCCACACTTCCTTGTAGCTTTGCATTTCCTTGGGATGGCTGCAAGTCCCCACGCATGGCAAGTGCCAGGGGGCCGGGGGAGGCATGGACAGGGGTGGCTCTGCAGAGGGGACTGAGCTACTTACAGAATCTTCAGGTTGTAAAGGCCAAAGAACGCTTCCCCGGGGATCCTGGAGATCTGGTTTCCAGAGAGGCGTCTGCAGTGAAAAGAAGAGCCAGTGATGTGTCAGCATCCTTGCAAGTGGCAATCCCTCATCTGCAGAGGTTTAATAGCTCGTCCATCCTGCTGTTGTCCCCGTGAGAGGAGGCTGCAGCACCTGCAAGCTGAACCACGATCCTGAGCTTGGCAAACCTCTGCATATCATCCCCCTAGTACGGTCTGCAGAACAGGCAAAGAAAATCATAGCTCCTGCTAGACCTGAGTCCAGAATTTTCGGCATCCAGAGACAGCTCATGGCTGAAGCCATTCCCTGGATACACATAGAGGTCACCACTCACTGAAATTACAGCACAGGCACTGACCAGCCTACAGACCCTGCCCTATGCCAGGCCCTGGCAGAGAGAGTGGAACGTGGAGAGCTATTCCTGTTCACGCAGAGGGAGGACTGTCCCTAAATCCTGCTCCCTTATCTGTCCCTTTTGTCTGCATGTGGCCTGTTTCTGCATCCTGCAGGTTCTCCTTCATCCTCTGCATCAAAGCTTGATGCCACTTGATTTGCTTCCACTCCCTCATTCCTGCTTTCACCCGTGTGATCACAACTACAGCCCAGCTCCTTCAACACACTGGGGTTTGGAATCACTGCTGTGAGGGGGCACAGGGAAGGGGCTGGAGATGGGGAGTACCGTGTAGGTGCCACAGCAGGAGCCAGCTTATCTGAGTGTGCTTTCCAAAAGCAGGACAGAAAAGTCAAAAGTGGTTCTTGGGTGGGTTATGGCTGGAGAAAAGTGTAGGAGGGAAGATGAGGACAGGAACAACACAGCCTGGGAAGGCTGAATGAGGGTGAAGGGATGGGAGAGCAAGACAAAATGAAGAGCAGCATCGCAAAGGAAAATGGGCTGATCTGGGACATAGAGCAAAGAGAAGGGGACAACATTCAGAACTTACTGAAAGAATTTATTCAAGGGAACCCATGGGATTTGCCGTGGTACAGCGTCGCCTAATCAGAGCACTCAAATTTCAGCAAGGCCCAGAGCAGGTTGGGGAATTAAAAGGTATTTGTATTTTCCACTGGCATTAGAAACTGCATCACTGTTATTTATCATCAGGACCATGGTGAGGGCCTGTGGTGGAGCCAGGAGTGGAGACTCTGTAGTCTAGGCTTGGCCTAGAGGAGAGGAGAATCTTTTCCTTCTCCTCCTTTTTCACCTGTGAGGACAAACTTGGACCAAGTCACAGTGCCCATCAGCCAGAAATCATAAAGACAGGTTCAACAACCTGATTAAGATCCTAAATTGCTACTATATTTTGGTAAGAAACTTGTTGTCTACTCAACTTGGAGTGGATTATTGCGCCTCCCAAACAGAGATAGTGAACATCATTTGTGACCAGGCTCATCCTCACTCTCACAGAAAGTCCAAACCAGGCCCAAAAGTTTGGGCACAGACCCTGGCAAAGGCCTTCATTGAACTTTGACAAAGCTCAGTTCTTTTTAGGCGTTTTGTCTGGGAAGGAGACAGGTGTGGAAGATGAGCAGTGTAATCCTGGCTGGAAGCAGAGTGCACTGCAACCAGGACTCTGCAAAGGTCAGGGGGAGGGCTGGGGCTGGTTTGGGCTGCCACACTCACTGGTGGCAGAGCAGGCAGTGCTCTCCCTCTCTGTGGGTGCCCAAGCGCTCTCCCTTTCTGTCTCTCACCTGGGGAATCTAGAGAAAATTGCTCCCATAATTAGGCCTTCAACACCATAAACAGCACAGGGTCGTCTCTTTAATGTGTGTGAGCAGGTTGTAACCTGCCTCTTGCAGCACAGGAGCTGCCTGGCAGGCTGGCCTATTTGTCACTTAGGGGCTGTGATTTGGGGTAATTGCTCCTTTTGATTGCTGGTTTCCACATGGGAGGGAGTGCTGTCCGGGAGTGGAGTGCTTGACTGGAGTGGACGTGTTCCTGCCCGGCATCCTCAGCCCGCTCCCCACATCCATCCCACCTGGCTCTGAGGGGAACTGTCTGTCCTCACCTCCCTGGAGCTCCTGGCTGCTCCAGCCTCCAGTGCCAGCAGCCTACACCTACTCCAATATGCCTCTCAGCTTGTTTCCTGGCAGCTCCACACCTTTCTGTTCACTTTCCTGGGTGAGTTTGAGTGTTTGCTGGGGCCCTAAAAGGAGCTGGGACCTCCAGGATTAGCAGGAGACGAGTATGGAGCTTGGATGGAGCAGAGGCTGGGGCTGCTGGCCTCAGAACAGGGCAGCAGGGAGCCTCAGATGCTGCTGGGACACATGCAGAGCCAGCTCATGGTGTCTCAGCACCATGGCTAACACAAAACATAAGGGGAAAATAACTGTGGTAGATGCCCTGGTTTCACTGGGCACCAGCTTGGGTGACTTTAGAGGACCAAAACATCCCCCAGCCCCAGAAAAGGCCTCCCTGTTGCTGCTGTTTCTGTCCTTGGCCGTGCCACACAGAGACTGTGCCGTGTCCCTGGCTCACCCCTGGCCTCTGGCTCTTCTGTCTGTACCTTTTCCTCCTCCCTGCTGCTGAGGCAGCCCAGCTTCTTTTCCCAAGGTGTAGAGGTCCATGCCAAGCCAAGGAGCAGGCACAAAGGGAGGCACCAAGCACAACCACTGCTCCCAGTTCACCTCCCAAGGCAGCCAACAGTGTCACTGAGGTCTAAGACGGGCTCTGCTCACTCGTGTGTGTGCAGGGATGGGGGGTGGGACATGTCTGTATCTGTGCACACAGGCTGAGGTTTTGCTTTCCTAGAGGGGTGCATGGCCAGGACATGACACAGGGTGTGGAGGTGTGGGGTTTGGAGGTTTGTTAGACCTCACAGATGCTGCATGATGCTAGGAGTGGCAGCCAGCTGTCCCATCAGGAATGGGTAGGCCTTTTGGGGTGTCCTGTCAAGCAGGAAGGGTGGCTACTGGGAAGAGATGATAGCACGAAATGGTTTTGGTTGGAAGGGACCTTAGAGATCATCTTGTTCCACCACCTGCCATGGGCAGGGGCACCTTCCAGGTTGCTCCAAGCCCCATCCAGCCTGGCCTTGGACATTTCCAGGGATGGGGCAGCCACAGCTTCTCTGGGCAACCTGTGCCAGGGCCTCCCCACCCTCAGAGGGAAGAATTTCTTCCCAATATCCCATCTAACCCTGCCCTCTGGCAGTGGGAAACCATTTCTCCTTGTCCTGTCATTCCATGTCCTTGTCCAAAGTCCCTCTCCATCTCTCTTGGAGCCCCTTAAGGCACATGAAGGGGCTCTATGGTCTTTCCAGAGCCTTCTTTTCTCCAGACTAAACAACCCCAGTTCCCTCAGCCTGTCTCCAGCGCAGAGACACTCCAGCTCTCAGAGCATCTTCCTGCCCATTCTTTGCTTCCTTGTCATTGGCTCCTGTGCCAGTTCATGTAAGAGACTGAAGACACAGAAGTCTCCCTGTGTGAGACCCTCTGTCCATCGTCACTGGCAGTCTGCCTAGTGCTTGGTTCCTTCTGTCCCTCTCACTCACACTCTCCAGAAATCCCCCTGCCTGGCAGACAGGCACCCATTGAATATGTCTCCAGAATTCAGATCCCACAGGAAATGCAGGGAAACGGTTCTTTCCTTTCTATTTAAGATGGAACAATAACATTTGAAGTGATGCTGCCAGTGTGACATCCACTGAGACAGCTCTTAATTTGCTCCTTCTGTGGGGAAGGCTGAAGCAAATAACCCCACCAAGAAGTACTGAGAGCTGGTACTGCCTTTGCCTAAGCACAAGAGGAAGAAGAGCTGCTCTTGTAGGGGTGAATATCTGGTCCGCAGCATGTGAGCTCAGCTCCAGGACTGCTCAGGGCTCTTTTTAGGACAAACTTGATTCAGTGGGATGTCCTGCTGTCCTGAAGTTTACACTGTGGCATAGGGCTGGGAGAAAGAGAAAGCTCTGGATTTAAAGTGACTGATGGAAGAGGGAAAGAAGAGGCAGGTGGAGGGGGAGGGTGGGAGCTGGATAGGGCTGGCTTGCTTTGGAAAACTCACGGTAGCTTTTAGATTCTGCTCCCCCCTCTCTTCCACCACTCCCATGATTTCTGGGAACATTCCTCCAGGCTTTGATCTGCATTCCCAATGCACTCCAAGTTGGAACAAACGAATGGTTTACCACCTCGTGGCTGCTGCTGTTCAGTTACCACAGGCTCCCACCCCCTCCTGTATCTTGGGCTTCTTGGTCATGCTGCAACTTCCATGGCACGCCCCAGGGCTGTGTGCTGGGCATGATCGCTCATGCCATGCGCTCAGGCGGCACGGTGATGCTCTTATCACTCACATTAGGAGGCAGGAACCCTGCCCATTGGCAGGGCAGGACAAACATGTGTGTCCACACATCCCAGTGGAATTTTCCCCTCTCCAGATCCTTCCTGAGCGTGTTGGCCGCCCCCTTTGATCTCCCGCTGCGGTTGGTTTCCCAAGCACTGGTGCTGTCAAGGCAGAGTGCCCAGACACTCCGGGCTCCTGCCTGAGCTGTGTCATCCCGCCAAGCGTGTGCCTTCCCCTGGGCACACAGGGGACCACGGGCCTGTGTCACGCCTTGAGTTTGTTCTCGTGCTGTTGCAAAGCAGGAACGAATCCAATCGAGTCACGCGAGTGAAAACAGGGTACAGCTGAGGAAAGAGCCAGGCTTGGACTCTTCTTCCCACAGAGGAATCTGCAGCTGGTCCTAGTCTGGTATCACCTGGAGGTGCCTCTAACGCAGTCTTTGCTGCCTCACTCCATCCCTGAGGAGGAGACTGTGCCTGTTTCTAACTCCCCCCCATGCCTGTTCCAACTCGATAGATTGATGGCATTTGTTCTTTTGTTTATGGTCCTCAAGCCAGTTTTCAACCCACATGAATGTTCATATGCAAGCCAGTTTGGATTCATTTGCCAAGTAAGATTTAATAAGACACAACTCCTTAATGAACAGTCCAATACAGGACACTGAACACCTTCATTCCTTCTCTTTATATTATAAACTGTTTTCAGTTTGTTCCCTTAAAACCTTCAGAGCAGTTTTGACTTTGAACTCTACTCTGGGTGCCGCACTTGGAGTACCCCAGAACAGAGTTAGTTGTGTGGAAAGCAGTTTTCAGGAAAATTGGAGCTAGCTATGCCAGCTGTTGCTGAACACGCTCACAAGCCTTACAGGAGTAGAAATAGAATTGAAATCTCTAAATTTTCAAAATATTTTGAGTTTGATCTAGGCCCTTGCAATAACTTGGATTCATTTGTTGATGTTCATGATAGATAACCCCTTAGAAGCCCTTTTCTCGTGTCCCCACCTTCACTTTAGCCAGTGTCTGTCCCCACATCATGCCAGGTTGCACAGGGATGACCTTTGGAAAGCTTAATTGGAGGAATTACCCTTTAACTCTCTCTGTGCTTTTGCTCACCCGCTGAATTGCTGGCCAGCAGACCAGCACCATCCTCTGCCAAGGACTGGCATCAACCAGGAGGACAGAAAGTCCTGGACGAAGCATTTGGTCTCCTCTTTTCTAACAAGTTGCATCCTGGTGCCATCTCAGACCCAGGAGCTGTGCAGCATACTGGGGGAACCACAGCGCCCAAGGACACAGAGCTGCAGCTCCTTACCTGGAAATGCAGGGCTGTGCAAGGCCAGGTGGCTACCAAGGGAGCAGTGATTCTGCCTCCAAACCTCAGCGTGGCTAAGCAAGGTCATGGCCCTCCAAGCGTTTATGTCTTCACAAGAGACCTCTGCAGCCTGCTGTGTCATGGAACGCTGCCAAAGCTGCTGTCCTAGGAGTACCCTACTCCAGGCATGTTACTGCACTGCTCCAGGAACTGCTCCTCGCCACGGTGCCAACACATGAGAGCATTGCCCAAAAATGCCAGCACCCCCTTCCACAGCAGAGCTGCTGCTCCAGAAGAGTCATGCCCCACAGCCAGCATTGCTGCAGTGCTGCCTCCTGCAAGAATGAGGTTGCCATGGAGCGAGACCCTGCGCTGGACAATCCCCGCAGAGGTGGATGTTCCAGATGTCTGGGAGCTGGAGTGGGTGGAGAGCTCCAACACCAAGGGGAGTGACCAGTGCTCCATAACCGGGCAGGGGCACGCTGGAACAGAGGTGGTGCTTTGTAACCCATGATGGCACCCTCATGGGAAGAGGAGCTGAGAAGGGGGTTCCCTCACAGGTGCAAGGGAGGAGAAAAGGACTGCTGCCTTCACATTCCCAGCCAGCATGTCTGCGTTTTATTTCGGTTCGCTTTTATGCTGCTTCTTGGGCTTTGGCCCCTCGAGCTGCGAGAGCTGCCTGGGAAAGTGAACAGGCTGTGAGGGGAGTGGGTCCTGAGCGGGTGGGTCCTGAGCCTGCTGTGCTGCCCCGACGCAGAGTGTGGCACTCCCGGTGATGTGAATCCCTCTGCCCCCGGGGCCCGAGAAGAGGCAGGTGAAAGAGCCAGTGGCTGGGAAGGGGTCTGATCTTGCCGCTGTGCCCCGAAGCAAGAGGTGAATGGCAATGAACACCTGCCTTTGGCTGCAGTTTCTCTTCTTGGCACCGAGCGCTCGTGCTTGGATTCAAAGCACGGTAACAAAGCCCTTGCCGGCAAACACATTTCAACATGTTATTATTCCCAGGCCGGCTTTCAAGATCCTCTTTCTATTCCTTCTGTACTGATTGCTCTTGTTTCTCTTGGCTCCCAACTCTGGCTTTTCAGGCTTCATTAACTGGAATTTATTAGCAACTTTAAACAATCTTCCTGCTGCCAAAAAGAGAGAAAGAAAAGAAGAAGGAAAAAAAAAAAGAAAGAAACAAAGAGGAGACATACTAAACTCTGGGCTGCTCCCTGCCTGCGTGAGGCCCAACTCTGAACACCTCTCTCTGTCTCTCTGTAGGTTTTTTTTTGAAGGGAAAGACCGGTGAGTGCCTGCTCTGGGACTGTGCCTGCTCACACACAGCCTCTCCTTTCTCCAGGGCTAGAGATTGGTGGGGCAGAGGAGAGCACACACTGATGGGCAGCCACTGAGGACCCCTCTTGCACTGTCTCCTCAAAGGCAGCTGAGACTGGAGAATCTGGTCTCTGGGCATCCCCTGAGCTGAGCATGAGCGCTAATTGCATCCGCAGCATCTTCCTGAGCAGCTCGCAGTAAAAATGAGTGACTAACAAGTCCTGGCACTCCTGGGGGGCCCACTCTCATTGCTGGACAGATGAGGCACTGGGAGGGAAAATCACTTTACCCAGACCACACAGGGAGTGAGCAGTTTGAGCTGGAGCAGTCCTGGCACCCTCATCTGTGCCCTCAGCATCCTCTCTGATCCCCTGGGGGACACGTTTGGTGTCCAGAGGGGAGACGAGGCCACGCAGAAATGTCTGTGGGAGACAGCCTGGCTGGGTGCCGTTGTGTGATTGCTTTGCTGTCCTCAGGACCCTCGCATGCCACCCTGCTCTTGTTTTTTCCCCGCATGCCCCCACCCTGGTGTGGGGATGCGCAGAGGACTAATGTGCTCAGGACTCAGGTGGATCCAGCAGCCTGGACTGGCAGCACTCCACGGCCGTGAAACAAGGTCCGTTTGTCCTTGTTGTCCATGGGACACCTGCCCTTCATCCACCCATTTTTGCAGCTCTTCCCCCCTCCCATTATTCCTGTTCCTGGTTGAACCCCAGCTCCACGCACAAGCTCAGCTGATCTGTGGCTTTCATGGACTTCACTTTCAGGAGGAGCCTGAGATGGTGCTAAAATAGAGGCATGGAAAGAGGAGCAATCATGGAGGGTGTGAAGCAGCGCCGCTCCTCCAAGAGACCCTGGGCTACCGGGGCTACAGCCAACAAGAGAGAAGGCAGAATCACAGAATCGTGGAAGGTTAAGGGGTTGGAATGGACCTTAAAGAACATCTAGTCCCATCCTGCCTGCCATGGGGCACCTCCCACAGCTGCTGGGTGAGAGTAGAAGGGGAGAACCACGAGGAAGAGGCAGAGGAACCTGGGCTTTCTCTGACTGTTGAAGAAGATAAGGGTTGTAGATCAAGGACCAGGGGTGTCAGGAGCTCCTGGGATGTTTCTGAGCATTAGACCAAGGTTAAAGTAATCCTAAAATATTAAGAGTTTCTGTGGGACCTTAAAGAAGAGATTTGAAAGTCTGGGTTGAATTTGGCAAATATTTTTTGCTGAGGAATCTCTGATTTTTTTCAGAAGGTTCGAACATGTTTTTAAGGCATCTTTGCAATAAAGGAAATATCATTTGAAATAGCATTTTCTTTTCAGGTTTGACTAAAAGTAAAAGAGGAAATGTTGAGAAATAACCTGAAGATGAAAGTACTTTCCCTCTATCAGGGTAGAAGAAATTTGGGGGGTTGACCAAAGCCCCAGAACAGCAGTTTTGGTTCACCTCAAACTGAATTTTGCAAATTTTGTGTTCAGTTGCTCCATCCTGTTACCCGCACAGTTTATCAAGGATGTAACAGGGAACATAAGAGAGTGTAGGGGGCAGACTGAGGCCATAACAGTCCCCTCAAATCCCCAGGGATGAGAAACCTGCTGAAGGGCTTCCATCCAGCTGAAGTCAGGCACTTGCAGCAAGGATGGGCTGCAGCAGAGTCCCCTTCATTGTCAGCACTTTCCTGCCTGGAGAGGGGGCAGGCAGGAGGGCAGGCAGGCAGGTCTTTCTCCCCCCCAGGAGACACTAACACTGGGACACCTGGATTTGGGATGCCTGCGCTGTCCCTCACTGCTCAGCAGGGGTTTCTGCTCTTCACTCACTTGGCATGTCCCAGCAAGGGCAGTTCTGCCACGGGGATGCAGACAGAGGGCTTGGTCTCCTGTGCTACGTGTCACCCTGGCAGATCCAAGGGAATATGTCCTGGGTGGATGAAACCAGCAGAGATCTGAGCTGTGGAACCTGAACAAACTTCCCTTGAGGATGTCTAAACAGGCAGGATTTGTTTGCTTGATTCTTATGCGTGTCCTGGCACAGAGGGTGATCCCAGCCTGAATGTCAAGGTCCTGATGTAATGTTTTGGGATGAAAATTTGGTAAAGATATAAATGAAAAGAGCAGGGGAAATGCCAGGCAAGTTGCATTACTGGTCGATGACAGCCCTATGGATACTGTACACACTGTCCCTGTCTAGCTGTTGTTGTTGTTGAAAGAATCACTTTTAATTACTTGTAGTATATAAAACCTTCCCTTGCTTGATTTCATAACAATTACTTGATTTCCACAAATAGAATTACTGTCTTACTGCTATCAAATTCAAGCAGGCACTTTGCTATGTGCAGATATATGATGCTGCAGTTTGCATTTCTTCCCCGAACTGTGATGTTTTTCCCTAGTCAAAATTCCTTTCCTTCCTGAAGGAGGAGAACTTGTGGCTTTTTGAACCTCTAGTAAAATGTTATCTAACATCTTCCAATTATTTTTCAGATTTTCCTGTTTAAAATTTTTTCCCCTTTGCCTGTTTCATTCATAGTTATTTTTGGCTGTGGGAAGCTGGCTTTTTTGGAGCCTATGAATATTTATTCACTGCTGGTGGAGACTGCTCTGTTTGTACATGACGTAATGAGGACACGGTTGCTCACAGCAAGACAACTGCTAATTGTACACAGCAGAGTTTGCTCTGTGTGTGTGAAAAGCTTCACTACCCCCAGTAAAGGTGTTGGGTGCCCACACTTTGACATGGATGTTGACAAAATGAAAAGGGAAAGGCTGAAGGATGGATGCAAAGCGGTGAAAACCCACCTTCTTTGGGCAGCTCTGACTCCGAAAATAAAAGATGATCAAAAATGCCTCCTGCTCAGCCTGTAAATGCCAGCTGGGAAGGGGGGGGTTTGGGTAGCTGGGGTCCTCACAACTCTATTGAATTTAAACTACAGACAGGTGACCACTTGAAGTAAAAAATATGAGGAAGAAATTCTCCCCTGTGAGGGTGGGGAGGCCCTGGCACAGGTTGCCCAGAGAAGCTGTGGCTACCCCATCCCTGGAAGTGTCCAAGG
>JAWMRA010000072.1:1032165-1047717 GCA_035584735.1 Pseudotriccus pelzelni
AGCTGCCACAGCATTCTCCTTGCAAATGTTCTATCACTTCATCAGGGTCCTGTACTTGTTCAGGGGTGAACTTCCAAACCACTGGAGCAGAATAATCCTTCAAAAACTGGCCACCACAACTGCCCTGGGGAGAATTTGAACCCAAAGTCCTAGCAAGTAAAGCAGTATAGGTGAACTAAAGGGTTGGAGTTGGTGCAATGCTGAATCTCAGTGCAGTTTGTGTCTGTCACTACTTGGAAGAAGCAGGAAAATTTTGGAAATATCTTACAGGGGACCAAACCTGATAAATTTTTTAGTTGAAAATGTCTGAATGGCTAATAGAAATGCTTTATGCTGACATCAAAACATTTCATTCACTAAAAGCCTAGCCATGACAGTGCAATATTTAATGACAGGCAGCACCTGCACGAACTAACCTGAGGCTGAATTTGGAAAAATCAGAAGTAAAATGAAATGCCAGCTGAAACAAAATCCTCCTGTTCAGGCTCAAACACCTCCAGTGCGTTTTCATTCAAAAAAATTTGACCGTAAATACATGCTGCCTGGAAACTCCTGCATTTGCTGAGGCGCAGTTTTTGCTGAGGATACTGTTACTCAGGGAAAAGAGCAGCTTCTCTGCCCATGGTCGGTGGCTCCTTCTGCTGCTCACAAGTGAGGTACCAGCGTGGCTGCCAAGCACAGCCACCACAGGGAAGGGCTACGGCCCTGTAGGGACCTTGCTCTTTGTGCCAGGCTGTGTTTGCACACAGAGGATGTTTCCTGAGCAGCTGTTCCACATCTGCCCCCCCGATGGAAAGCTGATGATGTTCTGTATTTCTCTGGCACGTCTGTTATCTCCAGCTCTGCCTGTGCCCCCATCGCAAAACCCACGTGCTAAGACGGAGAGGTGGCTCAAGTGTCAGGGAGGGAGCAACTCACAAAGAGCTGGCAGAAGGAGCAGGGCTTGGCATCTGGAGATTGGGCTTCTTCCCCTTGCACGCGAGACATTCAGACTTGCCAAATGTTGATGTCAGTGCTGCAGCTGTGCATTGGCCTCTCAGAGAAGAGGAATCTGGTTACTGGGGTATGGAGGATTGTACCTGATCTGGCACTCCTGGATATATACTCTGAAGTTCCTGGAAAAGCACAAGAGGTTTGCTGGCAAGAAATAATAGGAAAAACTTCGATGAGGAGCTTGTGTCTTCCTGCCTGTGATTCCTTGGAGCAAACTGTTTGTTCCAGTGATAACTGATTTCTCGTACCCAGAAGGGGAAAAAAGATCTTAGGTCGGAGGAAAACATGCACTTCAATGTGCCAGATGCAAGCAAATGGCTTTATGCCCAAATCCTTGGCCTCATGGAGAGGGACTGCTTCTCAAATGCTTGTTAGAAAGCTCTGTGGAGATGAGGCATGCAGGTCTCCATGAGTTAGTGTCCCACAGAGGATTCATCCAGGGAAGGTTGTGTTGGAGACAGAGGCTCCCCAGGTAGCACAGCTTGGCCAAGAGGTGAGGAGAAGCCCCATCTCCATCTTGGCCATGTGCAGCACCAATCCCTACACCTGTACCCCCACACTGTCAGGCTGCAGCCACCTCTGAGCTCCCCGGTGCCCAAGGTCACCTTTAGCATGGGGGCTTCCACAGTCTGTTGAGCCCAGCCAAGCTGCTTTCCAGATTCAGCTCCCCTGAAAGATTCCTTGTACCCTGTCTTGCTGTAATCATTCCTTGCACCTCTGCAGATTCCCACTGCCCTCAGAAGTGCTTTGCTGGGGGGTGGTCAGGATGGCAGCTCAGTCCTAGCAAGGTCTGGGCAGCCACAAAGAGCCTGTAAGCACCTTCAGTGCTGCTGTCAGTCCTGAGTCCCTCATGACAAGAAAGATATTGAGGGGCTGAAGCTCGTCCAGAGAAGGGCTGGGGAAGGGTCCGGAGCACAATGATGAGGAGCAGCCAAGGGAGCTGGGAGGCTCAGTGGGGACCTTCTCACTCTGTACAATTCCCTGACAGGAGGGTGGAGCCAGGTGGAGGTGCAGCTCTGCTCCCAGGGAACAAGGGACTGGACAAGGTTGAAACGGCCTCAAGTTGCAGCAGGGGAGGTTCAGGTTGGATACTGGGAAAAATGCCTTCCCTGAAAGGATGGTCAGGCACCGGCCCAGGCTGCCCAGGGCAGTGGTGGAGTCACCATCCCTGGAAGTGTTCAAAAAGATCTGTGGATGTGGCACCCGGGGACATGGTTAGTGGTGAACTCAGTGCTGAGGGAACATTCGGACTCCATGACCTTGGGGGCCTTTTCCAACCTAAATGATTCTGTGATTCCACGACTCTGTAAGCACAGATTCTACACAGAGGCATAGGCATGAGCTTGCAGCAAGCTGTGGAGGACGTGCATGCAGCACACTGGCACTGAGGAACACCAGTCTCAGCCTGCAGCCAGACACAGCACAGGTGAGTGTGGCCCCTGGTTCCCAAACTGCTGCTCAAAGGCTGGCAGGAGGGATGAGGGAGGCAGTGCTGTCTCAGGAAACAGTCCCCAGAAACACTCAAGCACTCGTCCTTCCCACGCTTGGTTTGGAAAGGCTGTGCAGAAGCCTGTGTTTAAATGGCACTTTTTAAACACTCCCAGCCACGATGACCAACCAGCAAAGACAATTCAGTGTCATAAACATCCAGAACAGCCACGGCTGTGTTCTCATGCCTGGAATGGGTGGAAGGTTCAGATCTGGCGTCTCTGACACTGCTCTAGCCAGCTCTGGTGCCAGCTGTGTCGCAATGCTGGCTGACAGACACGAGAAGGTGGGCTTCTCTGAGTGTTCCCATTTGGCCTGAGGTGCACCATGAGGCCAAGTCTCTCCTCATCATCGCTGCCCTGTTCTTACAAGTGCTTCTTTCAAAGCCACCCTGTGAACCCAAGCTTGGGCTTGCCCCTGGGTAAACCAGGGCTGGGATCAGCTGGGAAACCAAGCCCTGGTGTAGTGTCAGCACTCTACCTTTCCTGGCTACCCCGATTTTCAAGCAGAACCAGGTATTGCTTTTCTTTCTGGCCCATGAGTCACAGTATGTGGGCACCAGCCCCCCCAACAGCATCCTGCTGGCTCCTGTGTCGGGATGCTGTGGTGCTGGCAGCAGGCAGGAGTGTTGGCTTCAGTCATTTGACAATAGCCAGGGAAAACCACTGTTTTAGCTGTGTGTTATCCACAGATTTTCACCTGTGCCTCCAAGACTGGGGTCCTGCTGCTGGCACTGCTGTACCCTGAGGGATCAGGTGGGGTCTGTCTGTCTCTCCATGCTCAGCCCCCCAGGAGGGCAGACTCCAAACACAGAATCTCAGAATGGTAGAATGATAGAACGACTTGGGTTGGGAGGGACTTTAAAGATCATCTTGTTCCCCTGCTCTTCCACTAGCCCAGGTTGCTCCAAGCCCTGTCCAACCTGGCCTTGAACATTTCCAGGGATGGGGCAACCACAGCTTCTCTGGGCAACCAGTTTAGAGACAAGGACTTCATCTGTCACACTGTCAGATACTTCACACAACAGCATCTACTTCATCCAGACCCCTGGGACCTTGTCTGCACTGACCCACAGGGATCTCAACAGGGGCTCTGTGGCTCCCTGCACTCACCTTGACTTCGAGTCACCAGGTTAGGGATTTTCTGTATCCACAGCAGTCTGTAATACCACAGGCTATCTCAGATGGCACTTAAAGACCCTATGCGGGAAACTGTATTCCAGTCCCAAAAGACTTGGCCAAAACTCTGGCCAAACAAAGAGTGACAGTTGTGCCCACCCCAGAGCCAGCAAAGTGACCTCCTGGTCGTCTCCCTTCTCTTTCATATGCTTTGGACCTCAGCAGCCAAGTCAGCAGGGTCCTCCTCTGAGCAGAATGACTGAGAGACATGGCAGAGGTAGGGAAGAGCTGTGGGGGAATAACAACCTTGTGCCTGTGCATGTTATCACGGATTCAGGTGCCCTGTTATGCTGTTCACTAGCAGGTTGGATCAGGCTGGATGGGGCTCTGAGCAACCTGGTCTAGTGGAAGGTGTCCCTGCCCATGGCAGGGCAGTTGGAATGAGATGGGCTTTAAGGCCCCTTCCAACCCAAACCAGTCTGTCATTCCCCCTGGTCTACCCTGAGAGGAGCTGCCCTTTGCAATGATGGGGCAGCAGGACCTCCCTTAAGGTTTGCACTTGCTTTTTTAGTCTGGTTTGTGGCACTAATTTAGTCATGACTGTGAGAAGTGGTTGTTGGGACGGAGGGCTACCTGTGCAGGCTGGGATTTTCAAATGAACTTAAGTAAGGCCTGAAAATTGCAAAGAGAAGCAACATGACACCCGCAGAGCGTGAGAGAAGAAAATCATGTCATAACCTGACACCTGCTGAGCGGCGAGGCAGTGTCCAGGCTTTGACTTTCAGCCCACTTGTCTTGGAGGGGGGTATTCTCTGTGCCAAAACAAGTCAAAGGAGGAACAATCACATCATGACAGCACTGAATACATTTAATGCACTCAGGCAGGAAAGGAAAGCAATAATTCACTCTGGCGCAGGACTGGCTTGGGATGGTCTGGCTCTGCAGATGATTTATATTTAGAGTTGGGCTTGGCAGGTGCTTTTATGGAACAGAAGTTGGTTTTCTCTTGTATTCAACCTATCCCAAAAGTAGTTTAAACCATTCCACTTTGTGGAATGGCCAACTATTAACTAGCTCAGCTGGGGAAGAAGTGCAGCAAACTGGCACTGGCACTGATCTGAGGCGGTCAGCCTCTTCGACATCCTGCACCCAAATATCTGAGTGGATTGGCAGAAAGAGCTGGGCTGCTGTCCTGCCCCAGCCCTCTCCCCTGCTCTCCTGCACCCTGTGCTGCCATGCCAGCATGAGGACTGAGGAGTAAAAGGCCAGTTGAGGCCACATGTACCCAGCTCTGTGGCAGAAGTGGGGCTGATCTGGCATGGGTGTCTGGGATGGGTTTTGCAGCACTGGCCATGAACGGCTGCTGACCCCAAATATGGGGAAGAAATCAGAAAAAGGGACCCCCCCCTCCCCATAATTTAGAAACTTAAATAAAACTTAAAATAGCTTTTTTAGTATCAGTTAAGCCCCACATCTAGAGCTTTACAGGCACGTCCCAGGCCATAACCCCAGGAAGATGGAAAACTCAGCAGGCCAGTGCCATCAGGAGCAGCTGCAACCAGTGGACCCATACTGGTTTAAATCAACTGTTTAGTAAAGACACAGCACCTGCCCGGAGCAGTCAAGAAATTGAGCAACATGGCAGGCTGAAGTGGTGGATCACAACAAAATGGCCTTTCGCAGCGAAAAGGACGATGAAGTGTCAGCATTGAGGGTGTAGCGTTTCCCAGTCCGTGCCTGCTGCACCTACACCACGAAGGGAAGGGATTGCAAAAACACCATGTGGGCAGTTGCCAGTTGTGAAAGTGTTTTTTGGTTTTTTTCCTGGCTGAAAACAGATCCCTCCTCACCCCCACGCAGCCCACAAGACCTCACCTCTCGCCCTGACTTTCTGCTGGCCTCGCCACGCACCCACGCGCTTGCGTGATCTGGCGCGTGATGCTGCCTGTCATGTCCTCCTGCACTATCAAAGGCATCAGGGAGACGTTTAATTCTTACTGATGGGGTAAATGAAATAGGGTTGGGACATTTTTATGCCCTGAATAAGGGAGAGGGGGGTCACCGACCAGACACGGTTGGGAAATCTGGCAAAAGAAGCGTCAAAGCAGGTGGGGTAAGCTTGGCCCAGAGGCAGAAAACCATCCCAGCCCAAGGATTCAGTTTCTGGCTCCCATCCATGAATGGAGCTGGCACTCAGAAGGCAAACCTTGCCTGTTGCAAGCACCCCGTGCTTGGGACCCTCCCTGGCTCTGCTTTGCTGACAGGGCAGGACAATGGAGGCAGTTCCGGAAGCAAAGAAAGTTCCAATTCCCCCAACCAATTACCTCATGGCAGTAAATCTTCCACCTCTCTTTCCCAGTCACCGGTGAAGCCTGCCTATTGTTTGGGGAGCCTGTCTGTCTGCCCCAGCACAAAGGGGAGAACAATCAGTGGGTTTGAGTAACATCCGATGCATTAAAATGCGGAAGAATAAAGCAGGGACAGGGCCAAGGAGAGCTGGGTGGGAAGGGGATCTCCAAGAGGCTTCTCTGCTGCAGGGGTGTCTGGTTTGCAGAGGATTCCAGCCTGCTGGTGCAGGTGTCACTCAGGCTGGATGCTGGTCAGGGTCATACTGGGGACGACTGGGGACCCCTCTGCGTGGTGGTTTTCAGAGAGGGGGTGCTGCTGGCCTGGAAGGGGATTGCTGCCTACAGCATTGTCCAGATCCTGCCCAGACACCCTAAAGCTGTCTTCCCTGAGGCCAAAGTGCCTAGTCTTCTGGCAACGAAGTGGCAAACAGCCTGCAAAGGGTGGTAGATCATCATGGTGGGCATCTTCTGGTTCCCTGTGTGTTGCCCCACTGCACAGCCAGGCACTGATTCAGAAAGAAAATATTCTGTGCTTCCAAGATCAGGACTTCTGGAGAACATCGCTACATTATTGCCAACAACCCTGATGGTCCTGCCTGTTCCCTGCTTGATTAAGGGTCAATGGATGCCAAAGGAGGTGCCCTCTCCAGCTTTCCAGCTTGCTGAAGCCAGATATGAGCAGCCTCACCTTTTCTTTAGACAGCCCAGTGCACTGTTCTTCCCAGGAAAGACCAAGGTCCTGGGGGATCAAATGTGAATCCAGTCCATGCTCCACCAGCAGGACACTGTTTGCCTGCTGTGTCCTGCACGATATCTGTGCAGGAGATGAGAAGCAGCTGCAGCAATGTCTGTGTTCTGAGGCATAGTCCGCATTTTTGGTAGTCTGGAGGAACCAGGAGCTGCACCTGTGAACTGATGGAGCTGAAGTTCTTCAGAGTTTGAATTCTTCCATCTGCAGTCTCCTCTCTCTCAAGCCAAGTTCTGACCAGGCTCCATATCCCAGTCACGCTAGACAAGGTTACTGCAAGTAGGAGAAAGAGGTCCAGGTGAAACAGAAGGATTTCCTTCAAGTAAACTGCACATTCTGATGAGAAAACAGAGAGTCCAGGTTTGTGCAGACCATGAGAGACTGAGGATAACCAAGTGAGGAGCAGACATCAGGCTTTTGGGCAGTTCTGATGGCACACCATTGGTGTCTGACCACCAGCTCTTCCTGCCACTGCTACACCACCAGACCTGTTCTGGTGACCACCAGATCTGTACCAAGTGTTTGAAGGGCTGCATGCTCGGCCCCAGATGACTCCTCTGCCCTGTTTAAGTGGAGCTGACCTTGGACACAGAGACTGAGGCATTTGTGTGGGCAATTTAGGGAATTCTTTGGGGTTTGACTGCCTTCCCACTCAGGATGTGGCCACACACCTTGGGGTATGGGCAGACACCTTATCATGGTTGGAATGGTTGCTGGCAGCCTGATCCTGCATAAACTATCTTTGGAGCCATGGCCTGATTTGCTCCAGGTCTCTGTGGTTCTTTAGGGTAGAAGGAGGCCTCTCTGGATGACAGAGACAAGTAGCATCACCCACCCCACGCTGGTCCAGCAATTCCATCCAACTCCAGTGTGATATATTGCTTTTCTTTCATGCAGTTCCATTGTACAAAACCTTTCTGGGGGAAATCAGTGATTGTGTTATTTCTTCTCTGCGTTTTGGACTCGGCTTTGGGGTCAGAAACCTTTTGTTGCCCCATCACACTGAGACAGAGAGAGAGAGAGAGACAAAGTCTTCTACTCTGTGCCTTAGAGATGACAGAACTGCCGTGACCCACCGAACTGGGGAAATCTGAAACCACCATTGCAGCCACAGAGTTTGAACCCAGCCTTCTGTGGTGAGTGGTGAGGGATGTGTGATGGATGATGGACAACAGTGGGAGGAACCTCCATCTCCCTAGCAGGCTCCACAGGTGCTCTGCCGATTTCCACTTCTGAGCCAGCTGTGCCCATCTATTATCTTGAGCTGTTGTTTCACAAATCAAAGGTCAGTGTCCTTGCAGGGTCCTCTGAGTGGTCCCCACACTGCTCCTGGCAGTTGGCAGGGCTGGATCGAGCTGCTTGTGAAGGGTGTTTTTCTGAAGTGGGGCTGGGAGTGTGCCACAGCCTCTCCAGCCACCAGTGCCCCAGAAGAATTATAGAATCACAGAATCACAGTCTGGTTTGGGTTGGGATAACCTTAAAGCTCATCTAGTTTCAACCCCCTGCCATGGGCAAGGGCACGTTCCACTGGACTGGGTTGCTCAGAGCTACATCCAACCTGGCCCTGAACACTTCCAGGGATGGGGCAGCGACAACTCCTCTGTACAACCTGTGCCAGGACCTCACCACCCTCACAGTAAGAATTTTTTTCATAACATCAAATTATGAAATCAAATTTCATTTTGATGAAAATCAAATCTACTGTCTGTCAGTGTGAAGCCATTCCCTCTTGTCCTGTCACTCCAGGTCCTTGTAAATAGTCTCTCTCCATCTTCCTTGTAGGCTCCCTTAAGGTACTTGAAGACCTCAAATAGGTCACCCCAAAGCCTCCTTTTCTCCAGGCTGAACAACTAATATTTGCTTTGCCAAAGACTCTTGTAGAATGACACTTTGAGACTGGGCAAATTGGCATCAGCTTTTCCAATTATTTGTGGAGGCAAAGGCTGCAAAACTCTGAGAGTACTAAAATGCTTGATTTCACAAAGACTCTCAGAATACATCATTCTTCATGCAAGCTGACACGGTTAAATAGACTGAATTGTTTGAAAGCAGTTCAGACAAAACACTGTCTTCAACTGAGAACAAATGCTCCTGCTTTTCAACTTGTGAGAACAATTGGAATATATTCTTCTAGGATTTTTTTTCCCTGTTTCCTACAGTTTGTCCATCCCCACCTACAAAGACCACCAGCCAGGAACCAGAAGGGACCTGGTGAAAGGCCAGCTAATTTGATCAAGACCGACTTAAGTATTCCCAATATATTTTTCAGAACAGCAGCAAAACCTGAAATAGAATATTTGCTTTCCTTACATATCTGTTTTCCCCGTGCAGAACCCAGACCTCCAGCATTAATGTCTTTATCACATCACAGACACTCTGGGGGTCCAATTAGGAAACCTGTTAGGAGGATTATCTGAGCTACAGGTCCAAGCAGGTGCCTCCCATTATGTAGTTCAGTATCATTGTGAAGCCAAATATGGTTTTGTTTGACCAAACCAAGTGCTTCGACTGGACAATGGAGGACGCCAGTCAATTCATCATGATTCAACTTTCCCAGTGGAAACTTGAGATTCCTGGCAAACACCACTATGTTCTGAAGGAAATATTCAATTTGAGGACAAAAGCGCATTTTTCCATTGAAAAAAAAACCCACCCAAAACCCAAACCTAAACCAGAAACTTCCCTCTCCCATTGAGCAGCTCTTCTACAGAACTCTCCTGGAAAAAAAAAAAATGTCCCAGGCGCTGCTTGTTTTGCAGCCAGATTTCCAGAAGAGTTCAGCTTCCTTGTAGGCATCTCAGCACAGTCTGGATTTCGCAAGGAAGCAGCACCAGCAGTACCTGTCAACAATGGCTCCATTTTTGAGCACCCCAGCACTGAGCACTTAAAAATCAACCCAGTCAGAAATCCTTCAGAGGGTTTATCTGGGGTTTTCTGGCCCAGGATGGAACAGCAAGAAGGAAGCAGAAGGCATGGCTCCTGTGAAGTTCTGGATATTTTGGCAAGGCAGACGAGTCAGGGAAGTGGTAGTAGAACCTGACATATCTACTCTGTGTCATTATCATGATGGGGCCAGTGACCCATAACACTTACATCAATTTTATATTTCAGGTATATTGACTTTTATAATGATTGCACTGTCAGTTCACAAGTGGTGAGAGAACACTGCACTCACAGCAGGCTCGAAAACTCCTTCTGAAGTTGAATCTTTCCACAAAACTGCTTCACAGCGTGGGAATTGCTCAGAGCAGCAGCAGGAGGAAAAGCCTGGCAAAATGAACATTTTCCCAGCTCCTGAGTCAAAAGCATCTGAAACTGGCTGGGGCAGTAAAGCAGGACCTGCTGGAGTCAGCAAGGGAGGCAGAGATTCAAGACCAGTGCAAGGAACTGATTTGTGGATATTACGTAGAATCATGTCTGCTCTTTCCTCTGCCACCTCTTTTCTAAGCTCTGGGTCCTGAACCTGTGGGAAATGTATTTCACTGCAGATCAGGAAGAGGGTAGTCACCACCTCTGGTCATGCCTTTTGACTTCAGTGGACCTACCACATAGTTTTATAGATTAAATCTGGTGCAGCTTCCCTGCCATCCCTGAACACCCGCCTTTTGGATCACCCTAAGGACCAAGCTGACACGTTCCTCCTGCACTGCCTCCGTGAACTCTTGCTCATGGGGTTGTAACACCTATGCATCCCACTGCTGTGTGCTACACAGTTTGTCCCTGGGTTTCTCAAAACGGAGTTTTCCCTGATCTGTTCTCCTGGCAAGGCTCTGTCATCTGGCAGAGGCACAGATTTCGGTGATACTCTCCCAGGCCTCGGTCCCTCCTGCCTTCTGCTCTCAAAATGCCCACTGAGCCTTGTTTCATCCCCTTCCTCCTGACCAGTTATCAGCCCACATCAACTGAACTCCTTAAAGAGATTTTGATGGGGGCTCATTTTGGAGACTCTCAACAGGAAGTGTCTGTTGGACCAAGTGCCTGTTGGCACCTTCAATGGATGGTTTTCTCTTCTCAGACTCTCCTCTTTTTATCTCCTGCCACATTTACCCTTTATAATTTAATCTACTTATTCTGTTCCTTACTTCTATCTTCACTCCACCAGATGGGCTTAAGGGTCTGTGATTCCTTGGATTGCCCCAGAAGACTTTTCAAAAGCTGGTGTTGCATTTGTCCCTTTGCATTTTTCAGACAGCAGAACTGGTTTAAGCAGTGGGCTAAACAGGATGATTAGTAGGTCAGCAGTCTCACATTTGGATGCCTTTAGAAGCTGCGTGAGTATCATTTGACTATTTTTGTTATTTGCCTTATCCATTTGTTCTCAGATTTGTCCACATTAAGAAATGGCTTTGAGGGAAGCAGCCACAGCCTGTTCTCAGGGAACAACAAAGAAAATTATTTAATTATATGGTGATGGCCCTGTGTTTGAGCAGCTCTTCCCACCTCTGCCACCTTTTGGCCTGTTGGACTGTCTGCTTCCTTCTGTGTTGGAAATATTACTAATAGCAGCAGTTACACTGTGAAATTAATTGGCTATTAAATGTTGTCTGGCTCATTCATCCAATTTTCCAGTCATGTGAGGGGAGACAGAGGACTGGCTCCCCTTGCACAGTCCCAAAACTCATAAAGCTCTTTGGAATAAGGGAATAACATGATTTATTTCTGATTTTTGTCTCCATCAGTGTGCCATCAGAAATTACATCATGATCTTGGGAGGAAGGTCACTGGCATTACCCCACCCTGGGTGAGTGAGACAACAGGTCCTTGTTATGCCAAAACAAGCCCTGGCCATGGAGACACAAACACTGTTCCCTTGCACCCTCCCTCTGGGCAGGTGACCACACCAGCCCTGGGAGCCAGATTTGGGTTCCTTTATCCACTGTCAGACCAGCAGGAAAGCACTTCGAGAAGACCTCTGAAAGCCAGCCAGAGGGGCTGCATGTCCCTCAACTTCCCCACATTCTCTGTGTGTGCAAGCAGGATGGTCTATTTCCATCATACAGCAAGGTTTTGGAAATCAGGTAAGAGGTGTGAGAAGAGAGAGCATTACTCTTCATCTCAAAAATTCAATTGTAGAGGATGTCTTTACAAAAACTGCAACTCAGAGACATCTGAAGTTTGGCCAGAGAACCCTCAGAAGATAATACTAGGACAATCTTTTGGATTAGAGACAGACACTTTGAGTATTTGGTCATGCCCTTTGGCCTATGTAATGCTGCAGTTACCTTGCAAAGTGTTTAATTATGTTTTTCAGAAATTTACTAGATTCCTTTATAATAATATTCTTGGACAACAGCACTATTCTTTTCACAGGACAGGAACCAACCTGAGCAGCTTGTAAAATCAGTCCCAGAGTACTTGAGTTGTCACAAACTCGTATGCCAAATAAGAGAGGTAAAATTCTGAAAGGTCTTCCATTAAATCCCTGGGCTGCTTCACCTCCCCAGAGGCAATGGAAATGAACCCTGAGAAATCACAGACTCGGCCACGCCAAAGACAGTTACTGGGTTTCAGTGCTTTCTTAGCTTCATTAGCTTTTATCATCAATTAATTAAAGACTTGCCCAAATGATCTTCCCATTTATGGACTTATTAAAGAGAGGGATGTTTGGCTTTCACCACCTCAGTTTAGGAGCCTATGATGTACATGTCTACATCTGAGCAAGGCCTGGGATTTCCTTTATTGTCGCATGAGGAGAAACCAGTCCTTTCACTGTGTGATTCAGCCTGTTTTAGGGGTGCATTTTAGGCGGAGATAAATCATGTCCTGGTTCCTGAGGAAACATGGGATGATTTTGGACAGGTTTTTGTAATTGTCCCATTCAAAATACCCACAGGCCCTTCCCATCAGGTCATTGTGAAAGCAGCTGTTTCTCGTTGTGCTGGTGGAGTAGTGGCAGCTCAGGTAAAGACCTTTCAACCACAGCTTCCTCCCTACACAAGCTGTTTTTAGTGATGACAGTAGCTGAATTCAGGATAATTAGCTGCAATTGATGAGCTACCTGCAGCAGAGCCACTCTTGCCCAGCCAGGATGGGAACACTGAGGAGGATAAAGCACCACGACAGCAAAACTCAACCGCTATTAACCCACTTCATTTCCTGATTATCATCTTTCATTTCACCATCTTGCATTCTTGCCTGTTGCAAAGAGGCACAAAGCAGGCTTTGGATTAAAGCCGGCTCTGGTCTGTAGTCCTGGAGATCAGATTTAAAACCACCCGGAGTGTGTCGTGTTTAGGTCACGTGTAGGTCCCACAGCCACATGAAAGATGACTTTGCCTACTCATGGCTCAGTCTTCAACCAGAGCAAGGTACCTGTGCAACATGTTCTTAAATGTCTTCATAAAGGACTTGGATGGAGGAATCGAAGGTATAACGAGGCAAGTTCCTTGGCAACACGACATTGGGAGGAGCTACTGACTCCCTCGAGGACAAAGAGGGCCTGCAGAGAGACCCAGACAAATGAGAGGGCTGGACAATGACAGAATTATAGAATGATTGAGGTATGAAGACACCTCACAGCTGATCTTGTCCCACCCCCTGCCATGGGCAGGGACACCTTCCACTAGCCCAGGTTGCTCCAAGCCCTGACCAACTTTGCCTTGGACACTTGCAGGGATGGGGCAGCCCCAGTTTCTCTGGGCAACCTGTGCCAGGGCCTCACCACCTTCATGGGGAAGAATTTCTTCCTAACATCTAATCTAAACCTACTGTCAGCCATTTCCTCTTGTCCTGTCCCTCCATGCCCTTGTAAATAGTCTCTCTCCATCTTCTTTGTTGGCTTCCTTCAGGTACTTGAAGACCTCAGTTAAGTCACCCCAAAGCCTCTTTTTCTCCAGGCTGAACAATCACCAACTGCATGAAGTTTAACAAGAGCAAGTGCCAGATTTCTGCAGCTGGGATGGAGTGCCTTGGATGCATGGACAGACTGGGGAACGAGAGGCTGGAGAGCAGCCCCAGGGAAAGGGATGTGGGGGTCCTGGTCTGTGGCAAGCTGAATATGAATCTGCAGTGCCCTGGCAGCCCAAAGGGGCACTGTGTTCTGGGGGTATCAGCCATCACCAGCCAGGCAAGCGAGGGGATTGTCCTGCCCTGCAGGATTGGTGGGGTATCCTGTACAGGGCCAGAAATTGGACTCCGTGATCCTTGTGGGTCTCCCAGCTCAGGAGATTCCATGATTCTATACCATGCAAACTTGAGCTTGCTTGCCCTGACTGGAAGCCCATAATGCTTGGTTCAAGGTCTGAGCAAGTCACATTTCTGACACAGGAGGTTGCTCAGGGATGAGAAGCTTCTCACCAAACCTTTTTTGCCCAGCCCAGCATTCCTAGAGACGCCTAGCAGTGTATTTTATATGCTGACCCCTGGGAATTAAGACAATACAACTCTTACCCCGTGCTTACACTCCTACTACTAAAGGAGCAGCTCAGCTTTTCTTAACTTGTAAACTTGCTGCCTACTGGGATTTCTAACTGAAAACCTCCGATTTCATCCATGCTTTGGAAAGAACTTCTTATCCTATTGGGAACAAAAGAGTTATTCACTGCTGTGTATTCACTTTAAGGCAATGGGTAAATAAAGAAACTAAACTAAACTCTGGGATGACAGTTTGGCTTGTACTGTTTGAGTGACCGGGCGTATTTCATCTTGCTTCCCATAATATCCCTCCATTCATTTATCTGTACAACTGTCTGGAGTGACAGGTTGAGGTCTATCAATTATTTCAGTCACAGTAAATTACAAAAGACCAGATTTCTCACTTAGGCCAGACTGTTCCTTCTGTACCCGTCTGTGTTCAGAAGGGTTTACAGTCCCTTCTGAAAATATCAAAGGAAGTCTTTAAAGCCCAGCCAGATTTTCATTGTTGGGAGTCTCCAACTCCATCAAAAGAAGAGACAGTCTAGACAAAACACCTACAAACTTCACTCCCGTCTAAAAATGTAACTGCTGTTTTTGTGGGGAACCTTTCACAATTTCTGCCCAGATCCACCCAATAAATTACATCTTTGCTGCTTTGAGTTCTTCCTCTGTTTTGTGAATCTCTATGAAGACATATTTGAAAAAGCACTCCCCTCCCTCTAACCCAGCTTGGTGACCCTCCAGAGTGTCAAATCCAAGAAGTGCTGGATTATGAGGGAACACATAGGGCGGCATTTCTTTGCTTTGGGAGTTACGCAGACTGGAGAACTTCTGGAATGCCACTGAAAATCTCATGGAAATTTGCCATCCATCAGACACTAAGAAATCCAGGCCACACCATGACAGATAGGAAGATGTCTCTATGGAAACTCTGTGTTCTGGGGAACCCCTCGCCAATAATGTCATACCTACACGTGATGCTTGTATGGCCATCCCAAAAGCTTCCTACACTCAGCTGCCAACAGCTCCTCATAACTGTGCCTATACATCCCTTAATGCCTGCTGCTTTGAGCTCGAATCCAGTCCCACAGACCTTATTTCTGCCTGGAAAAGCATCTCTGTTTCTGTCTTGTTCTGGTTTCACCAGTTGCTCCAGTGGAGACCCACAGCACAGTCTCTGAGTGTCAGATGGGTTCTTGTAGGGTTTTTTTCTCTTTTGCAGGTTCTTGTAAGGATGACAGACTAGCAACATGTAAAGCACCTGTAAAGGAGGAAGGTGACCTGCCAGCTGCCTACATGAGAGTCTGCAGCAAAGCCAAGAGTTCCTGCACATTGCTAAACTGAATGATATCACGGGGTGGTCACATTCCCAGGCTCTGTGGTCAGAGTGCAACACAAACAGAAGAGCAATGACTGAATAGCAAAGATCCCAGAAACACAGTCTAACCTCTTTTACTCTCTGAAATGTCATCTTAATCTACATTTCCTGGAAAAAACTTTG
>JAWMRA010000072.1:1047951-1089835 GCA_035584735.1 Pseudotriccus pelzelni
GTTGTCTCTGGGATAAATCTGGATGAGATGGGCAGTGAGATAGGAACGCGGTGTTAAAGCAGATCCTCCCAACCTTAGGCTGCCAAACGTACCCTCATCCCTGTGGCTGACAGGTCTCTATTGTCCATGCTGGAGGGTTTGCTCCTCTCTCAACAGAGGACAAGCGAGACAGGCAACTCCCTGGTGGGATGGGTGCAAGTGGCATGAGAGCAGAACTCCCTTCCCACCAGATGCACCCTGTTCATAGGTGACCTTGCTCTGTCCTAGGCACGGTGCCCTCCAGGTAGAGAAAAGAAAACTGTTCCTGGGACATCACAGCACCCTGCTGTGATCAGAGGTTGTTGTTCTGCCTTCCCTCTGGAAAACCCTGCTGCAGCCCCCCAGGGCTGTGCATCCGCCAGCTCACCCAGGCCTGTCCGTCTCCGGCTGCCGGTGCTGACCCTGGGGCAGAGCTCAGCTCCATCCCACCCATCCGGGAACCTGCCCCCAGACAGGTGCAAAAGGCAATTTATTTAAACTAAGGAAACTCACAGACAGCATTAAGTCACTGAGACTTTGTGGGGGGGAGATGGAAGCTTTTGAGAGCAGGACTCGTTTTCAGTGCTCACACTCGGAGGAAGTTTGAAAGCTCATGTTTTGACGTCCGTGCTGGTTCCTGTGGTGTGGACAGTGAAGTGACTCTCAAGCACAGTGTTTCTAACTCCTTTTTTTTTTTTTTTTTTGACAGATGTGATTCAGTGCAAATCCACTTGGCTGTTTTACCTGGAAGCTGGTGAATGTGGAGGATTGAGAGGCAGGTAATTGCCAAAGACTTAGAGAGCAGTACCTGGAACTACTAAATCACCAAAGACGATGCAGATTGAGATGGGTTCATCTGTTTAGATCAGTCCCCACATTCTTGCAGGAGCAGCAGAGCCAGAGGAATGCAGAGCCTGCACACATCACTAATAATGAATTGTTCCATTGTGACTCGTAATGGGAAGGTTCACTAATTACAAGGAGTTTTTAAACGGCGGGGGTTTACCCTGGCAATGCTCAAGACCTATGGGCAGGCCCAGCATTCCCTGGTGCTCTCCTGGATTGGGAAATCACGAGCAGAGCTTATGCAAACTCCCCACCTCCTGCTGCCATGTGCTGGACCGATGCCTGGGTGTTCAGCACTGGTTTTCCCCAGCTCGTTCTGGTGCTGGTGGCATGAGCAGCAGACGGGGCTTCCCCCCTGCCCCTCCTCTGGTCCTGCTTGAGGGCAAAAGGTGTGGGGCAGCAAGGGGGGCAGACAAGGGTAGGAGGCAGGAAGGACTCCAGGGTGAGGCAGTCTGTGCCTAATCCATACTCTGAAGGGAGAAGGGAATGGGACGTCCTCACTGGGGCTCTAGTGGTGTGTCCTCATAATGCTGGTCTGGGTTTCCAGAGTCCTGGCCACCTTTCCCACAGTGCCTATGGGACACTGTCAGCACATACAGCCAAGTAAGAGGGGACCTGCAGGGGCTCTGAGCTGGAAAGAGCTGCCAAGGACCCTCCCTGCTGCAGGATCAGGCTGCTCCTGCTGTTCATTCTTCCCAGGGCTCCAGGGAGGAAAATGACCTGAACGTTCCTCATGGATGAGAGAGGATGCCCCTCCAGCTGCTCTTGCTCCCAGCTCCCAGTCAGAATCTTTGCAGGGGTTGCTGCTCCAGTGGAAAGCCCTGAGTGGCAGCTCTGCTCCCTCCCTTCAATATGGACTGATGATGGGATGACCCCAGAATCTGTGGCCTGGTCTCCTGGGAGAAAGGCAATGAAGTGTGTGGGCCATGTCTGGAAGTCAGATGCCCTGTGGGTGACTCAGTGGCACTCCCTCTGCTCATGCACCAGAGGATCACCTGTCCTGTCCAGACAAGTTGCACCAGTGTGAGCAACAGCTAAAAGCCAGCAATATTCCAAAATGACACTATCTGAGAGCCCAGAGCTGCCAGGATCCACCTGTGTGAACATCTGGGGGGCACCACTGAAGGAGTTCCGTGTGCACAGTGAAACACTTTTACTGGCACAGAGAAGGCCATCAGGGACCATGGCAGGCTCCAGGATGACGAAGGTTACATCTTCTTCAGCCCCACCACCCCAAAGCCCACAAGGGCAAACTGCTGTATGCCAGGTGGGGATGTCCCCATAGCACCTGGCCAAGGGAAGGTGAAATGCCAGGCACACACCACCTCCACCACTGCTGGCTGAGACAAGGAGAGAGGGCACTTTGGTGTTCCCTGCACCTTCTGTCCCCATGAGCTCCTGCTATGCTGGCCACAGGGTAAAGGTTCCTGAGGTCATCACTCAGCCCTGACCTGCACAGAGGTTCCTTCCCCAGCAGCTTGGGATTTTCATTTGAGGAGGATGTGGAGCAGCTGGTTTCCCTGCTCTCTGTTCCCTGAGCAGGCCCGTGGCACTTCTAACAGCTCTGCAGGGCAGGAGCAGCCCTGACTGTCCTCTGGGGAAGGGCTTCTAACAGAGAAGTGTGGCTCTCAAAGTGATCTGTCAGGTAGGACTGTCATGGTCTGATCCTCCATCGGGCCCAGCAGTGGCAAGGCTTAGCCCTGCTGCTCCAAACACATACACTCTGTGTCTGCTTGAGATTTGGGGCACCTCCAGTGCCTAACAGGAATGTTAGTGCTGGCTCCAGGACAAAACTACGTCTCCTCTCAGGTCTGTCTGATCACAGAATGATGGAATCATTTAGTTTGGAATAGCCTTCTAAGATCCTTGAGTCCAACCATTGGTGTCAAGGCTCAAACAGCACAAGCCAGACAGCTCCATACTGTTCCCACCCACACATAGCCTAGACCCTGGGCCAGAGGTAGCATTCTGCATCCCTTTGGAGGTAAAAGTAATGGTCCCTGGAGAAGGGACTGTGTTGGGTGACAGAAATGGATAAACTGCTGGGATCCCAGAGGATTACTGCCTGGAGATATTTGACTCCTCTTGCTGGAAACTGTAATGAACAAGGAGCAAAAAACAACAGTTGTTGACACTCTCAAGTGGAGAATAGCATTTTTATCAGAACTGAAAATTGCTGGTGGTTTCCAGCAATTTTTTGGCCGATAATTATCTGTGTTCAGAACAACGACTTCCCAAAAAGAAACATTATGGCTGAAAGCTTTTGAAAAATGCCTTTTGGACTTCTGGCCTTTTCATGAGGAAATTTCAAAGACAAGCAGCCAGTGAAAATCTCAGCCAGCAGAAACCGAGAACCCAACCCAAAGGATCCATCCTGGTTATGGGGACACATGGCAGACGGGATCCTTTCATTCCTTCCCTCTCCTGACGCAGCCCATGTGGGCAGACTTCCCTTGTGGTACCAGCGCTGACAGTCCAGTCATTTCTGAACACTTTCCCAGGCAACTGCTGATCCTGCCAGCATCCTCCTCCCTACCCTAAACCAGAACAGCCTGGGTCTCTGTGGCCAGCAAGCATCCAAGGCCTGCCTCCTAAAGCAGTGGGTGATTTACAGACCAAGAGTCTCCGAGCATTTGGGACAGCAGAGGAGGAGAGCTGCTCCATGCAGTTTGCTGCTTGGCTTCTTGGCTGGAACTCAGAGCCCAAGGTAGAGGATGAATACCAGCTGCATTCCTCACCATGTTCACTGCCTTCTAAGGGCAACGAGGTGCCTGCAGGGATTTGGGCTGAGAAGCTCTCCAGCCAAGCCTGGCGATGGCCTGGCAGGGGGCTGGGAGCTCCTCTAGTGGGACAGGCTGTGTTTCAGAGATGCTGAGAGCTGGCTCATCTCAGAGTGATGTCTGCTACCCTGAGGAACAAGAGAGTTTCCATTAAGTGCAGCAGACTCTATGGTGTCACCAGGAAGCCGCGAGACATCAGAGCACGACGGCTCTTGCCTTGTCTCATCCTTCGGTGGGTGGTCCCCATGCACCAAGAAAAGCCTTTCTTCTGCTGTCAAGTGGGCAACAAGAGCCTTCCTGTCTCCAGCACGCACTTCTGCTGCAGGTCCCGGCCACACAGTTCACTCTGAGGAGTGGTGAGTCACCATCGCTCCTGACTCTGCTGGGGAAAACTCCACTTATCAGTGCAATTGGGAAAGAGAGGGGTAGGGCTGGGGAGCTGAACCCTCCTGCCAGATCTCCCCTGTGGGAGTTCAGCAATGGAAAATCTGCTGTGGATTGACCTGACTCATTCCCCCCACACACACCTCCCAATGTGAGCCAGCCATGGCTCTGTGGCCCCTTTGGTTCAGGTAGAAGGGGAAACCTGATCTTCTGCAGAGCCTGTGACATGGGAGAAAATCCCCATGGGATTGTCCTGGGGAGTCCCATAACGTGAGGCTGATGGCAAAGGCTGTGCAGAGCCACAGAGTGTATGAGGATCAAAGCTGGTCCCCGATTTCTCCATGCTCTGGATCCAGGCTGCTCTGGGAGAGATGTGATTAGAAGGAGGATGAATAGCACAGGATTCTGGATTTGGCCCCACCTCTGCTGGAGTGCAGAAGCACCAGCACACATGAGCTCTCTCTGGTGCTCAGTGACACTGGGAGCTAGCTCCAGTTTCCATTCTGGCCTCTGAGCCCTGCTGGGACACCAGTTCCCAAACTTCTCATACCAGATGCCTCAAGCACCAGGGACTTATTTTGTGATGGCCCCAGAGCAATAAGGGTGTCTCCTAAAGAATGGTGAAAATGTCTGATCTCACTTTTCCTGCCAAAACTACCCTGGAATAGCTCCTACAGGAGACACCCTTCCAAAGGTCAGAGCAACTTGGATTTGGGAATCATGGCTGCACACAGGACTTCTTCCATCAAACCCCAGAGCTGTCAGTGCAGCGGAGCCAGCCAGCTCCACTTCCCCTGTGTAGACAAAACCTAATTCCAAGCTGAAATTTCCTTAAGACACATCTTGTATTTCAGGATCTCTTGGTGCTACTTTCATCTCCAATCCACATATTGCAGCCCTATAATAATAATAATAGCAATAATAATAGTAATAATAATGGTAATAATCGTAGCAATAATGATAATACCTTTTGTATGTACATAGCACCTTTCATCCGAGGATCTAAGTCACAATTACAGCCCCACACATTCCTGTACATTACAGCCCTATAATTCTAAGACTGTTCAAGTATCCAGACTTCAAAGGGAATGTGGATTTCCCCTCCAGCCCAGTCATGGTGCCCAACATGCTGGAGACGTTTCAAAGGTGTTTCAAAGGTGCCTTGGCAGTAGCCAGAGGTAGTCAGAAGAGCCAGAGAAGCTCTCTGAAGCTAAAAGGAGTCTTCATGGATTCTTTCCTCCCCCCTCCCAGCCGCTCTCTACTCTCCCTGGGAAGTCAGCACAGCCCTGGGATCAGGATGATGCTCCCGTGAGACAGCTGTGTCTGTACAGTAGGGGGTGAAAAGAAGTGAAGTGTTGAAAGGAAAAGCAAGTGACAGCACAAGCTCAGCTGGGTGACTGTAACTGTCCAGGTCAGGCAGAACCTACAGTGTTGTGGCTGAAAATAAATTCACAGAAAAATTATCCTCCACTGAAAAAAGCTGGGGGGCAGGTGGGAGATGGAGTAACTTTTCATTGTAAGATTTTTTCTTTTTTTTTTTTTTTAAGAGAATTTAAAGATTTTCAAGGGACTCAAAAAGGAAAGTACTCTTTTTTTGGGTCAAAGCAAAATGTTTCAGGAATACCGAGAGCAAACACAGTTTGGTTTGGTTCAGTTTTAATTGCCTGGGAAACCTGAAAAAAACCCACTTATTCGTTTAACCCAAGCCAATCTTTTCCCTCCTTTTTAGGTTCAGCAAAGAGGTGAACCAGCTGTTATTTACCCCCAATCCGTTCAGGAAGAAGTACCCTGAAAGCAAGGGAGCATCCTATAGAAAATAGAGTTGGGGTTTAGAGCCCCTGTGGCCAAGCTGGGTTCACTTTCTCCCTGGAGTCCTGCAGTGCTGCCCACGAGCTTTGCAGAGCTGCTGGATGTGGCTGTGAGGAGTGTTTCGGTAGCTGCTCTGACTTGCGGCTGCTCCGTGAGCGAGGAGTGATGAGGTCAGTGGACATGAAAGACGGGCACCAAATCTGAGAGTTCAGTGCTGCTCTTCTTCATGTGGTGGGATGAACAAATGGAAAGCTCAAGAATTTTTTTTAATGAACTTTTAAAAGGTATTTCAGCTCGAGAGGTCCAGACATGTGGCTGGGAAGTGCAGAGAGTCTCCAGTTCTTCCCCAGCACCGGTTTGATTGTTGGTCTCAAGGCACATTGGGAAGGGTTTATAGGTAGTGCTGTTAAGACAGGGAGACCGAGGCACAGGAAAAGAAGAGGGCTTGTTTGGGGTGAACCATAGGGCTGGGCTGGAGCTAGAAATCAGTCCCAGTTCCTTGTGCTGCACTCCAGTCCTTTGTGTCTCCCATCTATCCCATATAGGGGAGCCGAAGCTCGTGGGACTCCTGTCTGTTCCCCAAAGTCTGAGTCTTTGTGTCCCTCCACCCTGGAGGAACCCCTTCCTCAAATAACCTGTGAGATGGTCGGTGTAAAGTCAGCCCCTGGCAGAGGAGAGGGTCCACTCCATGGTATCACCAGCTGAGCCAGAGCATCTGGTGTAGGAGCAGGGCAGTTTTCACAGCGTGTGCGAGCTCACCTCAGACACACCACACTAACCAGCATGGGCTGCAACACGTTTCCTCTCCCCATCCTTCAATAAATCACGGCTTCCAGCATTCATGCTTTTGTCACTAATAAATCTTGTGCTGTCTTACACCACATGAAAGCATAACAATACCTAAACTGACAGGCACTTCCCTGCACAGGACGCAGCTGCAAACACAACCTGCAGCACAGGAACCTGCTGCTTGGCCCTGAGCTGAAGAGAAGTTACAGACAGCATGTATGGGAAGGCTGCCCCGTGCTCCGTAAAGCCCCACATGCTGTTTCCAGAGCACACCTAAAACCACTCTGTGCAACAGGCCCCTCGTTAATCTGTGGAACTCGTGGCCACAGGGAATTAGTGCAGCAGCACAAACCTCACCTGCACCTACAGTCGAGGTCCTGTCTTGGCTGTGATGTCCTTGGTTCTGCCAGTGCAGCGCAGATGACCCTAAAGGTACATCTCTGTCCTTTGGTATGGCCTTCCAATTCTGGGACAGGGCCTCGGGACAATATCTGGGAAAACAGTTTGGGATGATGTCTGACCATTCCCACGCCCTTGTGTGCAGGGAGAAGAAAGCCTTGGAGTGCAGCTCTGTGGATTTGCATCTTGTTCTTCCCTTGGAAGCCACGAGCTGAGCAGCACAGAAGCCCCTGGTTCATGCCCATAGCCAAGAAAACTCAGAGTTCTGCCTGGGGAATCACTGAGTGGAACAAGTCCAGAGGAGGCCCCTAAGCTGATCACAGGACTGGAGAACCTCTGCTCTGGAAACAGGCTGGGAGAGCTGGGGGTGCTCAGCCTGGGGAAAGAGAAGGTTCCTGGGAGACCTTAAAGCTTCTTCCAGTGCCTAAGGGGGCTTCAAGAGAGCTGGAGAGGGACTTGGGACAAGGGCCTGGAGAGACAGGACAAGGAGGAATGGCTTTCTACTGGCAGAGGGCAGGGTTAGATGGAATATTGGGAAGATATTCTTTTCTGTGAGGGCGGTGAGGCCCTGGCACAGGTTGCCCAGAGAAGCTGTGACTGCCCCATCCCCGAACACTTCCAGTGGTGCAGAAGCAGGGATAAAACAGAACTGCAGAGATTGTTCCCTGCAACCAGAGTTTTTTCATGTGTTCTCTGGGAAAGACAGAAGATGAATTTCTACCTAAAAGTGAAAATGCCTTTGCTGCAGGTTTCATACAAAGATGAACATTTGCTTTACTGGGGTTAAGAAATGCCCACAACTGTGAATTCTCTTGGAGTTGCAAGAGGCAATTATACCCAGAGCCATCCCCACATCACATAACGTCCCTGAGGAGGTGACTTGTGCCTTCAGATGCTGCAGGTCCCTGAGATCCCTGATGCTCCCTAGCAGCCCCCATGCCTGGTCTCCCACCTCATACTTGACATTTCTGCTCCCCTTTCACCCGTGTGGTTCCCACCAGGGCACACCTGATGGGATGACACACAGTGCTTGGGCTTCACCTTCCCTTTGAACCAAGGTAATGTCCCTAATTGGTGCCCCACGGCGATGTTCAGTACTGGAAACCATCCTGTCTCCTCAGGGTCTCTTTGTAGTGGGACCTGTGGCTGCTCACAAGAAGACACAGCAGGTCCCTTGAGTGGGTCCTGCCCTTACAGGCATGTCTGACTCGCTCCACTCCCTTGGGGGCTGCTTTTCATTTCCAAATCGTTCAAAGAGGTTTAAATAGCTACAGGAAGGCATGCAAACAAGGCAAAGGGAGACAGAGAGCTGTGGATAGCTCAGGAGACTCCTCTGTCATCCAGGGAGGGGAGGAGACTGGGAGCTGCCCTTCTTCATCACAGCCAGCAAAGCCTACGCTGTTGGATCTGAGAAAGGTTTGGCCTTACCCCTTCCTGGATCTTTGATGCATCCCTGCGGGACTGGAGGTACCACCTGAGCTTCCCTGTGTCCTCCCCTTGCTCCCCATTCCAGCCCAGCTCCTGCCTCCACACGGCTGGCTCTGTTTTGACTTGACTGCAACACAACACTCGTGCTTGGTCCTGCTCTTCCTCACGAAGGCTGCTCCTGGTCTCTCTTCTGCTCCTACTAAACTCCAGGACCTTCTCCAAGACCCCAGTATCTCCCCAGCCCTGGCGGTCCTCCCCTGCCCCTTCCCACCGCTTTTCAGAGCGCTGCTGGGCTGATCCCTCTCCTGCCCTCTGCTCCTCTCCCCCGGCTCCTCGTCATCCTCGTGCCTGAGAACCAACCGAGCTCCTGCGAGGAAGGACATGGGGAGCAGCTCGTTCCAGCGGCGTGGAGGCACCTTGGCACCCCAGCTGAAGGGCCCGGTCTCCGAGGCAGCAGCAGCCCTCGATTGCCCTGCTGTTGGCAGAGGGTGCTCCCCCCGCCCCCGAGAGGGGTGACAGGGGACCCTCAGCCCCCAGTGCAGCGAGCTGGGAAGCGCTGGCCCTTCCCTTTCCCTCCCCCACGCTCCTGCTGCTCCCTGACCCAGGCAGGTGCAGAGGGGGAGAGGCATTTGCAGCCCCATGGCTGCCTTTTGGCACCAGAGCCTCTGCCAGAATCAAAGAGCTTTTCAAAGCAAACCTTAAACTCCTTTAATCGCCAGAGAGAGCTCCTCCCACGCAGATCTAAGGGCCATGAGCTCAAGTGTTTTCGTTGCCCCGGGCAGATTTATGAGCTTATTCTTCAAGAAAGGGAGGGAGAGAGGGGAGGCTGTGGCATATTGCTTAGCCTGGGGGGCGGGCAGGGAGGATGCGGGGGGGAGGAAGGCGTTTGCGGTGGAAGGACGTTGCAGAAAGCCTGGCTCTGGCGCGGCCGCGGCTTCTCGGGCACGATGGAGAGGGAAAGCGGGACCGGGTCGAGCGAGGACCAGCTCAGGACATGCGTCCGGCAGCTCCCTCCATCTCTCCCAGCCAGGCTGCGGGCACGGCCGTGCCAGCTGGAAGGAAGCACGCACTGACACGGCGTGCCCGCAGCGCCTCCAGGGAGGGGACCAAGGGAGCGGGGCATCCCTCAAAGCACCACTGCTCTCCTCCGCTCCCAGCGAGGCTGCCCCGGGGCGCAGTTTGCAGAGGGAAGGAGGAGGGAGGAGGCTTGCTGGCGGTCCCGACACGGCTGTCCATCCCACAGCACAGGCTCAGCCTAGCTCTCAGCACCCTCTGTGCTGCCTCCTCTCTGTGCTCCTCATCCCATAGACCTGCTCCAGTCCCTCCAGGTGTGCAGCAAAGCACAGCAAAGGTCCGGCTGCTCCCTCTCCCGCAGAGTGACCTGGGCACCTGCTGGTGGCTTTGGGATGGGGCAGGTCCTTCCTCTCCCCTCCTGCATCTCCCTTCCTGTAGCCCAGGAGTTGGACTCGATGATCCTCATGGTCCCTTCGAGTTCAGGACAATCCATCTATATCTATGGGCTGACAAGTGCCCCAGCAGGAATCAGGCATTTGCTCACATCCAGCACCCCAGACACCTGTTGCCACTTCCCAACGGCCCTGCAAAAGATGCCTCTTTCCTGTTGAACTGAGATCTTGGGGAGGTCTCAGCCGTGACCCATGGTACTAAAGCCACAGCCCTCTCCCCAGCCACCTGCAGCACCACTTTTTGTGGCTGGAAGCACTTGAGGAATGCAACCTTTGTTCATGGAGCAGTTCCCCCCCAGAGAGCACGGCATCCAGTGAACCCCAACAGTACCCACACCAGGAAAACAGCACCCAAGTAAGTGAAAACTGCTGGTCCCAAAGTGCTTCTACCTCATGACGTCAAGAGGTGAAAGGGGGCAGAGCCTATGGCAGAGAAGGGGACTGGGAGGTGGTGTGCCAGGAGGAGGTAGAAAGAGCTGCCATGAACCTCACTGGAAATTCCGAGTCACCTGAACTTCCTTTTCCTTGAACCCAGAACGAAGACCCACCATGTCAATATTTAATATAGAACAACAGCAACAAAAAAGTGTTTTAAAAATAAAAAAATGCCTTGCTGTAGTAGTTTTGGAGCCCCACAATGGGAATATTAAATGTTTACGGGGAAATGTAACACCAGCAGGTGAAAATATGTAAATGGAAACTTTTTTTTAGAAAGACGCCATGAAGTGAAAACATTGAAATAACCTCTCTTGATTCAACTTGTTGCTACACTTCTACCACTCACAGTCCCGTGAACGGTGATCTGTTTTCATTAAGCTTTTCATTTTCAATGAAATGAGATGTTGATTGGAAAACCATCTCACCAAACATGATCTTTAGCCAGCTCTAGGACTGACCTCACTATCAAGGCAGGCTGAGAGAGCCAAGGCTCATCAGCCTGGACAAGAGAAGGCTCTGGGGAGACCTTAGAGCCCCTTCCAGTGCCTAAAGGAGGCTTATAAAGAAGAGGGAGAGAGAATTTTTATGTGGGCAGACAGTGACAGGATGAGAGCCTCTAGCCCAGCCACACCACCACACATCATCTGCAACATCATCTTCCCCAATGCAGGGATGAAGGTCTTTTGAGCAATGCTGTGGGCCAAGGGACCAGGACATTTCAGCTCTCGGCTGGGATGAGAGCTCAGCGTTGCCCAGGGGACACAGAAGCCCATTTGGAAGCACTTGCACAGGAGCTGTGGGGTTTCCATGTTGCTCTTCAGTTTCTCTCCTAAGCCACTCTCAAGCCGTGCCTGACTCCAAATCTTCTCTCTTTGGTTTTCTCCTCCTTAGAGGCTGGGGAGCACAGGGGTAGGAATTACTTTGCTTCTGGTTAGTGCTCATGAGCCTCTCCAGAGGGAGACACCAGCCAGTCTCTGTCAGACTCGGTGCCAGCAGCTCTCCCTGAGACCTGGGGCTTGGGCAGGTCCTGGTTTGGACCAGCCTATTCAGATATTCCTGTAATGTTGGCATTCATTAATGCTGGGAGATGCTCCCTCACAGAGATCTTCACAGCAATGTGCCAGCAAAAAGCCAGTGTCAGCCTCAGGAGACCCTGAAGTGGTGACTGAGATTGGAACCGGGTGTCCTGACTTTAAAATCCTTGAAATCCTGCTGGCAAGGTTGCAATAAGGATGCAGAGCACACCTGTGTCTGTGGGAAGTGGCTCTATCAAGTCAGCAGCTCTGCAGGTGGACTTTGTGGGATCTCCTTGGAGGAAATCATCTGGGGCAGGAGAGCAGCAATGGCCCCAGGAAGGACTTGATTTACACTTGGCACTGGGATTTTGTGCTCTCTGTGTTTTCAGCTGCTCCCCCTTTCTCCCCAGTGTGTGACTGTCCCAAAGGCACACAAATGTCCCTGTCATCCCTGCAGGAGACCACAGCTCCTTGCCAGCCCCCTGGAAGTCTAGTCACCCTCCCCACAGCTGCCCTCCTGCCCAGGCTCCTACAAGCCAGTCCTTTCCCTCCACTGGTATCCCAACTCCTCTGTCAGCTCTTGGGGTGCTCTACATCTGAGGGGACTGTGGTGGGGGCTGCAGAGGGGCAGATGAGGGCAGATGGGGAGAGATCTGGGCTGAGGAGAGCTGCCTTCAGCATTTCTTGACTTGTTCCAGGCACCAGCTGCAGCTCTGTACTCAGCCTCCAAACCTGCTGTCTCACCTACCTGGAGCTGTGTGGGTCTTTAGAAAATGCAAATATTGAGAAAGAGGCATCTTTCCCTCACTCTGCCCTGGGCTGGATGCGTTGCTGTGTGACCTTGGTCTGCCCAGCCTCATGTCAAAGCATCCCTGTCTCCTGTGCACGCCTGTCGTGGATCCTCGTGGCACCTGATCCCAGCAGGAAGCTCAGAGGACAGAGTGGATGATGCAGGGTGCCAGACTCCCAGCAGGCTGCTAAATTCCAGGCAGTGTCTCAAAATGTCTCTGTGAAGTGAGAACAGCCCTGAAGGCTCCTGGTCCCACTCACCTCAAAGGAAACAGTCTGGAGAACGAGGAGTTCTCTGTCTGGGAAGCCTCACGAGATGCCTGGTGATATTTGGGAGCCTCTGGGATGAAAGAGGAGGAGCCTCAGCAGGTTGAGAGCATCCCTTCACCCCCACTGTTGCCACCTGTCACCCCTGCAGGGGCTGGTAGCCTGATGTGTGGAAGAGAGAGGGGTCAGGATGCCATCCTGGGGGCAAAGGGCTGCACTGAGCACCTGCACGCAACCAGAGGCCTCGTCCTGGTGACAGCCATGGGGACAGCTGGGGACCAAACTGCCCCAGACCATGCAGTGCAGCACTTCCACGCCCTGAGGAATCTGAGGTGGGGCTGCTCCACCAGGTCCCATGCAGGGTGTGCAGTGGTGCCAGGGATCACAGCTGAGCTAACACTTTGAGCACCAAGCAGCTGTTCCCATTTTCCTTCTCCTCTTCCAAACCCCTTTCTGCAGTCTCCTCTCTGCTACAGAGGAATCTTCCCCTTTGCAGGTCTCCTCTCCTGCACACCCAGCTCGTTGTTGTCTGTCCAGGGAACCTCCAGCAGCTCCAGCCACCTCTGCTGCCGCCCCAGATCGACTTTGGCACACGTTGCTGGCTGTGGGTGACAGAGAGGTGGTGTGTGACACACGGCTGTCAGGACTCACTGGCACATCAGCTGAAGGTGAAATCTGCTCTCTGAACAGTTCAGCTCTTTGGGGCTGATGAAGGGCAGCTGAACAGGAACTGAATAGCTGACCTTTAGTGCTCCATGGCTGCTCCCTAAGGCATGGTTTACCCTGCAAATACATACTGAGTGATGAGCCAGGCAGGAAGGATGGTGAGGGCTGCTCCAAGAGAAATGGGCTGTTAGGGCCAGCAGAAGACCTGAAGGAGCTCAGGCTGCCTGCAGGAGCAGTGCAGGGACTGGTCACCCAATGTGACAATCCCTAGGCTCTCTCCAGGACTGCCACAAGATGCCAGCATGTCTCAGTCCCTACTGGGGAGGTGCCCGTGGAAAGAGGTGACACTTCTGTCCCATCTCCTTGATCACAGCTGCCACCTCACCAGCGACTGAAAACACTTTGTTAGGGATGGATGGGATGAGTTCAAGTTCAGGGAGGGGCAGGAGTGAGCAAGGACAGGATTCTTGGAGACAGAGGCACAGCAGAGGCACAGCATGGCCAGGATGAGGCATGAACCCCAGCTCATTGGTGGTGAGGCAGCGTCTAATCAGAGGTGATTACAGGGATCCTTTATTTTGCTCCCGAGGAAGTCCTGCTCTCCACAGTGCCAGTGACTTGCTTAGAAATCAGAGCACAGAGCAAAGGAGCTGGAAATATTTGGGAGCAGCTGCCCACCCGCTCTCTGCTCCTGCTGCCATTCCAGGGCTCGCCCTTCAGCACTTGCAGCTCTCCAAAGCAATCCAGCATTTCTTTACACATCTGAATGTATGGATTTTAAACCTGGATATCCAAGAAGAGCTTAGATCTCTCTCCAATACTTTCTACACACTTTATGCTGATTTGCTTTGACAAACTACCCCTGGCTGCACTCTTGTACCTGAGAAGCTAACCTCACATGACTCGCTGGAAGTGGTGACAGAAACAGCAAGAAAACCCAGCTCTCCAGTCCTACACCAGTAATTCCCAGTTCATCGGGTCTTTCCCACCTCTGTTTGGTCTCTCACTGGAGGGGTTTAAGGCAGAAGCACCAAACAGGTTGGTTTTCCCCGAGGAGGGAGGGAGGAAACCTGCAGACCCTCCAGCGCCCCCCGGGCTTGCACCGGAGGGTCCCCCCAGCCGGGCTGTGCGGAGTGGGCTGGGGCAAAGGACCGTCACTGGCGCCACCGCGTGAGCGCCGTCGGGGGACCGACCCACGGGGGACCGACCCACGGGGAAAGTGTGGGACCGTGATCTTTGCTCTCCACGGGAGAGCGCAGAGTCACGGATGGGGGAGAAACCCACGGGGGAGAGCGGAGCCACGCCCGGTGCAGCCCGCGGGGAAGAGCGGAGCCGGTGCAGCCCCGCACGGGGCCGCGGCCGAGGGACCCGACACGCTCCCAAAGCGACGCGTGCCGAAGGGCTGTGCCCAGGACCCGCTCCCAGCGGAACCCAGAGCTCTCTGCCCGCGGCCACACCGGGCCAGGAGCATCTCACAGCATCCACCCGCCCCGCGGCTCCCAGCCCGAGGCACATCTCCGCGGAGCTCACACGCAGCGTGCTCTCAGCGGAGCGGGAGCCACGGGTGCCCCGTCCTGTGATGCCTACGAGGGTGGAGTGGGTGCCTGACGGGACTGCCCCTTGTCCCCGCAGTAGCATCAGTGCTGAAACGCTCTGCAGCCTCCCGCGCTGGCAGCCCGTGCGCTCCAGTGGCTTCTCACTCACGGGCAGCCGGCTCCAAACCGAGCCCCAGGGATTGCTCCGTGCAGGTTGTACCTCGCTTAGCAAGCGGTTCCCTCTCCCAAGGGAAACACAGCTTGCATTACACTTTTCTCTCGTCTTTTATGCTTTCCAGAGAGCATCATCCTTTTCTGTTGCTCTCCCAGTTAACCCAGTACAGCTCTGGCCATCCACTGGCACAAGACTGCTCCTCAGACAAGTAGGATGAGCAGAGAAGCCCTTACCCAGCTGTGGCAGCTTCCATCTGGCTCTGCAAAGCCGTTCCTGCATGGGTTTGGGTGTTTTGCTCTGACAGCTGAGCACCTGCATCTCAGGACAATCCAGAGACACCAGAAAACCAGCAACACGGTCTGTTGTGCCATCGCTGGACACAAGTTCCCTCTCAGCATGATGAACACAACACGAACATCCCCAGCACTGTCTGGGGGCCACTGGTGGTCCTTGATGACTGTGGCACACATGGTTTCCCTTGGCAGCACCCACACCGGCAATGCCGTGGTCCTCACCAGCCTATCTACAGCTGGAGCTGGTAGCTGCAGCACTTTCTGGATATAAACCCAGGAAGCATCTTCCCCAGGGATAACTTGGTGTTTCCTCCACTGGTTAAACCCTGAGATTTTTCTATGGTCAATCGTCAGGATCCTCAGTCATGACCAGTCTGATGGCACCACTGAGACCACCTCTGGGGCTAGAAATGAACCCTGCAGTCCTTGTGGTCAATTAACCCTTGGGGTATTGACATCAGAAAGGCTGTTAAACATTCAGATGATAATCAAGAATTCTTAAATAACTAAATAATCAAAACACAACACCTACCAAACCCCCACACGTCTTACAAGACTTTAATAGTCATTTTTAAGAGGCAACTCAGACGCCGCTGGTGGCCAGCTCAACCCAACTCCCCCCCCCAAAAGCCCTGAGTTATCGTAGCTATTGAAATGTTTGACAGAAGGATCCCAGAGCAGTTTGCAGTAATTGCTATGTAAAAACACTCCATTATGTGCTCAGACAATCAGAATCGACCCAGCAAATCAGCTGCCTTGATCCGCTGCAATCACGGAGCAAAGCATGCAGAACATCGCAGTATAAACAGCGCTCGCGGAGGGGCGCAGGAGGAGGAGGGGGCTTGGCAGGTCCTGCCCGAGGAGCTGCTTTTTTTTTTTTTTTTTTTGGTTGTTGTTGTTGTTATTTTGCTTGGTTTCTAATTTCCACAGGAAATTTAATTTCGGGAAAATGTGGCGCAAACTTCCAAGCCGGAGGAAAGCTGCAGCTGACGGGGGGGTCCGGGGAAAGCAACTGCAAAAGAAGCAGCAAGGGCTGTACTTACAGGTAAGCGGTGAGAGGACTCAGGTTGGCGGGGACCTCCGAAAGCCCCAGCTCGGAGCAATCCACCGAGAGCATGATGCCATCCTCCTCGCAGTGGCACTGGGGCGGGCAGGAGGGCGCAGCACCTTGCTCCACAGGCACTGTCTGGCAGCGGGCAGAGGAGGCCAAGAGAATGCCCCAGAAAAAGAGTCTGCCCATCCTCGCCTCGGCTGCAGCCGCGGGGACGGTGTGCGGTGCCGCCGGCCGGCTCCGGCCCCGGGGCTCGGCGGGGCTCGGGGGAGCGATCCCGCCGCCTGGCACGCAGCGGGCAGGGTATCTCCTGCAGGTCGGAGTGTGGTAAGGATGCAGCCAGGGGAGGAAAGGCATTGTTGAATGATCTTGGTTATTGGATTTCAAGGGCTGGGCAGGGGCGTGAGACACTTCAATGGGAGGAGTTAAACTTTCTGCTCTTTCCCTCTCTCTCTCTTTCTCTGCCTTAGAGCTGGCAGGAATTTCATTCAAAGGGAAGAAAGGGGGAAGAAAAAAAAAAAGAAAGAAAAAAAAAGAAGTCTCAACAAATAAAGACCTGTTCATAGCTCCGGGACCCAGGCTTGTTTTGTAACCATGTTTTTGTGAGATAGCAGGGCAGGGGAAGGCAGAGCTGGCTCTGGCAGGGCAGAGGAGTATAACTAGGGAGGCAGAAGTGCCCAAGCAGCACTTCAAGGGCTCCAGACTTTGGGACGCTGAAACATAACCCCAGATAAAGGACTCTGTGTCTGTGCTCGCTGTTAAAAGCCCAGCTGCGACTGGAAAGTCAGGGTGCAGCGGGGGAGAAGGGAGTGAGGAGCTCAGGATGAGCTGTTTGCTGGGAGTGACGGTGCCCAGGGCTGTCCGTCTGTCTGTCCTGAGCTCTGATCCTCAGTCTCCAGCAGCCCCGTTGCTATCCCCTTGCATCAGGCAGGGGCTGGGAGGAAGATGCAGGGGGATGGAGCAGCAGTGCCGTGGTGCAGAGCTCCGTGGTGGAACGCTGTGCTCTTGATATAGTGTTGCCCTGATCAAGGACATATGTGAGCTGTGTTTGCAGGAGCTGCCCAGCACTGATACCAGGAGCAGGGGGCTGGGTTGCTCCAAGAGCTCTTTCTAACCCTGGGTAAAGTGACCAGAGGCCAAAGTAGAGGAATCGTCCATTGCCTGGGGACTTGAAGCCACATCATCTGGACCTGCATCATGGTCTGGCTTACCTGGCTTAGTACTCATGCCTGCCCAGCCCAGGCCCTCGCAGTGTCCTGAAACATGTGGGATGTGTATCAGAACAGGATTTCTTGCTGCTTGTGTGTCAAGGAGCTACTGAGTTCTAGGGCAGCAGAAACACCTGCTCAGCAAAGGGAGCTGGATCTGCAGTGGGAGAAGGCTGCAAAAGTACAGCCCTGTGTGTCCTCTCTGGTGGCAGCCACTGGCTGCTCAGTGTCACCCTGATGCCCCCAAACAGTGTGACTGCTGTCCTCCCATAGCAGTGGATTGAGGGATATGGGTGAGCCTGGTCCTACAGCTTAAACCACACCGTGTCTCTCTCCAGGGCCAAGCATCTCATCTGTAACGGGGACAGCTGAACATGGGTCTCACACTGAAGGCAGACAGCTGTCCACGGGGCTTTAGGTGGATCTGGACTCCTGGTGTGTTCCTCCCTCTGCCTCTCCCACATCCATGAATGGAGGAGGTGGATGGTACAGAGAAAGTAGGGCCCAGGTTTGGGGGGCTGCAAAGTGCCCCCACAAAGTCACCCCTCTGACTGTGACCACGCTATGGTAAAGTGCCACATGGCCAAAGCACAGCCTGGGAGATGCTTTCACAGCCCTGCTTCCTCTGAATGGGCTTTTTCCTTCCGGCAAAAGAGTTTCCTGATTGATATCCCCATTATCTCAGGATAAAAGAGGTGGAAGAGTTATCTGGGGTCAGGAAGGTGAACCTGCACTGTGGGAGACTTAAACAGCTCTACCTCACCCAGGGGCTGTGGTGCCTTGGGGCCTTTGAGTCAGACCAAGTGTCTGCCCCCCAAAAAACTGCTCAAGACAGAGTTCAGGTTTCAGGGCTGATGCACAGACTCTGACTGAGAGCTCCTGGCTGGGGTGATGCTGCATCTGAAACTATTTCACTAGCAAAGCACATTTGGATCCTGCAGCTTCAGGACTCCCTGTGACTGCTGCAATCAGTGGAAACTTTGTCAATTAGTGCAGAAGAGTGCCGAGAATTTCAGTCTAGGAGCAGGAACTGATTTAACTGAAATTAAGCCCCTTCCGTCATGAACAGTGCTGGAGATGTCATTAATTAAACATTTGCAATGTGTTTTGACATCTCCAAAAGTAAAACATTGCTTGGTGGGGATATGGGCAGCCCTCTTTGGAGACATGGGCCCTCCTGGGGTTCCTCAACACAATTGCCCTCCAGCTCTGACGTAGGACTTTAGCATGGCCTGAAATGGTTTGATTTGCTCTTACAGCAGCCAGGAATTTGGAATCAGTCTGGAGAAAGTGTCAGGCCTCTGCTCCTGGCTGCAGCAGCAGCTCTTATCTGTCATTCCTGTCCCTCTCCCTCAAACCTCAGCAGCCAACACCAACCACATTGCCAGCTCCTGGCAATTTCTCGCTCACTGAATTCTTCTCAGGGATCCAGGGCTCTGGGCGAGCACACAATTATTAGTAGAGTTCTTCAAAAAATAAATCACACTGAGCAGTTTCTTATTGAAAACTGCCATTCAGCTAAAACAGAGAGATTTCCCCAGGAAGGCATTGACTGCAATGACATTTTTCACATTGTTTTTGGAGCAGTGTGGCTTGACGTTGGAGAGCAGTTCTCTGTGTGCCTCACTTTGCTTTGACTTTTCTGTTTGCTTTTTATTTCAGCTCGGCTGTGGCGGTTCATGTCCACATCTCGTTTCTTTGAGACTTGATAACAGCTGCCAATATTCAAAGTTTTCACTTATTCCAGCATGTCACCTGGCTCCTGGCAAAACCCAAGAGTTTGGACATCGAGTTGCTTGGACCAGAGACCTTTGATGTTTCTGTGGTAAACCCGGAATTTCTGAGTGAGTCCCTCTGGGGTGGAAGTGTCACTTCCCAGCCAGCTCTCGCTGAAGCTGCAGCTCGCTGGGAGCGGTGTGGGCTGTGTCATTCCATTACTAAAGGCACCGGGAGCTCCCGATCCAGCTCATTCCTTTTAACGGGAGTGGATGTTTTCATCCAGGCTCAGCCGTGCATCCTTGTTGTCCTCTAGCGGCAGGCTGGGGAGAGGAGGAGAGCGCTGCTCCACCGCCACCCCGCTCTTCCTGCTTCTAAAGGATGGGGCTGAGACTCCGGGACCAAACACCGGCGGGTTGTGGCTGAGTGTGGGGTACCTCTGAATGGCAGGTGATATTTCTCCTGCCTCCACACACCGAGAAGTCTTCTTACAGCTTTCTTAAAACCCTTGGGAAAATTTAGAATACAGCCTGGTGTGAGCTGCAAGCACAGCCATGGCCTCAGCTGCTCAGGGGTGTTGGGAGTGGGTTGCATTTCTCACACCAGCACATGTTCAGGGGGGCTCTTGCTCTGGATGCCAGCCTTGGACCTGAGAGCTGGGACTCTGTGTACCAGCGCTGGCCAAATGCTCTCCATGGGCCAGAAATGAGATGCCAGACAGGCTTTGGGCTGAGGACTGTGCCTGGCAAGGCTTTCTGGAGCTGTTGGTGTTCAAAGGCCAACAGGGTTGGGGCAGAGCTGTACCCCTGCTCTAGGTGACCTTGCCTTGGTAGGGGAGTTGGACTAGTTGGACAGAGCTCCCTTCCAACCCTGTGATTCTGTGAATTCCCATTCTAGTTCAGACCCACCTTCAGTCTGTCTGGCCCAGCACTCCTGCTCACCGGGAGGTGGGGGACACTGGCAGCTGATGACAGAGGATGTTGGAGATCCTGCGGGGGATCCAGCTGCTCGTGGTGCTGGTACAGCTCCGGTGCAAGAGACGGTGGGCAGTGGTCATCCCACACCATGACTGCTGCCAGGGGCTGATATGGTGGAGATGTCCACCTGGAGCACTGGCAGGGTGCCGTGGGCTGCCTGTGGTGGGAGCAGTGCCCCGTTACCGTGTTATGAGAAGATGCGGAGCTGCTGGACTCTGTGCCCTGGGGAGAGCAGGGGACAGAGGAGAGCCTGGAGTGGAGGTTCAGCACCTCTCGAGGTGGGATTGAGGAGGTGTGGTGCTCCAGCTGCCACTATCAGGCTCCCACGGCTGTGGATCCCCAGGAAATCTGAGGGGTGGGCATCCCTGCTCTCCTGTCACTTGGCAATACTAACCCAGTCTTCCCCTAGTGTTGGGGTGGGAAGGAGGGTCTAAATAGTCATGGTCTTGCTTATCTCCAGTGTTTTGACCTCTGCACAGGAGCTGATGGAGGAGGGCAGTGACTGGATGCTGCTTGACTGGAGCAGGATAAATATGAGGAAGAACACAACACGGTCCAGAACTCACTGGGCGGCCCAAGCCGGAGGCTTGTTTTGTTTTAGTGTTTTGTTGTCTCTCTCTCCCCCTCTGGGTTTCGTGGTGCTTGAGCTGCAGGGCTGGAAAATTATTCATCCAAACCACAGCTCCCCCGACACCCTCTGGAAGCATCTGTGGCTCCAGACTCCACTGCAACAGTGGGTGGGAGGTCGTAAATTCATCATCGTCACCAACTTGGCCTCCTGTCAGGCAGGACGTGGAGCACAGAGCAGTGGACTGTGCCACAGTCACACACTGTGTGACTGTCACAGCCACGCTGAACTCAATGGGCAAAATCTGTCAGCCAGTTTGTGTGACAAATGCCTGTCCTGGTGGTGAGGAGGTCCCACCATAGCTGGTGGAGCAGCTGTGCTTTAGCTGCTGTTGTCTGCAGGTTCCCCTTGGCTGCTGGCTCTGCTGGAAACACCGTGGTGGTGTGTTAGCCAGATGTGAGGGCTGAGGGATCACTTGCTCCCGGACTTGTGGAAGCTCTGCAAACAGCAACGTGCCTCCTTCCTTCCTTGTGACTTGGAGCCAGTGCCCCTTGTAGCTTTCTGCCACCTGCCCTAAGTGGCAGGGACTGCTGTCTCTGTGCACAGGAGACCCAGGAGCACTTTCCCAAGGGACTGTAGAAAGATCCTGGTGCACAGCCCATCTGCTGAGGCAGATGGACAGTGATGTGCTGAACTGAGCTCCAGTGGGGCAGGTGCCAGCAGAACTCACCCCAACCCTTCCTCTGTCACAGCCACCAGCTAAGGGTGAACTGGGGAGTGGCCAGCTTGTCTCACGGGGATGGTGTTCTGCTCTTCTCCACGAAAGGCAAGCGCTCACAAGCTGTCCCTGGGAATGCTGTCCCATCCTGAGACCTCTCTCCTGTGCCGTGGAGCAAAACCTGGACCCTTTCCAGTGGGAATATGGCTTTGAACAAAACCACAGGCATAATGACTCTGAGAGGCACAGGGTAGGTCTGATTGCAGGGAAACAGCAAAGAGAGGCCGGGTAGTTCCTGTCCCTCCTTATCCCTGGCAGCTGTTTTTTTTTGGGGAGGCAGACCCAGCAGCTCTCTCATTCCCCCACAGGGACCTCTGCCTTCCTGTGCTTTGCAGGTCAGTTGTGCTGAGGGTGAGGAGAGGGCTCCAAGTGGACAGGATTGAGCCTCTGGAGTGAAACTACCAGCACTCTCACTGTCCTAGGGGTTTGTTAGGGTGGACCTGCAGGCCCTGGCAGAAAGGCTGCTGTCCTGTAGCCCAGGAACTATTTTCAAGGCTGGATGCAGCTGGAGGGTGAAAGCTGGACATCAGGGTTGTTTCCATCAGAGGTCTAAGGAGGATGTGGCTATGTGCATGTGTCAGCAGGACACATGGTCTTTGAGACGGCTCCTTCTTGGGGCAAAATCCCCAGCCTGTCAGCTCCAAACTCTGGACAGACAAGGGGCATGCCATTCTTTGGATCAGGTTTGATTCTGCAGCTTTGCTTGCTTGATGTTGACCACCGTGCCCTCCCGTGGTGGCCCAGAGGCACACAGGTGGGTGCTGCTGCAAACCTCATGTGCAGCCAACAGCCCAACCCCACTGAACCTGGCTATGGGGCTGTGGATCACTGGAAGCAAACATTTCCCTGCTGTGACCCTCATCCTACAGCACCAGTGTGGTCCAGGAGTTACTGGTTACATAAAAGTCATAAAGCCATCAGGCACTCTGTGAGCAATGGGAAGTGCCAGGCTCCTCCCAAGGCAACATCATAAATCCTTTTGTGCACATGAGAATATTCACTGAGCTTCACAGGCCCTTTTCATGTTGAAAGTATTTACTCATCTTCCTGGAGAGCCCCTGGCACGCTGGCATCCCACCAGAAGCAGGAACATAACAAGTGACTGGATGGTCACTTGTGCAGGCTGAGCAGTGAGTGATGGGTCACATCCCTCTGGTGGGTGACCCCGGCACAAAAATGTGGTGACATGGAAACATTTTCAAACAGCAGCTGGATCCAGGACAATGCAGGTCGGGGTGAGTGAGGGTGGCCAAGGGTGACTCAGGATGCTGTGGGCTGTGGTGAAGCCAACACAGCACACACAGCATGTCCAGGGTGGGAGGAAAACCAGCCCTGTAGAGGGCTAAGGCTCTGCACTGCCTGGGTTTCCTCTCAGCTTGGAGCTGTGAGTAGAGCACGGAATGCAGGGAAAGAGTTGGTGGCACAGGGAACTGAGCAGCTGTGCCTGCAGCAGGGAAGGTATGTTGAGTGAAGGGACAGACTGCTCCCACCCTGCCTGTGGCCACACCTGCACAGTGGGTGCAAAGGACACCAGGCAGGGCACAGGACTGGGGGCTGCACAGCACTGGTGGGTGGTGAGGACAGGAGGTGGGTGGGCACAGCAAGTGCCAAAAACATGATTTAAGAGAGGGGGAAAAGGGATACCCCATTGCAAAAGAGGCATCATCCCAGTGCTGGGAATGCTGACGTGCCCTGGGTGCCCCACTCGGGTGCAGACAGCAGGATCCTTGCTTTGGAAGAGGGAGAAGCTGCTTGCAGAAACATAGGGATGGTAGGATGAGTGGCCAACTCAGTCACCCATCTGGGGCTCTCTGCTCCTTATAACAGGTCTTGGGACCCCCTCATCATACCTGTTGCACCTCCTCATCCTGCTCCAAGGCAGCTCCCACTGGGCATGGTAATATGGGCAGGAGTGTGGGCCACATTGGACAAGAGTGCTCCTTTGAAACTGCACTGTAGGCCCATGCTGCTTGAAGGGGTGAAGGAGGATAAACAGGGTCCCAGTTACAGTTTTTTCTACCCCCAGAATATGCTTGTGAAACCATCAGCGCTTTTTTTTAAATTTTTTTTAAAACTCTTTCTTCTGTGCTGCACTTGCAGCTCAACAAACTTGAGTTGCTCCTTGTGATTTCAGCTTGTGCATGGCCACCGTTGCTTGCAGAGCAGCCACGTCCCTGCGTGGACAACCCAATTCCCAGAGCAGCAGGGCTGCTGGGGCTGCCAGATGCTTGCCAGTATGTCAGCTGGGCCAAGTGGCCTTGCCCTGGTCCCTGGTGCTGGGCAGCCAGCAGGTTCACAACTGGGAGCCCAGGCTTCATCTGAAAATGTGTCCCTTCCTCATGAAGCTGTGGGTGGGCCGGAGACTCACTGCAGAAGTGCTGCCTCAGGGGCAGGAACAGAAGAAAGTGAGCAGAGGCTGCTGTGTGCAACGGACTTCAGCATCTGGAGTGCCCAAGGGACACTGCTGATTCCCATGGCTGGGGACACAGCTGCCCTTTCGGGAACGGCTGCGACGCTGCAGCCTTCGCCCCACTGAGAGCCCACAAAAGCCAACCCACCCTCATGAGCACACGCTTTCCTAGGGCTGTTTTTATTGTTTGTACCTAAGACCGTTCCACCAGCCAAGGCAAGCCAGCTCCCCCAGTGCTTTGTCCACGGCACATCTGAGACCTCAACACGCCAGTGCCTGTGGGCGCATGGAGACCGTGCCTGTGTCGGACCTTGGGGCACCACAAAACCCCACAGCTGCCCTGTGAACTGCAGGGGGGATTAGCAAACCTTCCAGGCACCAGGAATCCCGGAGATGTCCAAAGCAGGAGAGCATCCTGCCCAGCCCCTCGCTCTGTGTCTGCACCAAGGGGCCGTGGCAGTGCGTGGCAGGACACCGTCTGTCCATCCAGGAGGCCTCGTGTCGCTGCTCACATCACGTGGGGTGGGCTGGTGACAGTGCCAGGGTAGGTCACTGCTCGCTGCAGGGCTCACTCTGTGCCAGGAATCCCACAGTGCTCTCATTCCAGCTCCCAGCTCCCTCCAGGACCCCAGAGAGGGGGAGGGCAGGATCGTGCCAGGAAGGGCTGAGCAGTGTTAGGGCTGGTTCTGGGTGATGATGTCCTGGATGCAGGAGTACAGGAACATGTACTGGTCCTGCAAGAGAGAAAGGGGGGGTCAGAGTCAGCTTTCTGACAGAGACCTCCTGCTCACAGACTAACCCTGCAGTTTGCCTTAAAAAATCCTCATTAAAGAAGAGTGTCTCATAGCAGAGCAGGGTTTGCTCTCCCAAGTGGTCCATGATGGTGCCATGTCACACTGTTGCCCAGAAAGGAAGAACCAAGCCTGTTGCACCAGGTTTGTTTCCCCCTGCTTCATCCCCATCATGATGGGGCTGAGAGGAACATCCCATCTGAGATGGGAAGGAACAATCCAAGTGCCCCAGCGATTTCTGGATGTGCTGTGGTTGCATCCAAAACAAGAGTGAAGAGCAACTCCAGCGATGCTGCTGAGCATGGGGCTGGATGGAGTGCATGGGGTTCGGTCCCAAGACTGCAAGGGAAGTACCCCTGGAGCAGGAGTTTCCCTGTGGGTTTGACACGAAGTTCTACCCAAATCCTAGGCTGCTCCAAAAATGACACCAGGCTACAGACACCCAGGACTGACCAGGCAGGCTCTGAGGAAGGTGAGATGTGGGGGAGGTGAATGAAGCTGTAAGCGGGACACAGAGCCGGAGGGCAGGGCCAGCCAGCAAATAGTGTGGGTAGGAATGACATGGCAGTGGGCAGGAGGGATTAGGGACTCATGGAGGGGCCTCTGAACAGCTGCTAATGCGCTGGCTGAGCCACAAGTCACGAGGAGCCTCCTCCCTGCAGCCCCGGGTTTAGCCCCTCGTAGGGCCGGGAACTCCACGGGTCACACAATGGCTGAGGCTCCAGGTCACCAGAGCGTGTTTTCAACGCGCCAGCTCTGAGTGTGAAATCTGCAGTGACAGCCCAGGGTTGACTTCAGCCCAGGCACACTCAGTGCCTGACCACATGCAAGAGCACATCCCCCGGGACATGCACCGTGCTGGAGCTCCTGGTGCTTAGTATCCATGGATTATCCATCAAAGGTTCATCTTCCTCGTTTTCCCCCCTCCCAAAGAAAAATCCACTGATGCCCCCAGCACAAGAGCAGCATGCCCCCACAAGAGATAAAGGGGTGCTGGCAAGCCCCTGCAGGGATGGGGGAGGCTGGAGGGCAGCCCTGCCGCTCCCCCCCGCTGGCCATGCTGGGATCTGAGTGACCATCGCTCCTCTGCTGCCCCCCTTCAGCGGGACAGCGGTGTTTGACGGGCACTTGCTGTGCCTTTATGGGCACATTGTGTCCCTGCACGGCCAGACGCTGTGGGAACACAAAGCAGCTCCGAGGCGGAGGCAGCGGATGCCTCGCCCTCCTCAGGCTCCCGCCATGCACATGGTTCACATTAATTAAGAATGCAATTAGCTTCTTGAAGGATGCTCTGCAGCTCGGAAGCCTCGGGGAGATCTGGCCCAGTTCTGCTGTGCCCTGTGGGGAGAGTTTCTCGGGCTGTGCATGAGCTCATTCAGCAGCTGCAGCAATTGAGGCTCTGGCCAGAGGCACCGGTGCCACGGGCACCCATCAGGAGCTGCACACTGAGGCCTCTGAGGCTGGGCTGCCACGGCCCACAGGGCACCTGCTTACGTGGCAGCACGTCCCACTGTCCCCCTGGCAGGCAGCCCTGGCTCTGACAGCAGGCTCTGGGTCTGGGGGATGTGGCAGGGAAGGCACTGGACCGGGGGACAGCCAGCAGGTCCCGGGTACCCAGGCTGACAGCCACGTCCAGGCGCCAAGGAAGAGCAGGCAGGTTTGTCATGTGGGATGACGCTGGTGCTCCACACTCCCCAGGGTGCAGTGGGAAGAGTGCCCTGCATTTACTGTGAGCTCACATACAATTTTAACTAATCTTAGCTCCAGAATTCAGGAGATGGAAAACTCTCCCATGGGAGAAGACACTGCCCTCAGTGGCCGGCAGAGCCACAGGATGGGGAAGAAGCATGAAGTAAATCCCTGCCTAGGCTGGACAGGGAGCACTCAGGAGTGGGCAGGATGCCACCAGCTCCAGGCAGGTCAGCACAAAGGCTCTGCTCCATCCAGCCCTCCACCCCTTCTCCTTCCCACCTACCAGAGTCGGGGTCATCAGGCAGCAGCTTCGGGCCAGCTGGAGGGTCACGCCATAGATGTCCACGATTCTCTCAGCTTTCATCTGGTGCAACAGGCAATCCAGGGAGATCAGTGTCCCTATCTGGCTCATGTCACCACTGCAGGGGACAAGGAAGGGTCACTGATACCAGGCCAGGCTGAGCTGAACCTCTTTGGAAGAGGGCACCAGTCCAAGGAGACGTGTTGGCACTGTAGGACTGTGAGCACTCTCTCTGTGCAGGCAGGTGAGGATGTCAGTGCTGCTCCCAGGATCCCAGCAGTCAGTTCAGGAATGGCCTGGGCACCTCAGCCTGGGAATGCCTGCTCCATCCACGCTCACCCCGGCCCAGATTTGTTTGCTCCCAGCCCTTGGCAGAACACTGCTCCCTACGACCTCCCAGGCTCAGAACTTCCCCAGGCTCCCATGGCCCTATTCTCAGCATGCCTCAATGCCTCAGGGTCTGTGGTGGAGGGGAAGGCTTGCTGGCACCACACCAAGAAGCTACAGCACTGGTAGCAACCAGCTCGGGGAGGCTGCCCACGGATGGAGGTGTAACCCGGGGTACCTGCAGTGCAGCAGGAGGGGACTGGTTCTCCTCCGGTGGGGCAGGCACCGTCTGACAGCCGTGAGCAGCTCCACCAGGCTCTGGACATCAGGCTGCTTCTTGCTGCTCCAGAGCGTGTACAGGAACCTCTGTACCTGCCTCTCCTTTGCTTTCTTCTCCTGGTGAGACACAAAGAGCTGACATGCCTGTTGGGGAGGGATGGGCGGCTTTGGATGCAGAGGGGTCCCAGTTCTCCCATCCGTAGGCTCTCTGATGCTTTCCTGAGCTTACTGCCAGCTTCTGTAAAGCTGTCCAGGCACCTCTGCTGGGGCTCTGCCCACCACCCATGCAGTGGGTACAGTGACTCTGGCAACCCGCTCTCCTTCCCCACAGCGCCCCAACCTGCCCCTGGTGAGGGGACTGAGAACTGTGTGGGCCTTTTCAAAGAAGGTCAGAAAGACCCATCAGCAAGGGGTGGGGGAAGCCCTCAAGGCCTCTCTGGTGCATCTCCTGTGTCCACTCAGTTCTGGATGTCGCAGTCCAGACTCACTCCTGCATTTGTGGACTGCTGGCACTCTGCTCGTCCAGCCTGGAGAGGTCCCCACAGACCTTTCAGCCCCTACAGGGCCCTACAGACACACCCCATCCCTGGAGCTGGGAGCCAGGACAGCCCCATTGACACATACGTGCTTTAATTTGAGCTGGGTGCATCTCCATCCCGAGACAAGCTTCTCTGTGCCACACTGGATGGTCAGTGTCTTCGTGCAGAGCGAGTCTCCTTCCAGGGGCCAGCACGCCTCACCTTGGACCTGTGTGCAACAGCGAGTTTGGCTTCCAGTGGATGGCCATTGTCTGTCATATCAGTCCCTGTCTTAGGGGTCTGTGGTGGGGCTGGACCAAGAGCACCCCCAGCATCTCTCCATGTCAGTTCGTTCTCTAGATAAACCCTGAGGGAGTTTTGGGAGCACTGGCAGGTTCAGCCAGCTCGTCTGAGAACCCAGAGCTGCCTGGCAGTGGGAATCTGCTCAGACAGTGTCCACACTCGGCTGGGCAGAGCAGGAGCTGCTGCCCTTGGTGCCATGCAGATGCAGCTTGAAGGGCACCAGCCAAGTCCAGGCACGGGGGGCAGACAGAACCCATCTCCTGTGACAAGCATGTGGACACAGGAAAGGCCCAGCTTTGGCTAAGCTGGGTTTGCACCCAGGCCTCAGGAGGCACTAAAGAGTTCCAGGAGTTGCAGGAGTTGTGCTAATTCCAACTCCATTGAACAGATCCCTGCTGGGCCACGGCCCAGGTGGGCACAGTGTCTTACCTGCCCCTTGTCCTGCCATAGGAGAAGTGTTAGGATGGTGTGAACATCCTGTTCCCACACCAGGGTCCAGAAATCCTCCATGGTCAGCTTGTCAGGGCCCTGGACAGCCAGATAGTCCCTGCTGGGGCTGCAGCCCTGGGTGGGAAATGGGAATGTCACTCTCCTGCTGCAGAGTGTGGCACAGGTGCCTTGTCAGCCCAAGCGGCTGCAGGAGAGGCCAGGAAGAGAAGGGAAGCTCAGCAGGTCAGGAGGCAAGAAGAGAAAAGAAAGCACCGAGGGAGGGAAGTGAGGACAGCCCAGACTGGGCAGGTGAGGGAAGACATACTCAGTGCTTGCAGTCCCCTCTTGTCCACACAGGACCACAGTGACACAGCAGGGACACAGCGAGGTTGGGGGACCAAGGCACCAGGGTGGGCATTGCGGCTGGGAATGCGACTCACCGGGACACGCCACACCTGCAGGAGTCCTGAGAAAGGACCCTGTTCCAGCAGGGAAAACTTCACTCTGGAGCGATCATCTGCAAGACATGTGGGAGCTGGAGGGATCCAGAGCAGTCTTGAGCTCACACAGCTTCTGCAGACCGACTGCAGAAATCCAATGCCCCCTTCACGCCCCCTTCACCATTTCTTGCTCCCTTCTGCAGTGCTTGTCTCCAGCCGATGGATCTTGACTTCCAAAAGACAGGTCTCTATCCCAACCTCCTGCCCAAAGCCAATACCTGTAGTGCAGTGTCTGAGCCAATGGAGATCTGCCTGTCTCCAAGGCTGGAGACCCTGCTCTGGGCCTCTATTCCAGTGTTTGACCACCTTCATGGGAATTCACCATTCCTCCTGCTGAGTCGGATTACCCTCTCAAATCATCCCCATTGCCTCTTGTCCCTCCATGGCACACCTCTGATAAGGCTCTCTGGTTTCCCTGTGCCTTCCCACAGGGAGCTGAAATCAGCAATAACATCTCTCCTTTGCCTTCTCTCCTCCAGGCTGAGCAAACCTACCTGTCCCCATCCCAAACCACGTGCTCCATCCCAAACACCTCAGGGTTCTTCTGGTGGAGTCACCAAAGTCTCAAAGTACTTTCTTATGTTGTGGACCACCGGGCCTGCTCCAGCCTGGCTGCACACATGAGGAAGAGGAACAAGAAGGACGAGGATGCAAAGTGTCATGGCACTTACACGGGAGGATGCTGGAAGAGGGCTGTGTCTGCTGGCTGCCTGAAGGTGGTGATGCAGAGCTGGCTTCTTCCTTGACAGCTTCCAGGAGGGTCTGCCAGAGTGCCAGAAAGTGGAGGGAGCAGTGAGTGGGAAGGGTCAGGAGGAGGAACTGGGGACTCCTGAGGACACTTGGACTTGGCAGTGGGGAGGTCGTGGCTGCACACGAAGAAGCCTGAGGAGGGGTGCCATGAGACCACCTGTGGGGTGGGCTGCCAGGTCTGTGCCATGCTGTCAGGAGAGGGCTGCTAGTGCCCAGGGAGGTCCCTACTCTGCAGGGGACCCGGGAAGGAGTGGGTCATGGACAGACCTTGATCAGTGCAGGATGTGTGAGGGAGGTATTGCCTTAGGACACAACGCCACGGAGAGGGGACACTGCCAGGACACCCAGAAAGCTTGGAAACTGGGGCATGGGACCCACTCAAGAGGCACTTATGGGGTGTCTCCCACCCTTACCAGGTGCAATCACTCCCCAGGTTCCCCCAGCACACATAGCCATGGCAGCGCTCCCTGTACCTGCCCAGGACAGCTCTCACCTCATACTCCCTCAGGAAGCCCATGTGGGACTTGGCTGCCTTCTGGGCATAGTGCTGGGCAAAGCTCTTCAGCGGGATGGGGCAGGACCTGGGAAGAGAACCGGGGCATGACGGTGAGGCTGAGCTCGCTCAGCAGCACCCAGGCTGTGTCTGCAGCAGGTGGACAGGGCTGTGAGCAGACCTTGACCCCTCACATGCCAGGGGTCTCCCAGGTCTCCAGCCCAGCTGTCCCTCCAGATAAAGGCGGGTCTCTGGTGTGGCACAGCCCAGGGCTCATTCCCAAGAGGCAGTAAGGACAAGGACATCCTGTTCTGTGTGAGGGAGGAGACAATCTGACCACAAAGATGTGGTATGTGACCTTCAGAGGTAGCCCCAAGACAATGAGGTAGGTGGTCAAAGCCATGCCCAGACAGGCCTTGCTCTGTCCTCTTGGCCTCCATTAGGAGGGACATCCCAAGGCCATCAGCTGCCATGAGCCTCTCCAGTTTGAACCTGTCTCTAGGACAACCCTGTGGGCTGGGAAGGCAGGGGCTGAGAGAAATGCCTTCCCCAGGACAGCTCTGCAGATCTTTGGCACTGGCAAAGATCTGGCCCTTTGTTCTGTGCTGAGCTCCCCATGCTGCAGGGAACAACCAGCCTTGTGCTGACCCCACTCAAAACACCAGGTGGGATGGCTGGTTGGGCTTCCCTGTCCTTCCCTCCTGTAGCCAAATTTCAAGCTGGGGGCTGGATCCAGCTGTCTGGAGGGGTCATGGATCAAGGTGGACTGAGTGGTAAAGAACAGCAAGCCCTTACCTCTCTGTCCCTGAAAAACCCAGGAGAGGTTCCTCCAAGATCTTGTCCAGGATACAGCTGTGCAGGAAAATGTACTGGGACTGGAAGGCAAAGGCAAGACAGCAACACAGACCATCACACTACACAGACAGCACGAGGGGGTGGGTATGGCACTGCCTGGTGGGCAGAGGGGGTCCTACATTCACGCCCTAAAAGCCCAGCATTTGTGCCCTGGCTACTGCAGTCTGAGAATCCCATGATCCCTCCAGGCCTCTCTGTCCATTCTGACACCTTGTCCCAGCCTCAAGGACTGGAGAGATGAGACAGACTGTGGAGCATCACAGGCCAACAACATGGTGTAGGTTAAGAATCGCCTTCGAAGGGCCTGATCCTGTTCCTTAGTGCTCTGGGGTGTTTCTGAGCCTCCTGGGAGGTCTCTGAGACTCTGTGGGTGTAGCAGGGCATGAAGCCACTGAAGACTCCCCTCAGCAATCTCTCCTCCAGCTGAGCTGCTGCTTTGAGCAGCACCACGACACAGGGACAGGCTGGGGACCAGCCCAGGGGTGCTGTGGCTGGCCAGCCAGCTGCCAGCCTGGCGAGCTCCAGTGCCAGGGAGCGAGGGGCCGGGGGGAAGAGGGAGCAGAGGGAACAGAGGTCTCACCAGCGTCTGAATCATCAGGTACCGGTTCATCCGCAAGGCATAAACAACACCAAAGATGTCCACCACCTTCTCCTGCTTCATTTGCTGCAGCAGCCGGTCCAGAGCAATGAAGGTGCCAGTGCGGCCCACGCCAGCACTGAAAGAACGGACAGCAAAGGTTAAACATGGCCTGGCACCACCCTTCTGGCTGCTAGACACGTTCCCACAGGCTCCCTGGGGACCTGTCCAAGCAACCCCAGGCACTGGTCCACCCTCTTCCACCCCTGCTGTCCCCCACTGTCCCTTCCAGCACCCCCTGGGGCAGAGCCTCACCTGCAGTGCACGAGGGTTGGCCCTGAGTCCTTAGTGCTCTGGATGTGCTCCCGGACCAGCTCTCGGAAGGTCATGATGGAAGTCGTGGACTCTGGGATGCCGTGGTCGGGCCAGGCTGTGTAGTGCAGGTGGGACACGTATCGCTCTGCCCGGAGACCCTCCTGCAGGGGGGGTGTTGGTGATGGCTGTGCAGCCCCCTCGGGACAGGGGCAGGCTCGCATCCTGCAGCCCTGGGAGCACCTGGGTGCTTGAGGACACCCGGCTCAGCTGCAGGGAACAGCCAACACCAGGTCTGCTGCACTGCCTGGTGGTTCCTGCTCCTCCTGCTCCCCCCGCCACGCTGGGACACATGGAGGTGGGAGGGAGGAGACCTGCCTTTGACTGCCAGGGAACATGCCCTGGAAGCTGCCCCAGTGGAGAGCAGGGTGACACATGCTGGACACCTCTGTGTCATCCATCTGAAGCAGCAGACTGCTCCCCAGGACCCGGGTCTTCTCTGAGCCCCGAAAATGGCAGGGAAAGGCAGTTACGGCACCGAGGAGACATGCCAGCGCCTCCCACGCAAACCCCCAGCCCTCGACAGGTGTCCGTGTCCCCTCGAGTCTGTACTCACGTGCCACAGCTTGAACTCTCGCATGGTCCACTCCTCAGAGCTGCTCTGTGTCAGCAGGTGCACCCGGACCTGCCCGTAGGAGACCGGGGCGGATTCCGATGGCCAGTAATGATCACAGAGGACCTGGAGCGCAGGCAGAACAGGGGCCCAGTGAGGCCAGTGAAGGCCCAGGTGACCTTCTGGCTCTCTGGAAGCATGGAGAGCAGCAGCTGTGCAGGGAGCCAGGACAGCTCTTGGGGAGCAGACAGGGCTACTTCCCCTCCCCACGGGGAGTTTTGCACGGCTCTCCCCCACCGCCCTTTTTGTTTGGATCTCAGCCTCCTCCAGAGAAAAGGACCTGTGCAGGTCTCATCATCCCTGGAGACTGAAGGAATGGTCCATGTGAGGTGGCTCACCCAGGGGATGTGGCAATTTCAGATTCTGCAGAAATATCTGAGGGCAATGGGCACGGTCCTAGCCAAACTCCACTTCTGGCCCTGCCTGCCCCAAGCTCAGGCTCAGCTGCACAGATGTTCCCCCCAAACTGCCTGTCAGGGAAGCTGCGTGGTCCGTGCTCACCCTGGAGCCACACTGGAGCAGGGATTTCGTGAAGGGAATGAACCCAGCCCTGGGCTCAGCTCACTCCACTGGGGCTGGGCTGGGCTGAGGCTGGCGCCGACCTACCCGCCCGTTCTCCATGCACACTGTCAGCATGATGATGTTGCAGACATTTTGCTCCCACACCAGCCTCCAGAAGTCCTCGATGGTTTTCTTGAGGGGCCCCTGGGTGGCAATGAACTCCTGCTGGGATGTGTAGCCCTGAGTGAGAGGCAGATAAGAGCAAAAGGAGTTGGCAGATTGCCGAGGCAGGTGAATCCTGCCCTGGGACACTCAGTGCTTGGTCTGCTTTTGTGGTTGCCCTTAGCCCACACGGGCACAGTTCCCAGGCAGCTGATCTCAGAAGCAGCTGATTTCACAGAAAGCATGTGCTGCCCAGCACGTGCTCGCTACACATTTGGGATACAGAAGTGACCCACACTTCTTCCCTCCAAGCAGTTCCTCATTTTGGCCTAACCAGGGAAAGACCTATCTGGGTCTTCCCTGTGCTTCCCACTCACAGCTGAGGGTAGGGTGAGCATGCAAGGTCTCAGGGTGTTTCTCTGCCCTTGAACACACACATGCTCTGAGGATCCACACACCGGCACGTGCATGCTGCGTGCCCTGCCTGTTACCTGGGAACAACTCCCGGATGGGAGACGAGGGCACAGCTCCAGGGTTGTTCAAAAGCAGCTGCACAGACCAGAAGGAGAAAGAGCAGGCAGACACAGGGCATAAGCTAGGAGGTGAGGGAAGAGGATAGATAGTCCACAAGAAGAAAGCAGAGAGCCTTGCCAGTCTCCCCACTCACACCTCTGGGTCACAGCATTTGTCCTCTGACAGGCTCCATCAACCCCTGCTGAAGGGCAACTACACATCTCTGTCTGATCCCCAGCTCCTCAACAGCCTGTGCCAGCTGAGCCATCACCAGCAGCCCTCACAGAGGGGGGCACTGTGCTTCAACCCAGGTAGAGTTTCTGTGACAGTGCCCTGTGGCACTGTGCGCTGTGGGGAAGGCGAGTGGGCACTCACAGGCATGAAGTTGGCATTGATGTAGTCTGAGTGTGGATCGTCCCCCAGCTGGCTCAGCTTGACCCGCGAGTGATCATCTGAAAGAGACCACGCACAGGTGAACCCGCAGGGCAGCCCCTCACCAGGACATGACATGGTGGGAGAAGCCCCAGAACTCCAGCAGGGAGGCTCCGTGCTCGGCCAGGCACCTTCTGCCTAAAAAGGTGAGCATTGCCTGCCAGCTGGGCTGCCACAAAGCAGAGTTGGTGTCATGATGCTCATCAGAGGATCCATGGGACACTCATGGACCCCCTTTGGTCTCCAGCTGGGACCCATCCTGAGCTGGGCAGGATGGTGGCTCAGCCCTGGCCCAGCCATCAAGCCTTGAGTCTCCAGCAGGAAAAAAAGAACCAAGGCCCATTTCAAGAGTCCTTCTGCTGCCAAGCACTGAACTCTGCAGCGATTCAAGGTGAGCCTGTCCTTGTGCACTGCCCTGTGAGCTCCCACCCTGGGTGCTGGGGGAGGAGAACAGCACTTACAGGGCAGCACATGGGGATATCTGTTCTTGGAGACATTTGCCGGTAGCTCAGCCTCCACCTTCGACTGCTCCTTCCCAACTTCTTTCAGCTCCTATAGGACAGGGGAAAAGACAAGCACAAATGTTCCCACGGAGAGCTCCTGGTCAGCTCAGCTCCCTGATCACGCCTGGAGGCTCTGCCTGAAGGGTAAAGAGGATTACCCACACACAGGGAAATGCTCCACTGCTCCCTCCATATGGCCTGTGCACTCTGAGCCGTGGTGGCTTTTCCCAATGCCTTTTCCAACAGCACTATTTGTATTAAAAAAAAAAGCCCAGGAACAAGTTCTGGGGAAAAAACCCCTTAGATATCTGCCAAGAAGCTCAAAGAATTTTCTGCTGAGCAAAAAGAAATATCTTGTGCTGTATCTGCTTCTGCCCTGTCCTCACTCAGGAGGGCCAGAGAAGGGTGATATGAGGAGGGTTTGAAACTGCTGATGGGATTTTGAAAGGTGCAGCAGCATAACAGCCCAGAGCCTGGCAGTGCCAGCCAGGGAATGCAGCCCAAGGTGAAGCTCACAGCCTGGCCCTGGAGGTCTGAGTGCTACTCGACCTTCCCTTTGGCTGCAGGTTCTCTTCTAACACTGGATTTCAGGGTGGATCTCATTGCCACCCCTCTCATCTTCACCTCCAGTCAGGGCTGGGGCCCTTTGCCCTATCCTAGTTCACCTCACACCACAGACAAAATGTGTTTAGACCAGAACTTGAACAAAAGAGGTTTTCAGCAAAGGAACTGCCTGACCACTTGGCCAATCTTTGGCCTCCAAGGCTGCCTTGTAGGGTGGTTGGATTGCTAGGGATGGGTGACTGCCCCTGGAGAGGAGCACTCCATACCGGACACTCAACAGCATGAGTGGGGAAATCAAGTGTGATGAGTCTCATCTCACCTCAAATTCCTGGAAAAAAGCGTGGTTAGCACTTGCTGTCTTCATCTCATAGTACTGCTTGAAATTCTGTAGGGAAACTGGCCGGTGGACATTCCTGCAGGAAATGAAGTCCAGAGGAAAACTTGCCTTAGCTACTGGGAAGTCTGGCTGGCCAGTCAGGTGCTACTGAGACAGCCCAGCCTTGAGGCCTGTGGCACCTGGATGCACACACACAGGGGTGGTTTATCGCCCACCCAGGGGAGAGGGTGCAGCAGTTTAAACAGGAAGGGTTTCAGGGTGATGAGGATATTCTGCTGCTGCAGAAGACTCTGGGAGGAGGTGCGGGCAATGCACGGACTTGGAATGGAGCTGGGCAATAAATACTGCATTTGGGAAAGACTGACTTATAAAATAACTGAAGGAGAGGAGGCAGGTGGGTTTTTCCTGCGTGAAAGAGTGAGAAAGAAAGTAGGTGAAGGACAGTGGGAGCTGCAGTGGGGACACACAGACAGCAGATTCCAGCACTCACCTCAAGCTGTAGGTCACCATTTCCTGGGGCAGGCTGCTCTTCTTGGTTCTAGAATCAGAGCACAGGAGCTGTTAGTTTTCCCTGCAGTGCAGGGTTCGATGCCCTGAGGTGTTGTGTGCTGCTGGCTTATGGAACTCATGGCAGGCATGGCTCCCCTCTCCCCTCTGCCTTTGGCTTCTGATCCTACCAGGCACAAGTCCACCAGCCCACACCCTAAATGTTTTCTTAAACCCTGTCCCTGCTCTCATCCTGGCTCGGCACTGAAGGTTGGGTATCTCAGCCTGCACTCAGCAGGTAAGATATGGCTCATGCTCACCTCTTTGCTCTGAGCTGTTTCCAGTAAACCAAAGCAAAAATAGCTGCAAGTGTCAGGAGAAATCCCACAATGATTCCAGAGATTACTGGCATTGAGAGCGGAGTTGTATCTGCACCAGATCCAGCAGCTGGAATTAAAAAGAGAGACGGAAGAGTCAGTAAAGAAGTTTTTTACCATGAGTATGGGGAGACCCTGGCACAGGTTGCCCAGAGAAGCTGTGGTTGCCCCATCCCTGGAAGTGTTCCAGGCCAGGTTGGACGGGGCTTGGAGCAACCTGAGATAGTGGAAGGTGTCCCTGCCCATGGCAGGAGGCGGAACAAGCTGAGCTTTAAGGCCCCTTTCAACCCAAACCATTCTGTGAATCTATGGTATATGGCTGCATTTATTCTATTTATTCTATTTGCTACAGCCTGTGAGCTCCCTCTGCCTGGCCACTGTCGGGGTGTTCATTACCTCTGAGGCACACAGCCAGGGAGGGAAGATGCCATTCTCCATCTTACCTGAGAACAGGGTGAATGCCACTGCAGGGGCTACTGGGTCATATTTGGTGAAGGCAGCAATGCTGAACCTAGGGCAAAGCAGAGTCCTGTGTCAGGGACAGCCTGAGCTGAGCACAGCACCCAGCACGCAGCAGGGAGGACTTGCGGGAACAGAATCACTGCCTCTGTCCTGAAATGCTGAATTGGAAGAAGATGGTTTTCTGTCAGGAATTTAGGGGATGTGTGGAAACGGTCTTTCCTCCCTTTTCTGCCTCTTGTACAAGTTTGTTCCACTTGGGAGAACATGAGAAAATGTCCAGGAAGCACAAATGGGAAGCAGCTCTCCTCCAAAGGGTTATCTGCAGACACAAGTGTTTGGTCTCTTCTAGGACACAAATAAGGAAAAACACTTCAGTTCATGTCAACTGATTACTGGGCTGACTGGAAAGAGTTGAGCTCTGTTTGAAACAGGGGCACCCCAGCTGGGAGGGCTGACCCAGATCCTTCCTTACACACACAGAAGTGGCTGGTGTGTCCTCTTCCCTGTGGAGATCTGCCCCTCATCCCCCTCCCAGCAGTGGGCACACCAATCCCCCCAGCTCCCTAGAGCTGACTTCCTTCTGAGCAGGTGACCTGGAAGGGCAGGTTTTCTTGTGCCCTAAATGCAAGCCAAGGCTTTCAAAGGTAGCTTTGGGTTTTAGCAGCCAAGAATTTGCAGAGCTGTGTGTGGGTCCCCTCTGGCAGCTGCCAGGGCACAGACCTCCTTGGAAAGTGAGCCTGCAGATGCCATGGCATGGAAGATGAGGGCTTGTGGTTAAAGAACTCACTGATAGACAGGAAACAAGGGTGGAATATCTGCGTGGGGAGGGGCTGTCAGCTTTTCACCGCTCTCAGAATCATTAGGAGAGCTGCAGAGTCTACTGAGGATCTTTAGGTATTTAGGTTGTGTGCTGCATGTACTGAAAATATTTAGGTTGGCTATTTAGGATATTTAGGTTGAGTGCTGTTTGTAATGAGGACACTGAGGTTGTTTAGGGTAGCCAAACCGAAAGCAAGCTGTGAAGAGGTGCAAAAGGATCTTGTAGTCCTGAGCAACAGAACAGTTAAGAAGATGTTATTGAATCACTGGGTGGACTAAGGATAGCCTGATGGCCCTGAGCTGGTTTTACTTTTGTGCCGTTTTAGTTCCTACCCTGAGGGTGGATATCTGCCCAGCTCTGGAGGCAACACACAGCCCTTGGCAGCCTCAGCTCTCGCTCTCCCTGCGCACTACACTGCCCAATATCCCCTGCATGCCAGCCCTTGCCTCCCTCAGACGCTGCTTGGTGGAACAGCCCCTGGGGATCTGAGGGGTACCAGGGTGAGGTGACACGGAGTTTGCTGGCGGCACCTTGCAGGGACACATGCGGTCCCTTTTCTCCTGCAGCCCCTTCCCCTCAGGAGGGCTGCTGACATCTCTCACCTGTACTGTTTGTCGGCTTTCAGCTTCCCATTGCACGTTGCCCTGGACTGGCCACACTCCTCTGTTCCCACTGGCACTCGCCAGGTCTCAAGGGAGCTCCTCTGGTGGAAGGGATTGGGTATGAGCACCGCCAGGTAGGAGTCCTCTGTCCCATAATAGTGGTCATACCATGTGCTGGACATGATCTCCTGGGTGGGCCTCAGCACTGGAGGAGAACATACAAGGTGACTGACCCAAAGTGACATCCAGGGAGACACTGGGAGCAGACTGAGACGTGCAGGGGCACTCACATGAATCATTAGTGGTGGCAATGACACCATAATACTCGATCTGGCCGTTCTCCTCGCTGAACAGGTCGGATGAAATGATAACCGTGGAGCTGGACTCCACCTGGAAGGCGTCTGCACGCAGGGGTGGGGGCAAGGCTGGAAGAGGAGCCGGCAAGCACAGCCTGTTAGTGTGTCCCTGCACCCACAGTCCCACCACACGTTGCTCAGCCTGTGACTGGTCCCAGCAGCACTGCCAGAGCTCTGTCCCACTGCAGGGCAGTGCAGGACCACATGGGGCTCACAGGCACTTGGAAGATTCCCCAGGTCTGATTTGCAACACTCGGTGTCTTCTCCTGGGGTTTGTGACAAGGCTGTGGGAAAGAAGGAGACTCACCCTCTACTACTGTGCTGCAGAGCAGAGTCACAGCCTGGCTCCTCAGTGTGTTCATGCCCACAGTGCTCACAAGGATTTGGTAGGAAGAGTTTGGCTCCAGCCCCTCCAGACTAGCCTCGCTCGAAGGGATGCTCATGACATACTTGGAGATGGGAGGTCCATCAGAGAGTCTCTCTGTCACCACCTCATAAGCCTCCACATCTCCAGGAGAGCTTGTCCAGTTCAAGTAAAGGCTCCTTGACTGTGGTAGGCATTGCACATCCTCCACCGGGTTTGGCTCTGCAAAGGAGATAGGGCAGGCTCTGCACTCACTGGATCAGAGAAATCCCAACTTCTGCCCCTGTGTCAGCCTGAACCCACACCGGTATCTGCTCCTGAGGTCAGTGAGAGGAGCAGAGCTGGACACCTGTGACCTGGGAGCCTGCTGTGCCATGGGCCACAGGACAATGAGAATGGGCCAGGGCTGGAGCTGATGTCTTACAGGAGAAGTCAACCAGGGGAGATCTCTGCAGAGTCTGCTTTGCTTCACAGGAGATAGGGCTAGCTCAGGGAACTGATGGCTACCAGAGGGTCACACTGCTGGCTTTCCTTATCTCCCACAGCAAACACTCCCCATGTCTCTGTTGACACTCAAGGACTGACCCATTCTTGAGGCCATCCACACGTTTCTGCCCCTTCCAGCCTGCCCTGCTCCCTACCCATGGCAGAGTGTACCCACCTACTGGCACTGCCAAGGGCTTGGTGCTGCTCCAGTACGGCCCAGCCACACAGCTCAAGGACACAGAGTAGTTCCTGCCTGGGATCAGCCCCTGGAGGAGGTGCTGGACTTGCCCTCTGCCCAGGGAGTGCCGCCAGGGCAGCGAGCTGTTCCGGGGGTCCCGCAGCCACAGCTGGCAGTCGTCCTGCTGTCCAGAGACACTGCCCCAGGAGATAAGCATCGTGTTGTTCCCTTCAGCCACCGCTGAGAGATTTTGGGGAACTGAGGGGGCTACAACAAAAAACACACCAGGGAGAGTTACTGGCATGCACGTGCTCACTTCCATCCTACAGAGGCACAAGCAGGAGATGGGTGACACACAAGGAGACTCCACATGTTCAGTGATAACATTCCTGCTGCTGCTGGTTGCCAGAAATGACCTTTAAATGGCAGTTGGAGGACATGCAGAGTGAGGAGCGTGAGGGGATGGGTTCTTCCTCCAGCTAATGAGCAAGTTGCATTAGAGACCTGCCCAAAGGGCTCTGCACATGACTCCCAGCACCCTGCCAGGGGATGGCTGAGCGTGGGAGCAGAGACCGCTGGATTCCCCAAGCAAAGTGCAGGGACTGTGGGGACAAGCACATGAAAAGGCTTATTGTGCTTATCTGCAATTTCCACATTCCTTAAAAAGAAAAAAAAGCCCATCCTCCCCTTATTCCCTATGCCAGGAATTTTCTGAGTGCCTGGAAGAAAGGCAGTGGGGATGGTGGGGTGTATCCCCCGACTGCAGTTCTCATGGTCTCCCAGGCTGTGGGTATCAACTACCAGAGCAGCTCTACTGCAATGGGATCCAATGCTTTTGTTCAGCCACCCATTCCCAGAGGACCCAGCAGGGCCACAGCCCAGAGTCTCCCTCCTGAAACAGCAGTTGTGGCTGCCAGGATCTCCTATAGGCAGCAGTACTGCCCGGCTCTCCCCTCCACCAGGGGCTTGCCCAGCCCATGATCCCATTGCTGTGGTGGTACATCCCACTCCACCCCATGCCATGCCCATGCCATCCCTGGAAATATTCACGGTCAGGTCAGCTGGTGCTTTGAGAAACCTGATCTAGTCAGTGGTGGGGGGGTTGGACTAGATGGCCTTTAAAAGGTCTCTTCCAACTCAAACCATTCTCTGATCCTACAGCTCCCAGACAGCTGTCCTGGCCATGTCCCTACACCTTCCCACTCCAGGTGCTGAGCCCACCCAGCTGGGAAGGCCGAGCCTCGTGCATGATGCAGGACCTGCAGCTCTGACACTTACTTGTCCAGTCACTGATGTTCCCTGCGGACGCTGTGTAGGGCCCTGCCACAGACACCACTTCCAGCAGGTATTTGTGTCCTGGAGCCAGGCCAGAGAAGGTGAACTTGCTGGTGCCTTTCCCAACAGAGACATTGGCTGCCAAGACACCTGATCCTGAATGATACAGGAGGAGCCTGTAACTGTCTTGTCCTTGGGGTTCAGCTCGCCAGGACGCGCTCAGCCTGTTGGGATACCCCTGGTTCGTCATGTACACATTACGGGGTGCCAGGGGGTCTGGAGAGACAGGATGGAGACACATCAGCAGAGGGCCTGAGGACACTGCCTGGGTCTCTTGGCAGTGCCCTCGGGAGGGATGTGCCACACTGGACAGGGCATTTAGCCTCGGCTGTGTGGCTGCACCCACCAGCCTGGAGGCAGCTCAAAGCTTCTGCAAGCTTCTCCCTATCTGAGCAGACACAGCCCTGTTGCTGCTGAGAAGGGCTGAGGAGGGAACACACAGCCAGCTACAGGAGCGGGGAAGGGGAATGCCCTATCTGATGCTCCCTCCTTCTAGGCTCTGGAGCTCCAGCTGCCCTCACCCAGGCTGGTGGAGCTGGTGATGAGGGTGGGCAGAGCCCTGCTCAGTGCCACAGCACTGACACGCCCCAGGCAGGGCTTGGGGTCAGCCACAAAGGTCAGCGTTCTTTGCCACGAGCTTTCATGACTGCCCAGCGAGGCACCCACCCCCCCGAAAAGGGTACTCACAGGTCCAGTTGCTGACATTCCGTGCGGGTGTCCTGAAGGACCCAGCCACAGACGCCACCTCCAGCACGTATTTGCTTCCTGGGGCCAGTCCCGTGAAGGTGAAGTTGTGGGTG
>JAWMRA010000072.1:1089935-1175397 GCA_035584735.1 Pseudotriccus pelzelni
TCCCTGCCGAGCGAGGCTGTGGCTGCCACGGTGCCCAGCCGTGCGTGGTACAGGGTCAGGGTGTACCCCTCTCTCCCCCCGGCCGCGGCGCCCCAGGCCGCGCTCAGCCCGTCGGGGTGTCCCGTGCTCAGCAGGCGCACGGCAGCCGGGGGCAGCGGACCTGGGGAGCCATCAGACCTCATGTTAGGGGCTGGACACACTCTTGATGGGGCATTGTGCAGCAGGGCAGGTGGTGCCAGAGGGCAAGGACTCGTAGATCCCCTCTGGCACGTGCCTCCTCATCCTCACTGTTTTCTGCCCCCATCCCCATGTCAGCTTTAACGATGCTCACCCTTGCTGCTCCCTCACGTGTCAACCCTTCTTCACCCAGGTCACCCTCATCCCCACAGCCCAGCGGGAATGCCTTCACCCCAGATGGAGTGCAGGGCCCAGGCAGTGCTCTGTACTCTGCCCAGCCCTAAAATCTTTCTGGGAGGGAGGAAGTGCTGGATTAGCCCATCTCCAGAGCAAAGACCCATTCTCCTGGGATGACTCTGGAGTGGCCTCTTGTACTACACTGATTCATTTCATGAACCTTTATGGTAACGTGGTTTCTACCTGCTGGAGACTCGCTGAGTCTCCTGTACACAGGGAGAGTACAGGTCACCTGTGCACTCCTGTACACAGGGAGATGGGTCAGCAAGGGCAGGGGACACAGCTGGGCAGCCCTGTGTGTCATCAGCATGTCAAGCCTACATCATCAGCCTGTGCAAGCCCACAGCTGAGCATCCACGTGCCACGAGGGTAACAGTGTGCCCCTGCACCCACTGCTGTGTGTCACCCCTGTGCGTATCTCCAAAGGCACCAGGTCCCCAGTGAACCTCCCAGTCCTCCTCAGGACTCCACAGTGCTGTGACATCTCCCACTCCTCTACTGCTCCGGTCACTCACGCGTCCAGCCGCTGACTTTGGGCGCTGCAGCCTGGTACAGTCCAGCCGTGGCACTGGCTTCCAGCGAGTACTCGTGCCCTGGGGCCAGTCCCGAGAAGGTGAAGTTGTGGGTGTCCCTGCCGAGCGAGGCTGTGGCTGCCACGGTGCCCAGCCGTGCGTGGTACAGGGTCAGGGTGTACCCCTCTCTCCCTCCGGCCGCGGCGCCCCAGGCCGCGCTCAGCCCGTCGGGGTGACCCGTGCTCAGCAGGCGCACGGCAGCCGGGGGCAGCGGACCTGGGGAGGAAACACAGGTCACTGCCAGGGGCCACGTCTGGGCTGAGGGAAAGGAGATGCTCCACGTCTGTGCCGAGCCTGCGCTGCAGGAGCTGGGTCAGCTCCGTGAGGTGCCACGGGCTGGCTGTGTCCTTGACTCTGTGGCAGCTGCCTCCTCCCTGAATCTGTGGATGGCTGTGGGTGGCTACCAGGGACGGGAGTGGCACAGGATCATGCACAGACTCCTCATGCTGCATCCAGCCAGGAAATAAGCACTGGGTACTTGCATGGGTGGGAGAGGAAGGCGGGAGGGCTGCACCAGTATAGCCTCTGACCGAACTGGGAAGGGAAGGCCTGGTGAAGGACACCTGGCTGCAAGGAGAGCATCACACTCACGTGTGCAGTGGGTGAGGTTGGGGGCGCTGGCATAGAAGGGCCCGGCTGTGGCCCTCACTGCCACACTGTAGGGGGTGCCAGGGCTCAGGCTCCTGAAGATGTGACTCCTGGCGTTGCCTCCCAGCACCGTGTGCCCGACGTGAGTGCCAGAGGCTGTGTCATAGACATCCACCACGAAGCCTTCTGCCCCACGCCCTGCTGCTGCCCAGGAGGCCAACAGCACCGAGGCTGAGGGGCTGCCCAGGGTGAGGTTGGCAGGGGCCAAGGGATCTGGAAAGCAACAGGGAGACAATCAGCCCAGAGATCCTCTGAAGAGGAGCCTGGGCACAAACAGGCAGGCAGGGTACAGGTTTCTGAGCGCAGCCTTCCTGGGGTCTGCAGCTGGACGTGACACCCTGAGCCTCTGAGGCGGGTGGGGGGATTGGTTCCGTGTCAGAGATGAAGTGAGGACAGTGAGCAGAAAGGTGGGACCATTACATAGAAGATGTGGGCACAGTATGAATGGCTCGGGATGGGGAAGGTGGCATTGGGTGCTCTGGAGGTTCTGGGACACAGCAGGGATGGTTTGGGATGGAGCAGGTGGGGGTGGGTGCTCTGCAAGGCTCAGGTGGAGGGAGGCTCTGGGACACACTGGAGCACTATGCCCACCCCAACCAATCGGACTCACGTGTCCATTGTGTGACGTTGATGGAAGAGGCTTCTGACGAGCCTTTCACAGCAGTGACCTGCACAGTAAACCTGCTGCCTGCCTCCAGGTGAGTCCAGGTGATGTTCTGGGCATCAGGACTCAAGGTCTGGACCTGAACCCTGCTCTGAGTGCTGAGGCTATACAGAGTAACACGGTAGTGGTCCCTCCTGCCAGGGGGCTTATTCCAGGATGTGTAAAGCTCTGAGGAGCTGCCTGGGTTCATAAGGCTCAGGTTTGTTGGGGCTGCAGGAACTGTGAGGAAAAACAGACACATCAGTTGGAGAGAAAAAGATCCAGTTCTGAACAAACAGACATCTCAGTACAAAGAGGGTATGAGACACAGGACGTGACTACAGGATAGCTTCACCAGGAACCAGGCCAGGGTGCCCTCCTGTCCTCTCCTCCCTTCCTTCCCCTCCCCTCCTTGGTTGCCAGCATTGTTCCCATCCCATTCCAGAGCTCATCATAGCACTCCCACCCACATCGCTCCTGGGTGTCACACGTGCTGACCTGTGCAGCTGGTGATGTTCTTGGGGAGGGAGCGGTAGGGTCCAGCCACTGCCCAGATCCCAACAAGGTAGCACGTTCCTGGTTCCAGCTGTGGCACAGTGACATTGGTGCTGTCCTTCCCGGCTTCCAGGTTCCTTGGTGGTGCAGAAGAGCCCTCCTCGAGCACGCTGAGCAGGTATCCATCCCTCTGCCCAGGAGGAGTCTCCCAGTGCACAGCCAGAGCCCAGGCAGTGCTGACAGGGCTGGCAGACAGGGAACGAGGAGGCAGTGGGACTGCGGGAGAGAAACGGGGTCACTGGGGACAAACCTGGGGTGCTCAGGGCCGACTCTAGGTTGGGAATGAAGCTGGGAGCTGAAGGACTGTGGGCATCCAGCACACTGACTAAAGGCTGCTGAGAGCAGCAGGCTGCTCCCGGATCAAAGCTGCTCCCTTGCGTCCCAGGTGACAACAGTGCACCACCACCTGAGCTCCCCTTGTCCCAATGGCTCACAGCACGACCCACTGAGCTGCTGGGCTCAGGATGACAGAGGGTCCCACAAAAGACCCAGCACCTTGAGTAGGAGACAGGCTCCAGTGGGGTTGCAGGGACACAGTCTCAGAGCTCTCCTGCAGAACAGCCCAGGGACCCTCCTTGTGGTCCCAGGCCCCTCGCCAGGTCAGAGCCAAGCTGGGTGCCAGAGGTGGAGAGGGGATGGGAACAGGGGAGCTGTGTTTCTACCGGTGTAGCCAATGGCAGTCTGAGAGGAGATGCGGTGAGGCCCAGCCTGAGAAATGATCTCCACGCGGTACCGGGACCCCGGCACCAGCCCCTCCAGGTCGAGCTGGGTGACTCCACGGGGCACAGACACGTTCCTGATGATGGACAGGGACTCAGCCACCGAGAGCTGCACCAGGTGGTCTCTGCCACCGCCGGACTCCGCCCAGCTCACGTGCAGCTCCTGGGGTCTCCGGCCAGGCTGTACGCTCACATTAGCCAGAGACAGCGGATCTGGAGGAAAGCACAGCATGAGATCCATGAGGGTGTGGAGGAGCCACCTGGAGAAGCCAGGGCACAGCCTGCACCTCTGCCCAGGCCTAAAGGAGGAGCGGTGGCAGCTGACTGCCAGCTCTCCTGTTCTCCTGGGGGACATGAAACCCGCCTGTGCATGTCCCCAGGGTGCTACTAGCAGGTAGGTGCTGACAGCACTCAGCTCCCAGTGGGCTGCTTTGCTCCATGGACAGGGAGCAGCAAGCCCATACAGGTCTCTGTGCTTCCTCTCTCACATCCCTCTCCCACCAGTCCCTGGCTGGCCTTGAGACCACCAGTGGTGTAGGCAGAAGGTCCAGCTTGACTGGGGAAAACCTAAGCTGGGGAAAAGGGTCTTTTGGGGCTCAACGGCCACCACACAGCGTATGACATGTGCTCTGGTTCCCAAGACAGGGAGTGTGCAGGTCTCAATGGAGCCCTCACTCCACCCAGACAAGTCCCTGTCACTGCTACTCTTGCAGGCAGTGCCAGGATATCCCATCCCTGCAGGAGATGGGGGATACTTCTCACTCACATGTCCACTCAGTGGCAAAGTGTGATGAGGATCTGTATGGGCCACTGAGGACGGTCACCTTCAGGAAGTACTGAGTGCCAGGGGACAGCCCCAGGAATGTGAAGTTGTGGGTGTTTGGCCCCACCGAGATGTTCCTCTGTGCTGCATGGCTCTTGCTGTAGAGCTGGAGGTGGAACTGGTCCACATCACCAGCAGCCTTGTCCCAGAAGGCTGAGAGCCCCAGTGGGCGCCGGGTGTTGGTCAGGGTCACGCCGGCCGGAGCCAGGGGGTCTGAGAGAAAAGAGACACCCAGGCAGTGAGAGGTGGTTGTGGTGTGCAGTGGGAGCTGCACACACTCGTCCTGAGCACCCTCCACTGCCTGCACCTGGTGGGGTTAGGTCAGGAATCAGTCCTGGCCCATCAAACCCCGGAACAACCAGAGCTCCTGCTCCGCAGCAAACAGGGGAGCAGGTCCCCCCATTCCTCCTGGGATGACATTTGGAAATATTCTCTGTTCAGTGATGGGTTCCTCCTGCACTGCAGACCCTTTCAGGTCCAATGTGGCTCACTGCAGCTCCAGTTGTCCTCTCACTCTGCCTGGCTATGCACCCCTGTCCCTGGTTCCCCACCTCCCCACCCCTCTGCTCCCGTGCTGGGTTCTGCTCTCACGGGCAGACCGTGGTTGAAATTTGCGGTAGGGTGAGGTAGGACTGTCACACTCACATGTCCAGTCCGTGGCTGATTGCACAGGGGATCTGTAAGGTCCAGCCACAGTAGCCACTTCCAGTGTGTACTGTCGCCCAGGGACAAGGTCCTCCAAGGTGATATTCGTCCAGTCATTCCTCACAGTCACATTCCTGACCCACTTCTGGGACTTGGATTCCCGCAGGGTCCCTGTGTAGCCAGTGCTGCCAGAGGAAGCTGCTCTCCAGGAGGCTTGTAGAGAGGTGCTGTGGCCCCCATTGCTGAGGGTCAGCTGCTCCGGGGGCAAAGGGTCTAGAAAAGGAAAGGTCCAGAGTCATCTGGAAGAAGTGGAACCCCAAATGTGCTGGGGCAGGAATCCCTTCCCTGGGAAAATTCCCATTCAGGTGATCTGACCACCCTGCTGACACCAGAGTGGCAGGGACTGGGCCAGCATAGAGTTCAAAGTGGCACAGAGAGAGGACTGTTCTGGTGCTGGACGAGGTGGTGGGTGGTGGAGAGGTGGCTCAAGGCAGAGGCAGCCTGAGCAGTGCCACAGGAGATGGGCCAAGGAGAAGGGGGAGGAGGGCACTGGGCTCTGCTGACCCTTGTGCCTGGGAAACAGAGCAGGGTCAGACACAACCAAGCAGCAGCTCTGCCTCCTCCTGAGCCTTTCGCCCAGTTAGTGGATGAAGCTGTAGAAGACACTCGCTGTCACGTGCCCTGAGGCACAACATCACAGGGAAGGGCAAGATCCAGTGGGAACCCGGGGCTGTGGAACTCACATGTCCAGTTGGAGATGCACTGGGGTGAGGATGTGTAGGGGCCAGCCACGGTGCTGACCTCAAAGGTGTAGAGGGTCCCAGGGTGGAGGCCCTCGTAGGTGAAGCTGGTGACGCCCCTGAGCAGCGAGCTGTTCTTCACGGGGTGCTCGGCAGGGCTGAGGGCCAGCAGATAGCCCTCCCCCATCGCCTCCTCCCAGCTGGCCAGCAGGCTGTGGGGGCTGCCCTGGCTGGACAGGCTCACGCCAGATGGTGCTAGTGGCTCTGCAAGGGACAAGGACACCACGGCACAGGGCAGTGAATCAGGCAGGCAGACTGCTTTCACAAGAATTCTTTTTTGCTTTTCAGATTGCTCCAGGTGACCCGGTCTTAGCAGGCAGGTTGGACTGGGTGATCTCCAGAGATCCCTTCCAACTCTAACAGTTCTGTGATTCTGTGGCACTGTCTCCATCCCATACAGGGATGTCTCCATCCCACACAGGGGCAGCCAGGGCTGCAGGAAGAGCTCTTAGTGCCCCCAGCACCATGGTGGGCACCTCCCCACACTGTGCACAGCTCCCATTGTCCCTTCCCAGGGTAGCAGCTCTGGGACAGCACCAACTGTGGCTCCACAAGTCACCCAGGAGGGACTGGGCACAGGGAGATGCTGCTCTGGGGGTGCTTGTGGTGCTTCCCTGCCCACCCACCTAGCTGCGGTGAGGGGAAAGGGGGAAGCTGCCTGGAACCTGCCAAACACTGAGGCTACTGAGCAGGATCTGGTCCTGATTTTTGCCTGACACTTGCTGGCACAAGCCTGCCCAGCATCTCTGAGCTCACCCTCACCAGGAACTGTGGGGAGGCAGATTTTGCCGTTCTGACCCACAACTTACTCTTGAGACCAGGTGCCAGAGGTGCACAGCCCTGTCCCTGGCACAATCCCCCTGCTCATCCTCAGCCCCCTTCCAGGCACCAGCCCCTCCACCAGGCAGCAGGAACGGCCTCAAAGGACTTGCAAAGGGCTTTCAGCTCACCTGTCCAGGCTGCTGTGCTGAAGGCTGATGCCTGGTATGGCCCTGCCACCACGGTCACCTGGACAGAGTACTGCTTCCCAGGGCTCAGCCCATGGAAGGTGACGTGACCATTGTCCCCGCCGACGGAGATGTTCCTCGTCGGAACACCGTCCTCTCCCTCTCGCAGCGTCACCAGGTACAAGTCCCTGTGTCCCATCGGGATGCTCCAGCGAGCCTGCAAGGAGCTCTGCTCCTCTGCTCTGCTCAGGGTCACGTTGCCAGGGCTCAAGGGGTCTGGAAGGGAATGGGATTGCGTGCATCAGGATTATGGGGTGCTCTGTACCCCACGCACCCCCGAGCCTCATTCCCTGCAGGGTTATGTCCAGTCTTAGACATCCTTTTGGAGCACGCCATCTCCACTCCCCAGCACAAGCATTCCTTGACTAGCAGAGTCCAGACAAAGCTGGCAAACCTGCTGAGAAATTCCTAAAAGTCCGCCTCCACTCCATTCTCATCCCACCATGAGCTTGCTGATATTCCCAGGAACTGGCCTGGACTGAACTCCTGGCCAGATGCCCCTGGCTCGTGTGTCTGGCACAGGGGAATTCTGTTCAGAGGAGCAGGTCAGAGCTGCAGACAGCACCAAGAATCAGCCTCACTGCACAGCAGAAGAAAACCAGCTGCGGAGGCCTCCTGAAATCCCAGTGGCAGAGCCAGCAGGGAGCAGGCTCCAGCTTCCCAGGTGAAGGAGGAAGCTGCTGAGACTTGACACCTGGTGGCATCCAGGTTCTTCCAGCATACACCTGACTCTTGTCTCGCCAGGGCCAGGACGAGTCACTGGCCACAGCAGCTCTGAGCCTGTGGCTTGGCACCTCCATCATTCGAGGGCCAGCATTTCCTTGGTGTTCAGCGTAAAGCTGCTCTGCCCAGGAGGCTGGGCTTGCCCTCTCCATTTCCCCCCCCAGTTCTCCTGGGAACATCTGGGAATAGCAAGTCTGGGAATGGAACTGTTTGCAGTGCTATAGATGCGGTGTTGGCAGCAAACCAGGGCTGTGGTGGTGGAAGTCCCCCTCTCTCAGGGCCCTTGTCAGCCTGAGGACAGAGCCAGGAGGAGGATGGGGGAATGGTGCAATAGCAGAGTCTGGGAGGATTTCCACTAGACTAGGTGGCTCTAAGCCATGTCCAACCTGGCCTTGAACACTTCCAGGGATGGGGCAGCCACAGCTTCTCTGGGCAACCTATGCCAGGGCTTCACCACCCTCACAGGGAAAAATGTCTTCCTAAAATCTAATCTAAATCTCTCCTAGATCAGTTTAAAACCATTCCCCCTTCTCCATCACTGTCTGCCCACGTAAAAAGTCTTTCTTGCTCTTTTATAAGCCCCTCCAGAAGCCTCCAGTTCAAACTAGCTCATCTGCTGTCCTCTTGCCTGATTTATTCTGCAGCCCTTGTACAGCCCTGAGGCAATGAGAGCCCAGGCCCAGCTGCACTGAACACCAGTGGGATCTGCTGCCCTTCCATCCCCCTCCTTGGTGGGGGGGACCACAGGCTGATCCCACTGCAATCCAGGGAGAAAAGCAGGACAGCACTGGGAATCCACCTGCTGCAGGGATTCACTGGCCCCAGTTCAGCAGCGTCCCAGAGCTGGATCCTAGAGTGGCTTTAGGTCAGGTCCAAGCAGAAGCGCCCTGCGCACCCAGGGCTCTGGCAGGAGACCTTTGGATTCAGAGGCTGGACCAGAGGCAGGGAGAAAGCTGGGGCCACCAAGGTCCTCCCCCATCCCTGGCCATCATACTCACATGTCCAGGCAGTGGCATTGGGTCCCACTGCAGTGTAGGACCCGGCTGTGGCGCTGAGCCCCAGCCAGTACTGGGTGCCGGGGTGGAGATGCTGGAAGGTGTAGCTGGTGAGGCCCCTCCTGGCTGACAGGGTCGTGGTGACCGTCTGGGTGAGGAGGTTGCGGAGCTCAAGGTGCAGCCAGGAGGCCCCCGCAGCCCCTGCCCAGGAGGCGACGAGGCTGGTGCTGGAGCTCGGGCTGAGCCTCAGCTGGGTGGGGATGGAGGGAGCTGAGGGGAAGAGCAGGAGGCAGCGAGGTTCAGCAATGGGGCTGGGCCTCCATGGACCCTCCTCTCTCCCCAGGGACCCCTATACCACTGCTGCTCTCTATGGCATGGGGGCTGAAGGTCTGGCAGGGGTCTGCTGAGGGATGTCCCTCTCATGTCCCCTGCCAGGTGGGCTGGGGGGCTCCTGAGGTCCCTCTATACTGTCACACTCTTTCAGGCTGCAGGGCAGAGGGGATGGCAGCCTGGGCAGTGCAGCATTCCTGCAGCTCTCACTAGCCCAGACATCGAGGATCCACCAGACCGCCCCTCTCCCCCGAGAACACACAAACCCAAGCTGTGGGTGTTGCAAGGCAAGCCCAAGGTGCGAAGCTTTCCCCTTGGCCCAGGCACTGGGCTCGCAGCGGGGACACGAAACACTCCCAGCTGCTGCCACCCTACACAAGCCTGGAGACCTCCTCCCCACCTCAGCCAGCCCAGCAAGAACATGCTCTGCGTGCCTCCTGCCTTTCTCCCACCCCTTCCCCCTCGGGGCAGGCACACCCATGGCTCCCTACCTGTCCACTGGTGGACACTGGTGCTGGCCCGGCTGGACCCAGCCAGCGTGCTGACCTTCAAGGCGTACTCGCTGCCGGCCAGCAAGCCGTCGAACAGGAAGGTGGAGGCGCTGGGCGGGATGGACACGTTCCTGACCAGCGCCTGGGAGTCGCTGTGGTAGAGGGCCAGCCCGTAGCCGTCGCGCTGCCCCGGGCCGTGCGCCCAGGCCGCCCTCAGCGAGGCTGCGCTCCCGCCGCTGCTCAGGCTCAGGTTGCGGACGGGTGACGGACCTGCATCAGACAGGACACGGCACGGGACAGTTGTTGGCTGGCTGCCTGGGAACTGGCAGGGTTGTCTCACGGGCTCGGTGCAACGTCGGCCCTTGCCCAGTCAGGTCCTGGCAGCCAGCTCCGCAGGATCCGATCAGAGGGCGCAGAGCAAGACTTGAGGGGTGAGTTGTAAATGATGGAGGTGTGACAAAATTGTAGAGCAGATGCTCCTTCCTCATAGCTATTTCTAGAGCTCCAGGCATGACATTTTCCACCCCTCAGCTCTCTGCAGGCCACATTATGGGCTAGCCCATCATTAGCTACATTATTCTAGGAGAAGATACAGCATAAACGCTGCCCATGCAAGGCGCAGGGACAGGACTCTTCCTCCACAAGGATGAGGGAATGACCCCTGGGACTCTGGGGACCACGGAAGAGCCCTAGTTCCTGTGGAAGTGAGGAAAAGCCCAAAACTTCCCATGAACTAGTGGGACTCCAAACAGACCTGGGCTCGGCACCCTCCAAAGCAAGCATAGTGGTATTGACAGGAGTCCTGCGACCCTCTGCAGTCCCTGTGGAGCCCTTACTTGTCTGAGCTGAGATGGTCTGGCTGACAGTCTCCATGCAGGCCAGCGTGGCTGTCACCTCGATCTCGTAGCGTGTGCCAGGGGTCAGCCCGTGGAACCAGAAGCTGGTGGTGTTGGGCCCAGCAGACCCATTCTGCAGCGGCCTGCCTGACCCCAGGGAGGAGAGGGCGAGCGAATATCCCTTGGCACCTTCCTCTGGCTCATCCCAGGACACAAGGAGGGAGTCTGACCGGCCGTGGTCACTCACACTGACGTTCAGGAGGGTCCCTGCAGAGGCAAATCCAAAACTGTCAACAGGGAGCCTGCAGGGCCAGCTCCCCACCCACGACCCTCGCTCGGGTACACCATCCACCACCATGGGTACTGCCCTGCTTTGGTCAGGCCCCCCTGACACTGAGGGCTCTGAACAGGCTTTGGGAAAATGCAGGAATGCTCAGAAACCTCCATGGACTGAGGTCGAAGGGAGATGTGAAAGAGATGCCTTCAAGCATGGAGCATCTGCTCCATTGGAGAAAGACCAGAAGGCTTCAGTTCATTGTATGTTTTATCCAGAGAGCCCTGGTTTAAGGCAGAGAAGTTCCCTGGCTGGGTATAATCCACTGCTTGACACCTTGGTTGGCTTGAGCCCCCCAAAAAGATGCTGAAGGGCTCTGTGTCCATGGAGAAGCAAGACAGTGGTCAGTGAGGGGTCAGGATGGATATGGTAGGGTCTGCTTCTGTGTGGGGTCGGACAGAGCAGGGGGACAAAGGCTCCTTTGGGGGGCTCCAGACATTGAGTTCCCCCTGTCCTGCCCAGGACAGAGGTGAATGGGAAGAGTGAGGCACTGCATACGTGGAGGAAATGTGGGGCCAGCCTGGTTGCAGGCCCTGCTGAGGTGTCCCTGCACAGCAGTGAGGTCAGTGAGCTGGAGCTGCAGGGCTGGCTCTGTGGCATCCCCATGGAGAGCGTCTGGGGACAGGGAAGTGGCGTACAGGGCTTGGCCTTAGTGGTGGGTCAGTGACCAAAACTGCTATTGAGTCCCTGCCCTTTGAGCTGCTCAGAAACCACCTACACAACAGGAGCCAGACAGAGCCTGTCTGTTGGGGCCAAGCTGGCAGCTGACCTGGGTCAGCTCCATCTCTGCCTCCCAATGCCTCCAGCAGATTGTCAGGCACCCCCATCCCCAGCCTTGCTGTGAGTCACAGAATCACTTAGGTTGGAAAAGCCCTCTAAGTGTTTCCCCAGCATTGCCAAGTTCAGCAGTGACCCATGTCCCCAAGTGCCACAGCTGGGAACTCTCTACTGCTCTCAGCCTTTGGAACACGACAGAACAGTTTCAAGTGCTAATAAGACATTCTTGTAATAATTAGCACTTAAAATTTATGATGTGCAACATGTTGTGACAGGCTTACATGGGGTCTGGCACAGCAAGATAGCTTGAACCAAGCACACTGACTGCCCCAGAGGTCGTCCCAGGGGTGACCTTTACACAGCCAGGGAGGAACAATGTGGGGTAAGCCCAGGGCAGGGGCACCTTTGGCACGGTTCAGGAGCTGTGTGTGTCCTTCCCACTGAGCTGAACACTTTCAGAGCTATGTTCAACTTCTCTTCCATGCAATGCTGTGGTTTGAAGCCTGCTGCAATGCTGAAAGCTTCACTCAGCAGGCGAGGGCAAAGGGACCTGGGGAGATCAGATGAACATAAACAGAAGCCCCTGGGAAAGGCCTGCTCAGCGCTGTCTCTGAGCAGTTCAAGTGCAGATTTAGGATCAGACTGCTCAGGAAGGGTTAGCTGAACGGAGCTGGGTGCCCACGGGTCAGGTGTCTAGACCTGGGCCAGTTGCCCTGGGCTCCCCTTGCTGTCAGCAGACACCCAGAGCACAGGGCATGTCTGACCTCCTCCCTTAGGCAACCCGCGGGACTGTGCCCTGCCCTGTGGAGTTCAAGCAGGGATCGTTTGTCACTGCAGGCTCTTTCTTATCTTATTTATGAAGGTATGAGTTCTCCACCCGCATTTCTCTGCTTCTCCTGGGTTTCCACCAGCCTCATTGCCTGCCTGCCTCCCTCTGTCACCTTCCTCAGGTCTGCAGCACAAACGTACCTAGAACGGGCAAGAGGCACCCTGTGGCCCCAAGGCCCCTGACCCCACAGGTAAGCCCCACTAACCACATCACAGACAGCCTCACCCAGGTAACACCCCATGCCCTGACAGGTGCCTCACAGAGTTCTCACTGGCACAGGCTGCTGCCATGTGGGCACCACACTGGCTCCAGGCCCACAGCAGCCTTGGAGCTGCCTTATGGACTATGATCCTGCTTGGGCAACTGCAGGGGCTCTGAGCAGGGCACCTGTGTCTGTGCTGCTGCTGAACCTACCTGATGCTCTGTGGAAGGAGAGAGCTTGGAGCCTTGTCCATCTCTCACAGTGCCCCCCATATGGCTGCTTGCTGGAGGGTGATGGGGCTGACCCTTCCCCTTCCCTGGCCATGATCTGCAGCCTGTAGTAAGCCTAAAGCAGAGTATTTACAAAGCTGCTCTCAACTCCCAGAGTCCCGGCCCACCACATCTGTTCATCTCACTGCTCCAGGCACCGAGACCATCCCACCCTCCTCAGCCTGGGACTTACCTCTGTCACCACGGGTGTCCTGTCCCTCCAGCCACGCCTGCGCTGTCCGGTTGCATCCCTCACCCTGGGGGATTGAAGGTGTCAAGTGTGAGAGGGGGCTGAGCCTGGGAGACGTGTCCTGTGCCAGGCCAGGGGTCAGGCTGGCCAGGCAGACATCCCACCCTGGCATGGCACCTGTGGGCTGCGACCCCTTTCCCCAGGAGAGCTTGTGTTACTTCTCACACTGCCCTCCCCTAGCCAAGGCAGGGAGACAGACTCAGCAGATGCAGCTTGTGGGCTGCCCTGGCCTTTCGCGTGGGGCCTGGGGCTGCAGACAACGGGCCATGCCCACAGGGGAAGACCCCACCAAATCAGCCACGGCACCAGGAGGTCTGGAGAGGGAGGGAGTGAGCTCTGGACAGGCCCTGGCAACCTCCTTCCCTGTACAGGCACACCTCCTTGGGGGGACGACGGAGGGACCCGAGACCTCAGTCCAGATGCCACCTCCCGTGGGCTGCACAGAGCCCCCGGAGCCCCCAGTCCCCTGCCCCGGCAGCGGGGACACCCGTCCGCTCGCAGCCTGCTCCCAGCAGGGTGTGCCCTGCTTTGGGTTGGCGTCAGTTCCCCCCATGTTCAAGGAAATGTCTCTGCCCACTCCCCGTCCCGCAAAAAGCCCCGGCAGAGCCATCATCTTCCTGGCGTTCCTTCCCCTCGGCTCCGCGGGCAGACTCGTCCCGGCTCTCCCACCGACCGCGGGGCTTTTGGGAGAGCGGAACAAAGGGGCTGGGGACCCCCGGGAACAGCAGCCGGGCCATTCCCGGGCGAGGAGCCGCGCAGCCATGGCAGCGGGGACACGATGCGGTCCCGGGCGCCGCGGCGAGGAGGGCGGCGAAGGGGGAGGCAGAGCCGCTCGGGACCGCGAACGCCGCTGATGTGGCGCAGCTGCGGCCGTGAGGGGAGCCCAGAACGGTGCCCCCCGGGCGGGGCAGGGCTGTGCGGAGCCCCTCGGGGCAGCGAGCTGGGAGCCGAGGGCTGCGGAGCCAAAGAGGGGTCGGGGGAGCCAAGCGCTTACCTCCGCCGGGGTCCCCCGGAGCCGCAGCACCCACAGCACCAGCAGCGGCAGCAGCGGTGGCCTCATGGGGACCTGGGTGGCTGCAGATGAGAGTGATGACAAGTTGGCGGGGGTGGGGTCAGCTCCTTAGCAGCGGCTGTGCCCAGCCAGCCCCTTCTCCCACGGCAGCCAGGAGCCGCGTCCCCACATGCTTTCCGAGCGCGGGTGACAAGATGACATCAGTGGGGACCAGGCAACGCGTGGCACCTCGGCCGGGCCCGCTGTCCCTGGGCAGGGGCAGAGCTCGCCTCCGGCCCGGGAGGAGCCCAGCGGGGGCGGCTGCCTCTCGCCGGGCGCATTTGTTGTTGTCCCCGCGGGTCCGTGTCCCTCTGCGGTGACTCTCGAGCGGGTGCGGGCTGCGGGCAGAGCTGCGGGCCGGGGGGTTGGGGCGGGGGTGCTCGCGGGGGCTCTGCGGGGCTGGAGCCCGCTCTGGCATCAGCAGGAGCTCGGCAGAGCTGGGGGAGCTGGAGCGGGAGGAGCGGCAGGGGAGGAGACAGGACGGGACTGACGGCGGCTCCGGGCTGGGAGGGAGCTCCCGAACCAGCCCCCGGCGCGGGGAGGGAGGGGAGGAGTGCGCATCGCTGGGCTGCGATGCTGGAGGGAGCGAGGGCACGAGTGTGGCCGCGGGGTGCTGTGCACTCTGGCCTCTCTTTGTACTCGCACCTTCGGCTCTGTGTTCATTAATTCCCGCGCAGTTGCGGCTGTGGAAAGGGGGCTTGGGAACGCCGAGGGGCAGGGATTGGGAGGTGTCCGTAACTGAGCAGTCTGCAAGCTGGCACAGGGGGTGCACACTATGAGGCTCCTGGGCCCGGTATCCCGCGAGCACAGAGATGCCTGGACCACACTTTGGCCATCTGAGGGGGTGGCTGGGGTGAGCTGTGCCCTGTGCCCGGGCTTTGTAGGCACTGTACTTTGCGGGGTTGCTGTAGGGAGCAGTCTGTGCCCACCCTGCTGCGGGCATGGCCGTGCTCTGCGGTGCTGTGCGGTGTCTGTGCAATGCGTGGCAGGATGCCAGCTCTGATTCACAGCAGAGATGCCATTGGCTTCACATCAGCGCTGGAGATCTGGGACAGTGCTGGAAGAGGTTCAGTGATGCATCAGTCCGGAAGCCAGTGCAGCCTTTGTGGCCGTGGGAGTCTGTCCCAGTAGCCAGTACGGCCACCAACGGGGGCTATTCAAGCTCTGCTCATTGCTGTGAACCACCAAGCTGTCAGGGTGGGACACATCCCCCACCTACTCTTTGGAGCAGCAGAATCCCTCGCCAAAAAGCTCAGAGGTTTGTCAAGAGGGATCTGTGATAGACAGAGCGCTTGGACAAAGACGTGGAAAGCCTCAGCTCTTGCACACAATTGAGAAATGAGTGGGACACAAGGAACCTGGTCTAGGACTCATCTCGAACCCCAGGTCCATCCCCCAACCCTTCTGGCAGCCCCCAGGCTGATAGACCCAGCTGGGAAAAGGGACGGAAAGCACGAGACCCCTTCATTTTGCATGGGTGACAGTTAATTTCCCAGGTCCTGGCCAAATGGGACTGGTGCCAGGAGTTCGGGTCCGTGGTCACAGTCACGTCTCTGCAGAGGTCCAGTGCCCTGCCTGGAGCAGGCTGAGGCTAAAGGAACCCTGGCCCTGCAGCTCAGCCCAGCAGTGAGGAACGCAGAGATCAGGGTGGGAGCAGAAGGTGATGCCTTGGCTCCAGCACAGGAAAGATTTTTAACCCTTAATGCCAGCAGCTCCAAGGGCTGAATGCGAAAAATGCCATGGGTGCACCCTCTTCCGTGGATGGACGCCCACGGGAAAGAGCTTTGGCTCTTGGAGATCCCCTGATAAGCATTTGGGACTGCAGTCCACCAGCACCTGCAGTGATGGGACTGACCCATGAACCAGAGACACCCATCCCTGCTGCCAGACACTGGCGTGACAGCGAGCTGAGTGCACGGTGGGTGCTCAGGGGTACTGGGGGTGACATCCTCCAGCCACTGAGATGAGGGGGTCCCCCTCCAGGACACAGGCAAGGGGAGGTTTGGAGTTGGCTGCTGCTCTCTCCAGTGGGCTGGGGACTGTTTTTAAAGGCCCCTTTCCAGAGCTGGGTGGCTGCAGCCAGCTGGGAGGAGGCTGGAGCTCCCCGCTGCAGCGAGGGCTTGCCAGGTTTACCCAGGGGCCCGGAATGGGATCGAGGAGGTTACAGCTGGCTGGTCCCCAAAACACATTTGCAAAGAGGCTTTTGGTGGATGCCCCCACAGGGGTCCGTGGCAGGGTAGAGGCTGTCAGCAGAGGTGATCCCACTTTGGATAGGGAGCATGGAGCTGTTTGCTGCCATGAGCAGCCTGGAGGGTCACCTGGAGGATGGCTGGGGCAGAGGCAGCGCAGGCAGTGAAGGCCGTGAAGGCTGGGGACCGTGTGGTATCCCTGGGGCATGGCAGGTGATGGCAGAGCTGAATTGGAGGAGCCCCTGGCTGATGAAGCAGGGGTTGGAGGTGAGGATGAAGGGCCTTGGTGGGCTGGGAACTGTGATCCAGGGGCATGGGGCAGGAGGGACCCTTGATTATTCCTGGGAAGAGGCGTTGCATCCCTCAGTGTCAAAGGCAGTGTCTCATGCAGTAGTGGCACAGACAGGAGGTTTTTCCATGCTACAGCATCAAGGTGCAGCTCCTCTAGCTTCAAAGCACACCAAAGAGCAGCCCCAGGCCAACAAGAGGGCAAACCCAGTCACTGGAGTCCTGGGAAACTCCCGCTGGGTTGTGCCTGCCTTGCCCAGCTGGGGAGAAGCTGAGCCCTTGTGTATTCATTGCACTGGGCACAGCCTCGGTGCCCCTGCACCAGCCTGTCTGCAAAGCTGGCCATCTCCACCTCCAGCCACTCTGATGGAGTCACAAGGGTGGGATGTGGCATCTCCAGAGCATGTTGGAAACCAAACTCTGCTGTTACAGCCTTGCATGGGGGCACAACTCCCCCACTGAGGCAGCTTCTCCAGACACTGGCTTGCCCAAGGAGCAAAGGGTTTGTTCTACCCTCCCTGGTCTCTGGGCTGGGCAGCCAAACAGGGATTCCTGAAGCACAGTGTCTGTCCCCTTGGATCCTGCTGCCATGCTGTGCCACTGCCCCACACCTCCCCATCCAGGAGGAGAGGTCATCCCCCACTTGGCATGAGGATGGGCTTGGGGGATGCCTTGCTGCCCACCAGCATGGGATTGGCCTCTGAGCATGAACCAGGAGGTGTCCCAGCAGATTTCTCAGCCTCTGCATGCTGCTGGTGACCCACCACAGGGCACACTGAGCTTCCACCCACCTGCCATGGGAACACACCTCCATACTAGCCCCACTTCTTTAACATTGGATACCAGTGGCTGTGCTCCCTGAGCTTGGGCAGTTTGGGCTGTGCCTGCAGCAGAAACAGCCCAAAGCACTGCTGGGAGCCAAACCCAGGCCTTGTCCCTCGTGCCACAGTGCCTGGCAGCCTCCATATGGGACGGGAGCTGCTCATCCTGTGCCAGCACCGCCCTCGCCACAGCCACCCCAGTGACACTATGCCACAGATTTAGGGACAGAGAGAGAGAGAGAGAGAGAGTGAGAGTCCTCCTTGAGCTGGGGATGCCAGATCCCGGATCTCCCCTTCGGTCCCCCCCAACAGTGTAGCCTTCAGCTGTGCCAGACCCAAAGACGACTGCAGAAGGTTTCTCCACCCAACAGCTGGAACCAGGCCTGGAAACTCAGAGGCTGCCGAGTCATCACATTTTCCACGAAGCAGCGAATGCTACCACAAGGCGCAGGGGGATGGGGACGTCCCGCTGACTGCGGTGGCTGGGGAGCTCGGCTGGCCAGAGCTGGGAGGAGGCCACGGCACTGTGCAGCCAAGCCATCACCTATGGCAAGGGGCAGAGCCTCAGCAAGGGAGACCGTCCCTGCCCCATGCCCTGGAGGGATCATCCGGGAGCAGAGATGGGAAAGGGGACCCCTGACAACATGCCCATCCATGTTTATGCTGAGGGAAAACAGCCACAGTGCAAAGGCCCTGTCTGGCAAAGGCTCTGGGCTGTCCTCCTGGGCAGTTCCAACCCCAGAGCAGAGCAGGGTCCATCTCCTTGACACTCCATGCATTGTCCTTCTCTCCAGCTGTCCAGAGCTGGCAGCACTGGGCTTGTCCCCACTGAGGCATCTCCCGGACTTGAGCATGGTCCCACACACCTGGTGGGACTGGAGGCCTCCCTAGGAAGCACTTGCTGGGGTGAGGGTGGGCAGGGTAAGCAGCAGAGTGTGTCCCTGTGGCATCCAAGGGTCCCAGTTGTGTCACAAGGTCTGTCAAGGTGACACTGGCAAGTGATGCTCCCAGGGCTGGGCATGGGCAGAGCCTTGCAGGGTCCCTGCTGGAGGACAGCGTGTGGGTAAGGACGGTCCCAGAGGGACTCAGCCTGTCACTCAGAGGGCACAGGCAGGGGCTGGTGCTGTGAGCAATGCTGTCACTGCACAGAGCAGCCTCTACATCTATCTGGACGTGCAGCCCCAAGGTCCCCATGGCAGCTCTGCCATCCCTCCTGTGCATCCAACCTGGCACCCTGTGACAATGTGTGCCCAGGGGTCCCATGATATGGGGCACTGGTGCCACTGGGATTGGGCTGGGAGCAGCTCTGAGGCTCCTGTCCTGCCTCGGCCCAATAACAACATCCCTTCAGTTCCTGTCCCTTGGTATCTTCTGCTGCCCACCAGCACTGTGAACTGCTCCAGGTCATGATTTCTTCCCTCTGCCACTTCTCAGGTGCCTAGTACTGCCTAGGGGCTGCAAGTGAGGAACAAGAGGAACAGGCTGCTCCCAGGGTAAAGCCTGCAGAGGATGCAGGTGCTGCTGGGACTTCTGTCTTTGCAAGGTTCACACGCTACGGTTCTCCAGCCCTAAAGCCTAGAGCACTGGGATGCTCCTTCTCCAACCCCTTGCAAGTGTTTAATCATTCCCACGTGGAGCCCTGCCAGCGCCGCTGCTGCCTCCTGCCCCACGCTTTCAGACCTTGGAGCGCTTCCCATTTTGTTGGGGCGGGGGGGAAGGAGGGCAGGCAGGCAGTGGGAGACGTCACCCCTCTGCAGGGCAGGGCACAGCCACACTGTGTGGGCTGGGGGACAGCCAGGAGTGGCAGCAGTGACTCTGTCACCCTCGCTTGGGTGATGCTCTCCGCTCCCCCTGCTCGCTGCTGAAGCCCTGGCAGCTGAGCCCGGGATGCCTGTGGGTGCGAGCCAGGCGCCTGCAGAGCTGGGAAGTGCAGGGCTGCGGTGACTCGGGCAAGCCCAAAGCCGGCAGAGCCGGGCAGACCTGCTCTGCACCCCCGGGGCGCGGGTGCCGCCCCTGGGGCTGAGAAAGCTCAGGACTCCTCTTCCCCTGGTCAGGCAGGAGGCACTCAGTGGGGAGGGCTGAGAGCAGCCCGGACACTGCCGGCCCCACACCTACTGCAAGCAGTGCTGGGGCAGCACCTGCATGGCCCCAAAATCACCCACCCCATCGCCAACAGCCTGTGGAACCCCGTGGGGCTCTGCGATGTGATGCCAGCAAGGGTGCCTGGTGCTGCCAGGATGCCACACTCACAGAGCCAAGAAGTAGCTACGAAGCATCTCCCGGTGCCCACTCATGCTTCACCATGCTGGGGAGCCCGGGCACGAGATCCCCCCGCGCAGGCACAGCCGTGGAGTGCCAGGCCCTGCTCCTGGCACAGCCACACTCAGAGGCTGCCCATCGCCTGCCGCCCGCCCGGGGCTGTGGCATCGGGTTTGCCCGCGCTGTGCCAGGGCAAACGGGAGGGTCCGCGCTCCTTTCCTTGCCGCGCACATCCCGGCCTCGACCGCGCGGCTGGGGAGAGGGAGGGGGACAAGGAGCGGGAGCGGTACCTCAGGTGGTGGGTGTCCCCGGTGTGGTCCTCAGCCCGTCCCAGGGCGCCTGGCGCACGCGATGGCAACTTGACACGCTCGCACTCGCCGTTCCCTCCGCTTGAGCACGGCCCTGACGCTCAAGTCTGGGCTGGTCCGGCGGGAAGGCCCGCCTGGGCTCGCCCAGCTCTCAGCGGCAGGATGCTGGGGAGGAGGGATCAGATGGACAGGGATGTCTCCTGTGGCCCCTTGAGAGCAGAAGTCTGCACTCCCGGGGGGCGGGAGCTGCCTGCCACACTGCAGGTTGGGCACAGCTCACACCCCCCTGCACCTCGCCAGGGGTTTGCCCCACGTGCTGCAGGTTCAGTCGGGTGCCAGGGACCCTTGGACATGGCTGAGCATCCCCTCGTGCTGCTGCTGCTGCAAAGAGGGACAGGGAGAGCCCCAGGTCTGTGGTGGAGCCAGCGCAGGTATCCAGCATGTGCAGCAGCCCTGAAGGTGTCTGTGGGCTGTGATTGCTTAAGGGTTTTGCTGCCCTGAGCCCCATCAGACCAGGCCCCATCCTGGCCTCCTCAGTCCCACATCAAAGGGGATTGAGAAGAGCTGGTGTGCTGGCTCAGGAGCATCCCGAGAGCTTGTTCAGGATGGCTCTTATCCTCACCCTGGTGAACGGGTGGCAGCCGGTCCCACAAGGGAGGGTCACACATATTTCAGCCACCAAACAAGAGGCTCAGCCTTCTGCAAACAGGCATCTGTCCCTGTTAGTGTCCCCCCTGCCTCAGCCGGGCTAAAGCTCTCTGCAGACAGCAGGGAGAGGAACAGCAACTGGAAGCCCTGGACACTTCTGCCACGCTCAGCAGTGATGCAAAAACCCAGCCTTCAAATTTGGAAAGCGCCTCAGTTTCCGGATACTGCCACGAGCTGAAAATCCCACCTGAAAACGAAACCAGTCCCGGCCTCTGGTTCAAAGTTTCCTGTATAAAAACAAACCTGCCGACGGCTTCATTTGCACACAAAAGGCTTTGTTTTCAGGAGGAAGGTCTCTTTTTTTGGAGGAGTAAACACAAAGCCTGCCCATCCTCCATGTCGCCGGTGTGGGAGGGAGATCGACCTGGCAGATCAGGTCGCCGGCAGGGCATTGTCCCGCCTTGCTGAATGGCTGCTGTCCCTCTCCCTCATCTCCTGGGAGCAGACTGCTGCCTGCACCAGTGCCAATGCCACCACCACCACCGTACCCAGCTGCAAGCCCGGGACTGAGGCTTGCACGGTCTGTCCACACCCACTCTCATAGCTGGGACACCTCGGAGGGTCCCAGGCCACGGGGACAGGTCTTTGCACCACGGCAGTCCTGGGGAACTGTGGTGTGGCACCCAGCGCTGCTCCTGTCCCCACAGCATGGCTGCAGCCCTGTCAGAGCCTGCTCATGCAGCTCCTCAGCTTCTCCCTGGCATCTCCCGCAGCTCCTGGAGCCAAACACAACACGAGCCTGTCTCGTCCGCTGTCAGGAGCGCCTGCTGCTTTCTGCATCCAGCCCCCAGCAGAAGCAGCTCTGCTTCCTCACAGGAGCAGCTGGGGGACCCCCTCTGGGCTCTACTCCCCCAGCCCAGCTGCAGGGAGCCCCAGTGCCACCCTCCCCAGGCACAGGCACGTTTGGGGCTGGCACAGCCTGGCTGCTCCCCAGGGCACTGTCGTAGCCATCCAGCAGTGGTTGCTGCCTGGGACACATCTTGGCCCCAGACACAGGTCCCACAGCCGCCGATTGCCAAAGGCTTTGCTGGCACGAGCTCGGCCTCACCAGGCGGGTGCTGCAGTTCTGGAGCAGGGGTGAAGTGTTTGCAGAGGGATGCAGGATCAGCCCCCTCCACTGTTGCCTGCTGACGGTTTTGTCTGTCCCTTCAGCCAAGGCCTCTGCCGCTTGACTTGGGATGGTGCGACCATTCACTGGGTCTTGTAGAGGGACACAGAGCTCAACCTTGTCTGTCCAGAGGTCCCCAATGAAGTGTCCACTGAGTTGAACGTCCTGGCTTGAGGGTTTGGGGGCATGGAGAGTCTATGGGGCTTGGAGACCTTCACGGATGCCAGACTTGGAGAGCTGGTCCCTACCCAAGGCACTGGCACCGAAGCTATTTTCACCTCTGAGCTGGAACACACCTGCTGTGCCTCCACATGCTCCACAGAGCAGAGGTGCTCTGCTGCTGGAGGGGAGGGAGGGAGAGCAGCCTGGTAACAGGGATGCATCAAGCCCTTCCGAGCCTTCTCATCCCCTCCTGGGCTCTCAGCAGCAGTGCATTTGTCATCTGGGCTGCAAAGCCACGCTGTCCTGCATCTCCCATGGGCAGTGCAGCTGGGTTGGGCTGCCTGTGGGGCCCAGAGGGACAGCCTGAAGGCTCGGTGGGATCAGCGTGGCTGCTGTTTGGCTTGAGCCGCTTGGCTGGGAGAGCCTAAAACAACAAACAGCGCAGAATAAGGGAATGTTTTATTGCTTTTTTTTTGGTCGAGTGGTTTCCTGTGTTCTAAGGAGCTCTTCCAGCACCTCTGGGCCAGAGGACTTGCCCACACAGAGCCTGGTCCCAGAGCAGACTCCCACCCAGGAGGCACGTTCCAGCTGTTTGACATGGGGCAGAAGAAGAGGTCAGAAAAGATCAGCTCCAGGATGAGCTGTGACCTTTGCTGGAGACCTGCAGCAGGAGACAGCACCATTCCTTCCCCTCTGGGCCGAAAGCATCCCTGGACATGTGCTTGCACCCAGCACAAGGGTACCACTTGCATACACAGCCTGGCTGGTGTTTCTTAACAGACACCTTCTCACAGCCTGACAAACTCCTCACAGGCCTGGCCAGCGGCTCCACAGGCTGCCCTGCCTGGGAAGTGGGCATTGCTGGGCTCAGTGTGCTCTGGCAGGTGCCGTGGGGGTCAGGAATGTCTCGGCACTGCTGATCTATGGGATGCTGCTGAAGGCAGGGACAAGGGCAGGGTGGTCTGTGACATCCCTGCTGTATCTCCCAGGAATGCAGAGTGAATGTCTCCAACACTGTCATCCCTGCACCCCACCTGTGTGTGCAGTTTCAGTGTTGTTCCAGCCTGGAGTCCATCCCTGCTCCCCTGGAGCCTGTCTGTAGTGGTGCACAAAGGTAAGGTCACCCTGCCTGGTGGTTCCCACCCAGATCCTGTCACCACTTCTCTGCTCCAGCCCAGAGCCCCCTGCCCAGCTCTCCTCTGTTGTCTGCCTGTCACTGACTCACCTCTGTCCTGGAGGGTACCAGGGCCGGTGGGACCATCCCACCAGGGCTCCAGGGAAACACACAGATATTTTCTCCGTTGACAAACATCACCTTTGCCCTCCTTTGCTGCATGTTGTTGAAAGAGACCATTGGCAGAGTCTGAGCTGACAGCCTGTGTCAGCCCCTGGGGCTGGTCTGATCGCTGGGGAAGAGGCAGCAGAGAGGACGCTGACACACAGGGTGGCTGACACTGCTTGAATCCATCCTGGCTCCTCGTGGGAGACAGGATCCATCTGGACCTCTTCAGGGTCCATCCTGGATCCTTACAGGCTCAGCTGTCCCTGACCATGACAGAAACAAAACCCTTTGCGGGGATGGAGCAAAAGGCAGACATGGGGGTCCTGTCAGAGCCCCAGAGCCAGTCAGCTCGGCAGGATATGGCCCCACACATGACATCTCCTGCCCAGCTGGTGGGGGCAGCGGGTCTCTGCCTGGCATCTGCTGCCCCAGGGCTCTGTGGGGCCTCTGGCTGGACTCCAGATCCCCAGAGTGGAGTGACCCCAAAGCCTGCTGAGGCATCCCCACTGCTGCTTCTGAAGAAAGGCTCAGGAAACCCACGGGAACAGGACAGGCAGGGCTGCCTAAGGGGCTGTGAGAGGAGGTGGAGATGCCCTTGGCAGATGCCCCAGCCCAGCAAGTGGGACATGATCTGTTGCAGATCTGGTAGGGCATGGCTTTCACAGGCAAGAAGCCCAACACTTGTGCTGCCTCCTGGGTTCTGGTGACACCAGTTGCTGCCTTGATTTTTCCTCCAGTGTCAAAAGCTCCATGCCTCCATCCTTCGACTCTCTGGCAGGAAAGGTGTCCCTGCCCCCACAGCAGTTAAGGACCCCCTCAGCCTCAACAGCAGAAGAAAAAAAACTAAAAAGCTCACAGTTGCTTTTCCTCCAGATCTGGGCCCTCTGTGGCCCTGAGGACCACCAGCTTCCCCACCATGAGCTGACAGGGATATTTCTGATGCCTGGGGCTGGAATAAAACAGGTGTGCTGTGAGCTCTTGTGGCTGCAGCAAGACCCAGGGGACCCAGAGGCATCACACAGCGTCTCCCAGCAGCAGCAATGCACGGCCCAAGGTGGCAGCTTCCTGAATTTCTGAGGCCAGAAACACAACCCAGAAGAGCTTTCAAGAGTGGACAGGCCCACATTCTGTCGTGGCCGGGAGCTGGAGGAGCAGCACTGAGCAGACCTGCGTTCTGCCTCTGCACTGCTGCCCTCTGGCTGCCTCTGCTTGTCCACGGCCAGTCCCTGGGCTGGAGAGGTGGGACCTGCCGTGGCTGTGAGGGGCTCTGCCTCTTGCTATGCAAGAATCATCACAGGGTTGTTCAGGTTGGAAAAGCCCTCTAAGATCATCAAGTCCAACCATTAACCCAGCACTATCAGGTTCACCACTAAACCATGTCCCCAGCTGCCACACTCACACACCTTTTGAACACCTCCATCACTGTTAGCCCATCCTGGTGGGACTGGTGGTTCACCTGCTCTGCCTTTCTGCTGGCAAATTTGGAGGAAAGCTCAGCTTGTTTGCAGGAGTTGGGGGAGAATATCCAATTCCAGAAACCAATAGTGGTTCTACTCAGCAGTCACATAGAATATGCTGAGTTGCAAGGGACCCACGAGGATCATCGAGTTCAACTTCTGGCCCTTTGCAGGACACCCTAAGAATCCCACCCTGAGGCTAAACGCACTGGCCAAATGCTTCTTGAACTCAGACAGGCTTGGGGCTGTGACCACTTCCCTGGGGAGCCTGTTCCTGTTCTCAACCACCCTCTGGGTGAAAAACTTTTTCTTTTCTAATCTAAATCTCCCCTGGCTCGGCTCCAGCAGTTCCCTTGAGTCCTGTCACTGGTCATGAGAGTGAAGAGACTGGTACCTGCCCCTCTGCTTCCACCCATGAGGATGTTGAAGACGCCCCTCAATCTCCTCTTCTCTAGGCTGAACAAACCAAGTGATTGAAAGAAGAAAAAAAATCCAGCAGCTGAGCAAGAAATCCAGGTGCTAAACCCTCCTCCTGATTCTCCTTGAGGAGAGAGCAGGAGCGCAGGGGCTGGCAGGATCAGCGGCGATGCCTTGGCAAGACGAACCAGCAATTGCTTCATTGCTCCCAGCCCGAGCCAGGCAGGAGCAGGAGCAAACTCTGCGCAGGCTGTCATCAGCCACGGGGAGAAAGGTCACACACATCGGCTGCCTCCTACTCGGTGCCCAGGATCAGCTCCATCCCGGTGGGATGCCCGAGGGTCCAGGCTCGCATGCGGCGCTGCGCTGCGGGCTCTGAGCTCCCCGCAGCCCCGCCAGGACGGGCTGCGCCCGAAGGACGCTTGTGCCGGGGCTGTCCTTGGGAATGCGCTCTCGTGGAGGACTCCGGAATAGCGAGACGCTGTTCTCCGGAAAAGCAATCTGCGGAGGTGCTTCCCTCAGCTCCGGGTCCTGGCTGTCCCCAGGCCGGCGCGGCGGAGTCCCCGACAAAGGGGACTGTACCGTACCTGGGCTGTTCACACCCCCACGGCCGGCTCTGCGGGATGCTCCGGGTGATTGCACCGTCCTCCTCACCTCTGCCGGGAGCTGATCGGCCACTTTGCACAGAGTCTGCTCAGCCCCGAGGCAGCTGCTTCACCTTCAAGCCTGTGAGCGATGTTTAGGCAGTGGAGGAGATGGGCTAATTTGCAAAAGCCTGCAGGACGTCCTGAATCCCAGTCGTGTCAGCGGAAGCAGGACCAGCCCTTCCTGAATGGCGGACCCAAAGGTGATGGGGGCCTGGCGGGACAAAGCAATCCCAGGGAGCGAGGCTGTGGGGCAGCATCTGTGCTTTGGGTGCCAGTTTGGTGCCTGCCTGGGCTGAGGTGACTTCGGGACTACATTGCTGTTTGGAGAGGGTGAGGAGAGGTGATGGGGTGTGTGGATCAAGGGAGGGAGGCTGGGCAAGGAGGCCCGTGCTCAGGAGGCTGGGGGGGCAGAAATGGGCATAAGGACTGCCTAGGAAAGTGGGAAGAACAGCTCCCAGTCTGGAGCTGGAAGGTGTTCTTTGCACAAGGGGAACTGGCTCTGAGATGATGGCCAGAGGTGCAAGATGACCCCATGGAAGTGGAGTTGTAAAATGCAAGTGAACAACAGCAAGTACCAGCCAGGGATAAATTCAGGTCTTCCTTCCCAGAGCACCAACTCTGTAGGGTCCCCAAATGCTGCTGAAAGTAAGCCCACAGCTATACCTCAAGGCCTCTGAGGCTCTGCCACAGACCTCTCCAGTTCCTACATCCCAACAGATAATCCTAATGCACAAGTGTTCACGGACAGAGGACACAGGGCATCCCAAGCCTGGCACATCCCTGGTTGGGCCAGAGTGCATGGCTGGTATGGTAACAGCTGGGACCCTTCCCCCAGTGTCTGCCCCTCCATCACCAACCCTCTGCTGTCTCAGCACCACTCTGGACATCATCATAACCCCTGACACCCCACTGCCGCCAAGGTCGGAGCAGAGAAGAGGGAAGATGGGGAAGAAGGGATGTTCCTGTTCCGGGTCCTGACCCCTCCTTCCCCAGAGGATGAGGGAGGCAGGAAGGTGAGGGGCACAGCTGTGACCCTATGGGACCCTCCCTCTCAGAGCCATTTCCTTCAGTGTTGCTTCCCCCCATCCCCTCCTTTTGCTTTTCCCTCTGAGGACTGTCAGGTTCCTCTTTGCCCACAGCAGATTGCAATGGTGATGGCTGCCCTGGTGTCCTGGTGTCCTTACAACAAACTGTCCTTGGGTGGGGATCTGCCCCCAGACTGGGCACCCTCTGCCCTCAAAGACTGGTCATTCCCATCCCCAGCAGTCCCTGCTTGTAGGATCCAGCAGCTCCCCCTCTGCACCCCAGGCCAGCCTGATGCAGCTGGTGCAGAGCTGGTGATGTGACATGGGATGAGCGTGGCTGCACACGAACGGCACAGTCCCTTGCCTTGCACCACCGGCCAGAGCAGCCCCCGGCTCTTTGCTCCCCGCTGTACCCCCCTGTGGGCCCAGCCAGGATCCCTCTGGAGGAGCCAGCTGGCAGCATCATGTTCCAAGCTGGTGCTCAGAGGTGGTGAGGAGTGATGTGCCCAAAAATGCTTTTGTGTGTGTGTGCGAGTGTGGGCCTGCTCAGATGGGCACGGATGAGTGACCAGGGACATTCGCTCTGCACGTGTGGATGTGCAGGCAGGGGGTGCAGGTGCCATTCCCAGGAGGGCAGCAGACACGTGGCTGGGTGCAACGAGGTGCAGGGAGCAGGTTGCTGTTGCAGGAGTGGGCACTGCAAGCTGAGAAGTGCTCTGGGTCAAGCAGTGTGTTCTGGGCTCGTCTGCTCCTGGTCTCCCTCACATTCAGTCTATCTCTACCAGCTCATGCCTTGTTTCCCACCAGCACTTGTCTTTCAGGGGTCTCCATCAGTCTGTGTCCCATCCCATGCTCTCTCTCCCCTCAAATGCTGCTCCTCAGTCTGCTGGTGCTTCAGCAGAGGGGAGGAAGAGAAGCTATGCTGGTGTGTGGGAGCACGTTGGGTTCCACTCATGCACCATCAGAGGCATGTAGGGATCAGGAGGACCCAGCAGTGCAGACTGGGAGCCTGGGCCATGGCACATCCCTGCACCACATCCCTACTTCCCTCCAGCTCGGTGGCCAGCAGTGCTGGCACCACACATCCCAGGGATGGGACAGTGGCTGCAAGGAGCTGGGCTGGAGCTGGCCCAGGCTGGAGCTGGCCCAGGCTGGGAGCTCTCCAGGGCACAGCAGGTGAGGGGAAAGGTGTTTGGGATGTGGTGTCCATGGGGGCTGGGGGGGTGCAGGGGGAGCTGCTGCAGCACAGCAGGGTGGGGGCTGAGGAGGAAGGAAGCAGCAGTGTCTGAGCAGAGCCCGGGCAAGAGCAAACAGGAAGAGCGATGGGGATGTGGCAGGAAGGATGTGTAGTGCCCCCAGGGCAGACCTGTCCTACCTGAGCCAGACTCTCCAGGGACCTTCCTCCCCAAACACAGCCCCTGCCCTGCCCTCCTGGAGAGGGGGAGGGAGCCCATATGTCTTCCCCTGAGGTGCCCGGGGGTGGTCGAGGGTGCAGAGAGGTGCTGGCTCCCCACATGGCCATGGGTTGGGGGGTGGTGGGGTGGCACCAGGAGCACACTGCACGTGGCCTGGCATTGAAGGCAGGGGGCACTGAGGGAGCCCTGGCTCCCTCCACAACGGGACGGGGAAGGGCTGGGGCACAGCCTGGGCAAGGGGATATGGGCAGGACAGCAGGGATGGGAGGACTCATCCTGACTTCCCACGGGAGAGGTGGGGCCTGGTGCCCCCAGAGCAGCCCCACTGCACCTCGTGAAGCCTCCCACCTCAGCCAGGAGGCCTCCCGTGGCCAGGTCTCGCCCGTCGCTCCATGCCCCATGGGTGGCACCAGTGCTGGCCGCGTCTTGTCACAGAGGGCACTGAGCACACCCCACCAGCCCCACCAGGGATGCCCGTGGAGGCACTCCAGGGTTTTGAGGGAGGCCAGGCTGTGCCCGGAGACGCAGGATGCAGGATGGGGGTTCGCCGGCGGGGAGCAGGGCTGGGTCTGCAGGCGGCCCAGCGGAGCCGAGCTGCAGAGATGTGGCCGGTATGTGTGTGGGCGGCAGGCAGGGTGGGGGAGAAGGAGGGAGAGGAAGCAGCAGAGGCAGCAGCTCCTTTGATAAGCAGCTTCCTGAACACTTTAAACCGTGGTGTCAGACCGAGACGCGCGGTGCCCGCGGGCCTGCGCCGGGACCGACGAGCCCACGCCGCGGGGCAGCAGGTAGGCAGCCCCCCAGCCCACCCCTGCTGCCCACTGGAGATGAGACCCCCGCTGGGCAGCGCAGGGCCCCGGTGCCCAGGGGTGGTGGGCATGTGCTTGCAGCCAGGCAGCCCCAGGCAGGGCTGGGATGCTGGGCAGGGTGATAGGAGCACTCTCCCTGCAGGTTCTGGCAGCTGGGGCTCTTCCCAGGGCGCCTCTCTGCCAGCCAGGGGCTCAGCCAGGGCATCTCCCAGGTGTTTCCTGGCTGGAGCACAAGGAATGGCTGCTGGGATGGCAGCCTGGGCTGTCTCTGATCAGGATCTCTCCCGGTGCTGCAGTTCCTGCTTATGCCCTTCCTGGCTGGGGAACATCAGGACACCCTGAATAGGTCACAGGGCATTAGGGCATGGGGCTGGTGTGGGTGGCATTGCCACCCCCAGAGATGCCACTGGGCAGCAGGGAGTCTTGGAGGACATCTCCTGCCCCAGCTGTGTTCCCAGCCACCATGTGGACTCAGCTCTCCACAAGACCTCCCTAAGCAGATGGGCTGACAGGGATCCCGCTCTTTGCCCACCAAGAGCTCTGGTTCTGCATCATTCCCTGTCCTCTCATGGGGGGAGCTTGGGATGAGAAGGAGCCTTAGGATCCCAGTGCGCTGCCTGCACTATGAGGAGCTGTTCTCAGGGGTGAACCAGCATCACTGGGGCTGGTGATGGAGGAGCCTTGGCATCTCCCCCAGCTGGGCTGTCCCATCACCTCTTGCTCAACCACCCAGATAAAGCAGTTTCCTCTTGACAGTTGCTGAGACCTGCAGGATGGAGGAGGCTGTCCCAGGGTCATCCCTCCCTCATCAGAATCATGAGGCTGCTGAGGGAGCCTGGTCTGGGTCTCCCTGCAGCAGGAGCTGCTCAGGCTTGCTGTTGTGGCTACAGCCCACCTTGTGTCACCCGCTGAGCACCGCTGTGCTCATGTGTTCCAGCTCTCCCACCTCCCACCATGTCCCCAGGCTGAAGCAGGCATGGCAGGGAAGGGCTAGAAACACAGGGCAGCATTTGCTTCCCACGGAGGTGGAGAGCATCTGGGGCTTCCAACAGAGAGAGGGTGTCCTCCCCTCGGGGGAAGCAGGTGGTCCTTGGTGCCATGCCCGGGGTCACCGCTGGTGTCTGCTGGGCTGCAGTGCTGCAGCATCCCGGAGGGTGGATGTGCTGGGAGCACTCCCTTTGCCATCCACCTGGATACAGGAGCTGGGGGGTCCTGATTCCAGGGCAACTGAGAACTTAAAACCCATTTCTTGCTTGCAGACGATCTGCTGGGGGTTCCACCCAGCCTCACTGTATGTCCCAGATCTGCCTTTTCTTTTCCAGCCTCTCCTCCTCTGATGGCTCTGTGATTCCCCAGAAGTTGAGGGCCCACCGTGACCCACCCTGTGCTTCAGGACGAGGGCTCTGTGGCTGCTGCAGCATGGTCCAAGCCTGCTTGGTGTGCTCCAGAGTTCATAAGGGCAGCCTGGCAGCCCGGGCAGCTGCGGCAGACATGGACAAGCGGGACAAGCCCAGTCCCTCTGCCAAGAAGCACGTGCGTCTCCAGGAGAGGTGAGTGTGGCTCAGCCCTGCCGGGGATACCCACAGCACTGCTCACCCCCAGGGCTCCCCCAGACTTCCCTCCTTGCAGGCAGCACGTGCAGCTGCCAGGTCTGAAGGTGGAGGCAGCCCCGACCCCCCGCCCAGCCCGGGATAAATCTCGACACCACCTTCCGGGGACTTCCCAGCAAAATGGCAAAATGACCAGCTCAAGTTCCTCAATCCTCCCATCTACAGGGGTCTCTACCTGGCTTTTTTTCAGTGTAGGGTGGTTTTAACTGATGATACAGTGGGATGGGCTGTCCTCCTGTCCCCACCTGGCAGTGGGTCATCCAGGGGCCCCTTTGCCTTGCAGGAGGGGCTCCAACGTGTCACTGGTGCTAGACATGAGCTCTCTGGGGAGTGTGGAGCCCATCCAGCCCGTCTGCACTCCACGGGACATCACACTGAAATTCCTGAGGACATCCAGCCACGTGCTGAAGAGACAGGAGCTCCAACAGCGTGCCCAGAGCCTGGCACAGCTCCAGGAGGAGTTTTCGGTGCGACGCTTCCCTCTCCCTCCTCACGGCAGGGGCTGGTGGTGGAGGGACAGACAGGGGTGGACAGCTCTGAGGGAGGCTCCGACCCCAGTTGTGCCCCACAGCCCCAGTGTCAGGGCAGGCAGTGTGGGCAAACAGGGCGGGGTGCCCGAGGTACCACCCTCTCCCCAGTGCACACACATCCCATTGGGGGCCCTGGAAAGCCTGTCCTGCCCTCCCAAGACAAGCTCTTCTCCCAGGGTGGCCTCTCTGGAAGAAGTCCCACATCATCTGGGGTAAGCACAGGGCTCATCCCAGGAGCTGGCATCTCTGGTGATGCCAGTGGGTCCCTGGGGCAGCTGTGCACTTCTGGGGGACTAGCTCTGCCACCACCAGGGTACACAAGTGGCAGCGATGGGCTTTTGCTCACAGCCATTCTCTTCCCCTGCAGAAAATCCCACCCAACTTCGTGAATCCAGAGGAGCTGGAGATCCCTGGACGTGCCTTCAAGGACAGATACAAAACCATCCTCCCCAGTATGTGCCACTGCATCCCTTTGCCTCCCATTTGCCCATCTTTGTTTGCTCCTGGGAGAGGGATGACTCGGAGCAGCCCTGGCACTGGGGTGGGCACGCCTGGGTGCTCTCGGTGTTCCTGCTGTGTTTGTTCCTACTTCCCATGCTGCAGGAGCTGGGTGTTGCAGGGAGTGCACATGGTGCTGTGGGGTGGTACATGGGGAGCTCCTGCCTGGGGTGTCCTGCCTGCAGGGCAGGATAGCCCAGCCTGGGTTGTACCTGCCTCCATGGGCTCTTACGTGTCCCAGGGACATGCCCCTAGGGATGTAAAGGCTGAGGATGTCATGGAAGGACTTGCCTGGGCTCTAGTCAGGCACTGTGGGAATGTCCTGGGGGGTCATGCCTGGCAGGTGAGCTCGCTGTGGTATGTGTGGGTTTGAGCACATACCTGGGCTGTGTCTTGCCAGGGCAGTGAGGGTGAAGTGGGGCAAGTATGGGCCTGAGGGAGGGTACAGACAGCTCTGAGCTTGGCACGGAGTGGGAGGACTCAGCCTGCAGTCCCTGAGGCTGAGACAGGGAGGATGGGCAGGGTCAGTCCCTGGGGTGACACCTGCCATGCCTTTCAGATCCTGAGAGCCGGGTCTGTCTCAGGAGGGCAGGGAAGCAGGAGGAAGACAGCTACATAAATGCCAACTACATCACGGTGAGCGTTCTGCCTGGCCGGAGGGCGGGAGGGCTCCCAGGCCCTGCAGCCCACGGCTCACAGAGCGTCAGTCTGCGGGTGTCACGCTGTCACCCACTGCCCCGTGCCTGCCCTGGGGCAGCAGCCTTAACTTTGCACCCCTTTTGGAGCTGGAGAGACGCAGTTCCACCCGGGCAGGGCAGCCACGCTGCTCCTGTTGGTGGGAGGGTTTCATAAGGGAGCTGCTCTCAGCTCTCCCCCAACAGCCTCCTTTGCAGGGGCTTCTCCATCTCCTCCTCACGCGTTGGCCAGTTGTCTGGCAAGGCCACGGGAGGCAAGCTATGCCAGTAGAGCATGGCAGCTCAGAGACCCTCAACCCTCACACATCCAGGGGTTTCTCTCTGCTCGGAGAGTTTGTTACAATTTCCCAAAAGGAAAGCTTAATGAAGGTGGGGCGTGGCACAATTTTGGCACCTGATCGGGTCCCTTTCCAGCCACTGATATATCCCCAGACCCAAGGGTGTTACTTAGACAATCTGATTTTGCTATCCATCCCCGTGCAAACCCTTCCAGGCTTCAGCCTCACTTGTGCACACATCACCCTTAAATGGTAAAAAAAGCAGAGTTAAGGGTCGGAGTGGTCTGGAGACAGGTCCCCCCACCCCCGGGGTCCGCCCAGCTTCCCTGACGGACCGTGTGCCCGGCAGGGCTACGCGGGGCGGCCCCGGGAGTACATTGCCACGCAGGGACCCATGCTGCACACCGTGACCGACTTCTGGGAGATGGTGTGGCAGGAGGAGGCACCGCTTATCGTGATGATCACCGAGCTCCAGGAGCGCAAGGAGGTACCACGGCCCCTCCCAGGCCCGGGCACTGCCCCCAGCCAGGGCCACAGGGTGGGCTGGGATGATGACGGCAGGGAAGGGTTGTGCGAGACCAAGTGTGGGGTCTGCGCACCCGCTTGCTGTGCTTTGGTCTCCGAGGGTTTCCTGATGGATCAGGGGGAGGAGGAGAGTCCCAGGGCTGCAGCCCTGGTTCCGCCCAGCAAATTTTCTCCTTCTCACATGGCCTCGTGTTCTGGGCACGTTTTGCCAACTGGATAATAGGCTAAAGGGATTAGAGCAAGCCCTGGGGAGTGGGCAGCGGTGCCCCTCTGGCCCCCTCCAGCTCTCCCCTGGGCCGGGAGCTCCCAGCCAGGAGATTCAGCTGGGATGGGAGCCCACAGTGCTGTGCCTTTGCTGGGAACTCTGGCTCCTCATCCAAGCAGCACCAGTCTGGGGGAACTGAGAACTGAAAACTTACTCTCTCTTTCCTGGCCATGTCCTTGCTCCCTTCTCTCCTGACTTGACAGCCCCCCTGTGCCCTGGGTCCTGCTGGGCCTGGAAGCTCCCAGGGGCTGGGGAGAGCTATGCAGCCCTGGGGTCTGAAAGCCAGGGCAGGCATGGGAGTGGGTGCAGGGCAGCAGATGCAGGGAGAGGGATCTATCCCTTCTTTGCTTCCCCTCTGTATCACTCCACATCCACCTTCCCCATTCCCCCACGCCCCCCAGGTGATGCCCCTCCCCAAGAGCACTGAGCCAAGCACGGCTCAAACGTCCCGTGGGTGCCTCGAGCGTCTCACAGCCACAAAACCTGACTTGTCCTCCAGAAATGTGTCCACTACTGGCCTGAGAAGGAAGGCACCTACGGCCCCTTCACCATCCGCGTGCAGGGGGTGAGCGAGTGCACGGAGTACGTGGTCCGGGATCTCTGCATCCAGGTGGGTCTGAGCCCCACCCTGGGGTTAGAGGGGGAGGGCAGTGGGGCCTGGCTGTGCCCCTAACACCCCTGGGATCCGTAGTGAGATGGCAATGCTGTGTGGTAGGAAAGAGGAGGCTTCATGGGTCTCAGGAGCTCCTGGCCAGAGGAGGGGTCTGCAGAGCTCCTGCTGGGAGGCAGCAGGGCTCAGCCCACTGTTGTTTGCACTGTGCTGTTGGGCTCTGCCCCATGGGGTCCCCGTGGCCACCCTGGGCTGACACTAGCCTAAAGGATCTTGTTTGCTTTGCCTGGACTCTGAGGACAGTATTGGGACACTGCATCTGTTCCCATCTCCTGGGATGGGACACGTCCCATTTTCCCTGGCCCAGGGATCTTTCCTAGGTGTCTGGCAGAGGCTTGAAGAAGGGTTTGGGAGGAGAGCAGCTGGGATAAGCACAGGCTGCTTGGCTTCTGCTTGAGCTGGACTGTGCTTTCATTTGGCCCATGCTCCCACATCCTGATTTCTCTTTCTTCTGTGCTGAAAAAGCTTGAAGGAGAACGTCGTGAGGTCAAACACATCCTCTTCCCTTCCTGGCCAGACCAGCAAACACCCGAGTCAGCCAAGCCTCTGCTGCACCTGGTGTCCAAGGTGGAGGAGACTCTGCAGACTGCAGCCAGCCCAGGGCCCATCGTGGTGCACTGCAGGTAAGAGCTTGCACCTCACCTGAGCCCTGTCTGTGCTTCACTTCGGGCTCAGCCTGCCAGAGAAAACCCCACATGTGAATGCTCATGTGCTGGTCTTGCTGTGGTGCAGAAATCCCAGGGCACAGCAACCCCACAGCAGAGTTGTCAACCAGCAGCTCCTGCCCTGGCAGCAGGATGGAGGCATTAGCCTGGCACATCCTGCACCTGGGTAGGACATCCTGGACAGCAGGGTAGGAGCAGGAGAGGTCTGCAGTCGGGACCCAGCCACCAGCTCCATGGTACATCCATAGCTCTGGCTCTGGAAGACTCTACTTGGGCAGGGAGGTGGGACAAGATGACCCCATGGGTGGTCCCTTCCAGCCTGACCCATTCTGTAACTCCATGATTCCTGATCACTCTGCCGCTGAGCGTGGCCTGCAGCTTGGCTGTGGAGCTGTGTTTCAGGGCACCCTCCTGCAGGAGGTGGCCTCTGCCTATTTTCTCCCCCTGCTAAGTGAATTTGGGAACACAGTGTGTCCCTGTGGAACACACCCAGCATGTGCTGCTGCAGAAGGGGTGCTAACTGCTGGGTGCTGGGCTCAGAGCCCAGCTGGGAGGGGAAAGGGCTGCAGAGCCCCCTGCACTGTGCAGGGATGGGGCATGGGCTGGTTTTGTGCTTCCAGAGCAGCCTCAGCCACGCTGTGCAACACAGCAAGACCCCCTTGCCATGGCAGAGTGACCCCAGCCCATGGCTTTTGGTGCCTGGCTAAGGAGGTTGGCCTGGCAGCTGGGACTGGGACCCCAGCATCCCTCTAGGAAGAAATCACGGCAGCAAACCCATCCAGGAGTGCATCCAGCTCAGCCAGATCCAGGTCCAGGCAGTGGATGCTGTCGGTGCTCAGCACAGCTGTGTCTGTCCTGCAGCGCGGGCATCGGCCGCACAGGCTGCTTCATCGCCACCAGGATGGGGTGCCAGCAGCTGAAGGACAAGGGGGAGGTGGATATCCTGGGAATCGTGTGCCATCTCCGCATAGACAGGTGGGTGCTCAGAGCAGGAGGCTCCTTGGAGGGTCCCGCCGGGTGCCAGGCCTGGGAGGAAGGATGTGGGAAGGGCGTGGGGATGGGAATCCCAAGGGGGCATGGGGACTGTTTCTGGTGGAAATCAGAAGGGTTGCTGGAGGATGCAGATGTGTGGAAAGCAAACAATTCCCAGTGTCAGGCTGGCTCTGCTGAGATCTGACCTGAGGATATGAGGGACAGGGCTCTGAATCTGGCAGCCATCTGCTCCTTCCCTTCCAGCTCAGCCATTAAATCCAGAAACTCTCCGTCTGCCCACTTTTCAAGAAGTGCTGGTAAATATTAGAGCCAAATCAGTTGCTAATCTCATTTTGAACAGCTCAGAAATACTTCCGAGCTCCTGTACTGTTTGGGCGGCTCTGGTGCCTGTTTCAGAGGCATCTAGACATGGCTGGTGAAGCAGGAATATTGTGCCCCAGGAGCAGAGAGCTGGGAATGGGGTTCTGGGTTTGGTTAAGTGTCAGTGGGCCCTGCCTTTCCCTTGCAGAGGTGGGATGATCCAGACGAGCGAGCAGTACCAGTTCCTCCATCACACACTAGCTCTCTACGCTTCCCAGCTGCCAGAGGCTGGGGGGCACTAGCACAGGGCTCCCACCAGGCTTCTAGCTCCCCACTCCAACCTCTCCTGCACCAGCCTCGGGGACACCTCCACCAAAACCTCTCCTGATGCTGCCAGGCCATAGAAAAGCAGCACGAGCATCCCCGGGGATGAGAACAACTGAGGGAACCCACAGGGACCGTGGCCTTGGACCCTGGGGACGAGCAAGGTGGGGTGGGTTCACCTGAGGGGTGCTTGAGGTGGCTGTTGCTGCTGCCTCGAGGCAGATTTCACCCATGGAAAGAAGCTTTGGCCTTTGAGAGGTGCAAGATCCTGAACCAGAGAAGCAAGCTCTGCAGAGGAACTGCACGCCCGGGGAGTGCCGGGAGCGCGGTTTGCCTTTTAGCTGCAGAGAAGCGTTCACTCTGTTAGATGCAGCACTGGTAGAATTACCTTGAAATAAATGGAGTCTCTGTCCTGGCTGTGCATCGTCTGTGGGCAGGGATGAGCTCGCTCCAAACACGCACCATGAGGCTCCTCTTGCTAAAGGCACACCTTGATGTGTTCGTACAACAGGTGCACAGTTGGCTACCGTTGTTCCATGGCTTGCTTTTCTCACGACCTTCAGCCTTCTCAGCTGCCCTAAAGTAGAATCAAGGAATATTTAAGGTTGGAAAAGACCTCTAAGTCCATCGAATCCAACCTTTTATTGAATCCCATTGTGCCTGCTAAACTGTATCATGAAGTACCATGTTCAGTCGTTTCTTGAACACCTCCAGGGATGGTGACTCCAACCACCACCCTGGGCAACCTGTGCCAGTGCCTGACCACCCTTTCAGGGAAGAAATTATCGTAATATCCTTAATATTCTCCCTAATATCTGAACCTCCCCTCTCCCAAGCAGGGGAGACTCCCAAATGCATCTGCGGTTTGCAAGCGATGTGTTCCCAATTGCCTTCCCTGGAAAGGTGAGTCTCCAACAGCATCTGTGAACTCCAAGTAATCACTGACCAAGCCATCACCTGCAAAGGAGACATTTCAGGGCACACTTTGACACTCCCAGGGCAGCGCTGGCGTCCCAGGAGGTCACAGAGGCACCTGCAGAAGGTGGAACCCCACAGAGAATGAGGCCCACCCAGCACCAGAGGGGACACGTGGGACATGGCAGTGACATCTGTTTGTGCTGGCGCTCAGTAGCCCAGGGGTTAAACTCTGAACCAGGGAACAGGAGAACATCCATCACCCACGTGGGCACAGCCCTGATCATTCAGTTTCCTTGAGGAACTGGGCTGAGCAGCCACATCAAAACCTCCTGGGAATGTCAAATATGCTCTTGCCTGGAGAGGCCCTTGCACAAGACTCTGCCCAGTCCCAAACTCCTGGCATGGAGACCATGGGGTGACAATGGGGGACAGAGCTGCAGGGATGGAGGATGGTGACTTGGGTTTACTGGCGACCCCGGCAGTGCTGGGGTAACAGTTGGACTTGATGATCTTAAAGGTCTTTTCCAACTTGAACAATTCTGTGATGCTATGAAAAAAAAAAAAATCCTCAATCAGAAATTATGTGCAAGAACAGGGGCACGAAGAATTTTTCACTGGTATGAGGAGGAGCTATGATGGGGCAATTACAGAAAGCAATGACATTCCTGCTTCCTCAGGCCTCCCCTTGAAAGCACGGGAATCCTGAGCAGGCTGCAGCAGCTCCGAAAGCAAAATGGTTTCTGTCTCCAGAAACAAAGGCAGCTTCCCAGTGACTTGCAGCACATGGTGGAAACTCTGTCCCACCATTGCTTGTCAGGGATTGAGATATCCCCTGTGAGGTGAATCCAACCCCATCCCAGTTTCCCTATTTTCTGTGCATACATCTTTGTCTCAGGCAGCTTTAGCAATGGATTCAGTATCCTTGTGTCCCGTGGGAGCACGAGCAACCTCCGCACAGGGGCTCTGCCCAGCCACTGCTGGAATAAAGCATCCAGCCTAAGGGAATCACAAACGGCCCTGTGTGTCAGTCCTCACTTTAGGACTGGCTCAAATCCCACCTGGACGGGACTGAGCCCTGCACAGCCCGGCAGCACCTGCCCTGAGCGCTCAGCACGGCGTGGGAGGGCACAGCGGAGGGAAGGCACAGCCAGAACAGGCACCTGGAGCAGCTCCGGGTGTCCCCCAACCCAGCAGAGCTGAGCAGGAGGAAAACAAGGGGGTTTTAAGGCTGCAGGGCCCAACCCGATGGCTACAGGCTGCTGTGGCAGGATACAGGTCTGGATAAAGGTCTCACAGGAGCATCCTTCGAGGAAGCCGTTCGTGCCTTTGGGCTGTGTCTCGTTCTCCAGTGGGAAATTTGCTCATCAGCTCCAGGGACATTGCTCGGGGCTCCTGGCACCCACTGCGCCTCACACTCCCCACCCTGCTTTTGACACCAAGCACTTCTATCCACCCCTGTACGCCCCACACCCCCAGGTCCCCTACACTGATCACACCCTTCATCGCTGCACCCTCAGTACCCCAGGACTTCTGCAACCCCAGCACCACTGCACCCCGAACTCCTTCACCCCTGTGCCCTGCCTCTCCTCCCCACCCCGGCACTACCACACCTCCAGTACCCCCACCCCCAGCACCCCTGTGCCCCCAGCACCCCCTGCACACTGTCCGGGGTGTCCCTGGGCATCCCGGCGTGTCCCAGGGTGTCGCGGGTGTCCCAGGGCATCCCGGGGGGTCCGGGGGTGTCTGGGGTGTCCCAGGGGATCCAGGGTGCCCCAGGGTGTCCCGAGGTATCCGGGGTGTCCAGCGTGTCCCGGGTATCCCGGTGTATCCCGGGGTGCCCTGCAGGGCGCGATGTCCCGTGCCCGGTGCGGCGGGTCCTCCGCTCCGCTAGAGGGCGCGGCAGCACCGGCGCTCGGGCCCCACCCGGTGCCTGGGGGGGGGCTGCGCTCGGACAATACCGGCGGCGGCGGCTCGGCCTCCATCGGCACCCACCGGGGCGCTCCGGACGCGCTCGGCTCGACTCGGCCCCGCTCGGCTCCGCTCGGCTCGACTCGGCCCCGCTCGGCTCCGCTCGGCTCGACTCGGCCCCGCTCGGCGCCGCTCGGCTCGACTCGGCCCTGCCCGGCTCCGCCCCGACTGGCCCCGCCCCGGCTCGGCCTCGCTCGGCCCCGCTCGGTTCGGCCCCTCTCGGCCCGGCTCGGCTCGGCTCGGCTCGGCCCAGCTCGGCTCGGCCCCGCTCGGCCCGGTTCGGCCCCGTTCGGCTCGGCTCGGCTCGGCTCGGCTCGGCTCGGCCCAGCTGGGCCCGGCTCGGCTCTTCTCGACTCCGCTCGGCCCCGCTCGGCGCGGCGCGGCCCGGCCCGGCACCATGCTGGCGCTCTTCAACAAGCTGCTGGACTGGTTCCGGGCGCTGTTCTGGAAGGAGGAGATGGAGCTGACCCTGGTGGGGCTGCAGTACTCGGGCAAGACCACCTTCGTCAACGTTATCGCGGTGAGCCCCCCGGGGAACACCCGCATCCCCCCGGGGAACACCCGCATCCCCCCGGGGAACACCCGCATCCCCCGCATCCCGGGGAGCAGCGGGGCCACCCCAGGGCAGCACTTCCGCGCCTTGCACCCCCCATTGCATCCCCCATTGCACCCCCCATTGCATCCCCCATTGCATCCCCCCTTGCATCCCCCCATTGCACCCCCCATTGCACCTCGTCCATTGCACCTCATCCACTGCACCCCATCCATTGCACCCCATCCATTGCACCCCCCTATTGCACCTCACCCACCGCATCCCCTCACTGCCCTCCCCCCCCATTGCACCCCCCCATTGCAGCGCCCCAATTGCACCCCTTGGGTGCTCCCCAGGACGGCTCCGCCCTGTCACACCCCGGCCTGGAAATGCGTCCGGTGCAGGGTGGGGTGGGGTGCGAGTCGCAGGCTCTGGGGGTGCGGGGTGCGGGTCCGGCAGCATCGGGAGGGGTCCAGGCAGACCCCAGCGTTTGCTCCCCACATCCCCCGAGCTCAGCGTGGTGCTTGGAGCCGCAGCCGGAGCAGGCCCTGGGGAAGGATCGCGGAACATCCCTGCCCTCCCTGGCCGGGGCTCTGCCGGTGGGCAGCAGCCGGTTCTGGTGCCCTGGGTGGGTGCTGCCGCCGCCCAGGATTGCGGGAGCCTCGGCCCCGGGAGCCGGGAAGCTCCTGCCCTCGTACGGGTTTGCGGCAGGAGCTTTGTCATCGTCCCTGGGACGCGCAGGTGGGGGGCCTCGTGATGACCCTGCTGGGCTCCGTGCCGCCAGGTCTCATTGCCCGGTGTAGGAGGTGTTGGCCTTCCTCGGGCAGCACCCACCAGCAGCACACACACCCCAGCGGGGCAGTGCCACCCGCCTCGGGCACCTCCGACCCTGGCCTCTCCCCAGCTGTGCTGCCTCATCCAGGGGATCCGTGGATCCGGCAGCAGATCGGGAGCAGGATCCCAGAGCCCGGGGTGTGGCTTCACCCGTGGGGATGCTCGGTGGAGTTTCCCCTCTTGCTTTTCGGGTTGCTCTCGTCCTCTCCAGACGTGCGGCTGCGAGGTGGGCGGATCCTGAAGGGTCAGGTTTGGGCTGTTGCTCCCGCAGGGTTTCATGGAGGGAGGAGGATGTGGATCTTCCAGCTGCCCTGGCTGCCCTACTGCCCTCCTTGTCCCTGCACTTTGTGCCCTCGGTGCCATGGCTCCAAAGCACAGGGAGTCATTGCTGCTCGCTCAGGGTGCTGGAAGGTGCTGGGCTGTCAGAGGGGATTTTCAGCCCATTTGGAGGTTTTGTTGCACTGGAGCCACGCTCTTAGGGAAGTTTACCTCGGTGCCAGGTGCTGAGGGACAAAAATGTCCTTGCTGAAGTGTCTGGGGGCAGAGGAAGGACACCTTAAAATGCATTTTCACCCTGGAGATGATGGCACTCCTGCTCTCCAGCTGTTCTGCTGGAAGTCACTGCTTGGTGCTCCAGGCTCCTGCTGGTTTGGTCCTCGTCTTGCCCAGCCCCCTGTTCCCCACGTGCCTCCTCCTCACCCAGCCACATCCACAGACGGGGCTCAGCGTGGGCTCCGTGGGGTTTGCTCCTGCAAGTAAACACTTTGTACCAGGCCGTTGTACTGTGGGCAGGACCCCACCTGGAAGACCCGTGCACCAGGACTCTCTCTGCTTAGCCAGGATTGCTGGCTAAGGGACTTCGAGGAATTACAGCAGCTCTTGAGGGGGCTGGAACTGGCACCATGGCCTGCTGGTGTAACAGGTCTGTGGGGGAGTGTTTGACACCCTTGCAGGGCAGTCAGGCTCGGTGACTGAGTTCAGGTTATTTGGAAAGTTCATGTTTTGTGGCAAATGCACACAAAGAGGGGCACCAGCCCTTGAGAAAACGTCTTGGAAAGAAGGTATTGGGGACAAGTGAAGTAGCAGCGTGACACACAAACTGCCGACTCGACAGGAACTGCCTGAGCAGGGTTGGAGGCGCCTGGCTGTAGGGTGTTGCAATGGGGGTGTTGAAAGGGGAAATAGCTGTGATTTGTGCTTTAGGCTGTAATTTGGGCCTTGGGGAGGGGAAGAACCTGAACTGAGAAGTATGGGATTTTGGCATTGTTGGAGAGATCTCACGAGACGCCTGTGTGGGTGCAAGAGGTGGCCCCACTTCCCTCAGAGCGATGCTGGGGCTGGAGCTGCTCTAGGGGGTTGGCGCTGTCCTTGTGTTCCAGGATTTTTAGCTGCACCTGACTGAAAAATGGACTCTGGTTGCCTGGAGGGTGGGTGGTTCCCTCCAGCAGTCAGAGCTGTGGTCATGCCAGGCAAGGGCTTTGCTGAAGGCAAGCCACGATTGGGGGGTGACTCCTCCCGGGTTACCTGCCTGGGGACCTTCATTTTCCAGGGCTTATTTTTTCTAGAGCCTTCCAGGGGAACTGAGCCTGAGGTGCCAGGATGTCAGACCTGGGTGGTGGGGGGTCTGGGGCTTTAGCCCTGCTCGGGAAGTGATTCAGATCAGTGCTGCAAGAGGAAACACGGAGCTCCTAGAGCGAGTTCAGCGGAGGCTGCGAAGATGCTGAGGGGACTGGAGCATCTCTCTTACAAGGACAGGCTGAGGGAGCTGGGCTTGGTCAGCCTCAAGAAGAGACATCTGAGAGGGGACCTCATCAAATCTGTCAGTACCTGCAGGGATATGTCAGAGGATGGACCAGGCTCTGCTCAATGATGCTGAGCAATAGGACAAGAGGCAGCAAGCAGGAACTGATGCACAGGAAGTTCCACCTGAACATGAGGAAGAACTTCTTTACTGTTTGGGTGACCAAGCACTGGAAAGGCTGCCCAGAGCGTGTGTGGAGTCTGGATGCAATCCTTTGCCACATGCTCTGGGATGATCCTGCCTGAGCAGGGAGGCTGGACCAGATGACCCATTGTGGCTCCTTCCAACCTCAGCCATTCTGTGAAACCACATCAACCTCGTATGTGGCATCAGGTAGGATGATGGATGCCGTGGCTGTGCCGACAGCACTGCTGGTGGAGGCATGTCCTGAGAGTGGCCTGGAGGACTGAAGAGCTCAGTGCGTGCTCCCATCCATCCCTGGAAAGCCACTGACCCCTTCACTGGCCTGCTGATCCCCCCTCAGAAGGATGTGTTTGGGTGCCTCATCTTGGGAGGAGAGGTGCAGCTCCAGGTTTGCAAGGTCTCCAGGGTTTGCTGGAGAGGTAGAGGCGCTGGTGGAGGTGTTGGGGGAGAATCAGGGAGATGTTCTGATGCCTTTGCGCCAGTCTGTCTGACCTCTGCCTTTCCCAGTAACTCTAGACATGCCCCTGGCATGGGGTGTGGCAGGGCCAGGGTGTGTGGGAGTCCTCATGCTGACTTGTGGTCCTTCTGCCTCCAGATGCAACGCCTGGGCCCTCCTCAGGTGTGTCTTTGCACCTTAGCTTCATAATGCAGAAGGTGGTAGGTTTTTTTTGGGATTTCTCCCATGTTTCTGGAAGAGGAGAAGTCTTGTCTTGCTGCTGCAGTCTCTGTCAGCATAAGCCAAGAAAAACGGGACAGTGGTGGTTTTCCAAGATCATAGGATCATAGAGTGGTTTTGGTTGCAACTGGGTCTAGTGGAAGGTGTCCCTGCCCATGGCAGGGGGAAGAATGAGATGGTCTTTAAGGTCCCTTCCGACCCAAACCATTCTTTGATTCTGTTCTAAAACAGTGCTGGTCCCAGCACTGACCCCTGAGGAACACCACTCATCACTGGCCTCCACCTGGACATTGAGCTGTGGACCACTACACTGTGACCATCCAGCCAGTTCTCCAGAGTTTCTATAACAGACTCTGCTGCCATCAAGTAGTGCTGATGTCAGTGGGGGCTGCACATGTCCAGCACCCCAAAATCTGGGCCAGCAGCAAGCTGAGCCACCAGTGCTTCTTGTGGCCACCACCTCTGCCCAGGTGCTGCCCCACTGCAGACACATCTGAATTAGAGCAGCAGCTGATAGATTTATAGGCATTTGTGGTGTCTCTGTGGACAGAGGTGGGACCAAACAGTGCTGCAAATCTTACACAGAGCTACTGGCTCCTCCTCAGAGTTGAGGCTGTGCTGCCTGTCCTTGGGGAGCTGCTGGGAGCATCTCACAGAGAGTTGGGTCAGCGCAGCCTCAGCGCTGCTGTCCAGCATACTTTCGGCTGCGATGCAGTGCTGAAGAAGCAAAAGCAGCCCAAGGGTTTTCCCTTTCATCTGAGGAACCTAATTTTTATGGGAAAAAAAAAAAAAAAGCCAACCCTGAGCTTCAATGATACTGTGCTCTTAAAAAAAAATAAATATGTGCATTAGCTGCATTGCAGGGAATGGGATATATCGTCCTGCCCGGCTCGGGTGGGCTTTACAGCAGTGTTGGCCATGCCAGTGTCACCTGGGCTGTAGGGTTAGCACATGCATGGCCTGGCTGCTGTGCCCAGATCCCATTTTTGGTCTTGAGATACCCAGTGCCCTGGAGATGGGGCCTGTGGGGTCAGGGAGGGCAGCACAGCCCGTTTCAGCTGCAGTAGCGCTGCAGGGAGCAGGGCCAGGAGGGGCCTGTGGGTTTCCCACCATGCTCATGGCCTGGGATGATGGATCTCCAAGCTGAGGGATGCTGTGGAGCCAGACCATGTGTGGTAATGCAGGTAGTGGTGGTGGTGAGACCATCTGCTCTGGGCACTGCTTGCCCCTGCAAAAGCTGAATTCTGGCCACCTCTCCCAGTAACCCAACCCTTCCAGGCAGGGCAGCGAGGCAGAGTGGTTTGGGCAGACTGCTGGGGAACCCTGGCAAAATCCCAGCGGAACCTCATTCCCAAGCGATTTGTGTGGCTTGGTGTCATCTCCAGGGTCAGCATGAGTGCTGTGTCCATTGCATAACCAAAATTTGGGGTGTGTGTGGGGGGGCAAGGATGTGTCCAGTGAAGCTTTTGCATGTCTCCAGCTAGGTGGTCTCTGCTTTCCTGGCAGTGGGGCTGTGGATGGCTGGACCCTGCAGGGAGCTGAAGATGTGCTGAAGGTGCCACTGTCAGGGATAGTTGGAGAGGAAAGAGGGCACACTGTGTTTCCACCACTGAGAGTTGCTTTCAGAGAGCAGCTGATGCAGGAGAAGCTGAGCATGTTGCAGCACGCTGAAGATGCTTTTGTGGGTGCTGGGACAGCAGGGACCACGTGCAAGCCATCCTGGATCACAACATGTCACGTTCTCAGCCTGTTTTGAACAGCTCAAGTGGTTTTTTGTTGGCCCCTTGGCCCCGGGAGGCAGGTGCTGCAGGGGGAAAGGCTTTGGGGCAGGGAGCAAGGCTGTGCCTCAGTTTGCCCATGGAGGAAAGAGGAGGTGTCTCCTGAGTCCTGCAGCCCATCCCTTCCGGAATAAGCTTCTGTCTGCCTGAAATGTGTCTTGGGTGGCTTCTGCACAGACAACAGATTCTGTGATGTGGTCTGGGATCCCTGAGGGAGATGTCTGCAGCTTCCTAGAGCTCTTCAGCAATTGCTCTCCGTGTCTGCTGATCAAAGCCTGTGAATTTCTTAATTTCATAAAGCCAAGTTGTGTATTGAACCTCAGTCCAGAGGAGACGTCCCCTGTGGATCCCTTCCTGCTTCCCCTCCTCTCCCTGCACGTTCCCCACAGTGGTTTCTGGGTGCAGCGTGGCCTGGACACCCCTTGGCTGCTGGGTTTTGCTGTTGGATGCAAAAGGGAAATGAAAAAGGGAAGTGGTGTGCACTGCAGAGACGTTGGAAGAGGTCAGGAAAACCCTGGGGACTTGGTGATGTGGTGGGTCTGGAGGAGCCGTTGGCTCCAAAATCTGCTTATGAGAAAACAGCATAAATTGCCTTCCCCTTGTGAGGTTTGTGTTAACTGAGAGAAAACCCAGGAAAGCCTTCAAGAAACTGAGGTTTTCAGAGCTACTAGGATGAGTTTGGCCATGGTTGGTGGTTCCTGCAGGTTTCTGGTACTGATGGCCCCAAAATCCCCACATCTGTGTTAATCTGGTTATCAAACCCTCTTCCCTGTTGGCTCCCAGCAAGTGTCCTGGTTTAGGAATGGTGTTCCCCCAGTTCAGTGCTCCCACCTCTCGCTTCCCCCTCCCCTTCCAAATGGAAGCACAAAAGGCAAAGATCAGGGGTTGAGATAAGAACAATTTACTGGTAACAGCAATGAGATAAGAAAACGATCAGTAAGAGCAACAATACTAGTAACAACAGTGTACAAAGATAGGGTGATTAACATGCAAAATGCTCACCAAGCCGGGACAATGAAACAATGGTGGATGATTTCCCTCCCCCATCACATTTTCTCCCAACAGGAAAGGGACAGGAAAGGAATGCCCTTCTTGGAAGCAAGCAAGAGTCCCTTTTCCTTGCCCACGGTAGTGATTTTAGGTGGTATCAAATAACAAGGTGTCTTGGCCATCCCCCATCCCGCTGATCTGGGCTGGAACCAGGACACACACCATTCCCACTGTGTCTCCTGGTCCCTGTGCTCCTGGCATGGACCCGGAGGAGGGCTGTGCCGTGCCCGGGGCAGGGCTGGCAGAGCCTTTGGGGTTACCCCGGGCAGGCTGGGCTGGCTGGTCGTGTTCCTCTGCCTCCTAACGCTGTTTCACCTTGTTCCTCGCAGTCAGGGCAGTTCAACGAGGACATGATCCCGACGGTGGGCTTCAACATGAGGAAGATCACCAAGGGGAATGTTACCATAAAGGTAAGGATGCAGGTGTTACTGCTGGTTAGGGCTCTAGGGATGAAAGGGTGGAGGGAGGGGAGGTTGGTGGCTCTTCTGCTGGACTTGGAAGGATTTCAGGAGCTGCAACTGCAGCTGGGAATCATAGGATGGAATCACAGGATCATTAAGGTTGGAAAATCCCTCTGAGGTTATTGAGTCCAGCTGTTCCCCCAGCACTGCCATGTTCACCACTGAGCCATGTCCCCAGGTGCCACATCCACGTGTTTTTTGAACGCTTCCAGGGACTGTGATTCCACCGTCTGGAAGTGAAAGATCTGCCCTGTTAGGGTCCTGCAGGTACCCACCAAAAGAGGTGGTGAGACGTGGGAGATCCAGACTTGTGCAGTAAGAGCCAGTCCAGGCTGCAATGCTGGAGGTTTCCTTATACCTCCAGCTTGCTGGTGGGGACTCATGGATGTGGTCACCTCACTGAGGGCGGCAGTGCTGAGAAAAACAGGTCATGGTTTCAGGTGGTGGTCTCTGCGTCAGAAGCAAAGGGACAGGAAGGTTCTACCCCTTCTGGATCTTTCAAGGGCCCTGAGTTGAACTGGGAAATAGCTGTGGGATGGCTGGGGATCTCTGGCTGCTGCAGGAACACTTTTGAGAGAGTGCTGAGTGTTCTGAGGTGGGAAATGCCTCAGGGAAAGACCAGGAGGTGTGGTGGACATGGGGAGGAGCACCCAGCTTGGGCCAGGGGGTCCCTCCATGCCATCAGAAGCAAACCACAGGGGGATTGAGCGTCCTACAGCTGCCCTTCCTGAGACATCTCCTTGCTTTACCGAGCCGGGAGCCTCCTCCCCAGGTTTGAGCTGAAGAGGATGGGATGGGGGCAGGTTTGGTGCATGGACAAAATGCCATGGGTGGGCACATGGTCTTGGGCAGGACTGGGGTACTTGGGGTAATGGACAGGACGCCTGAGTAACCCCAATCTCCTTGTCACAGCTCTGGGACATCGGTGGCCAGCCGAGGTTCCGCAGCATGTGGGAGCGGTACTGCCGTGGAGTGAGTGCCATCGTGTGAGTATCCCGGCAGCCAGAGCTCCACTGGCACCCACGCACTGATGCTGAGCCTCACCAGTGGGTGTGGGCACAGCCCCACCCCAGGATACCGGGCTGGCTGCAAGGGGAGCTGCGATGGTGGAGTTGGACACCTGAGTCAGGAGTTAGAACCACTGAATTGTCAAGGGATCATTAAGGTTGGAAAAGGCCTCTAAGATAATCAGGTCCCACCGTTAACCCAACGCGGCCATGGTCACCACTGAACTATGTCCCCAAGTGGTTTTAAACAATTCCAGGGATGGTGACTCCGCCACTGCCCTGGGCAGCCTGTTCCAGTGCCTGACCACCCTTTCAGGGAACAAATTTTCCCTAATATCCTTTGCAGGATGAGTGTCAGCCCGTAAGAGCGAAATCCTTCCCCAGATCTCCCTGTCTGCTCAGAGCAGCATTGCTGACCGGTGGCTTTTTCTCCGTGGCCCCTCCCAAGATTACCCCATTGATGGGATGAGCAGGTCCCTCCCCATGCTGGGTACACGTCTCCTCTCCACCATCAGCTCCCCTTGCCTTCTCCACTTGTCCCCTATCCTGGGTGTCTGCATGGGAGCTGCCATGTGCACACGGGTGCTTGGGGACAACGTGTGTCCTGCAGCTTCTCCTGCCCAGGCTTCCCTTACCCAGCCTGTCCCTGCTGTCAGCAGGTGGACACCTGCAGGGATGGGGACAGGGTGGTCCGCCCCTCCCCTGGGAGACATGAGGGACTCGCAGCCCCACAGCCGTCCTTGGGAAGAGGGATCCTGGCAGAAGGATCCTGTTATCCATTACCTCCATGGCCCAGTGGGCGCAGTGAGCTGCCATGGGAGGAGATTTGGGGGAGGCACAGACCTCGGGCACAGCACTGAGGCATGGGGACCTGGGCACCTGTGCTTAGGGGTGTCCCTTCCCTTGCAGGTACATGGTGGATGCTGCTGACCAGGAGAAGATAGAGGCCTCCAAGAACGAACTGCACAACCTGCTGGATAAGCCACAGCTCCAGGGCATCCCGGTGAGCTGCTGCCCGGTCGGTCCCCACAGCCACTCGTCATCCTGAGGCTGCCAGGGCTTGCAGAGCAGATTCAGGGCAGGGATCCCCTTTCTTGGTGGGGGTGGTCCCTTCCCCAGGCGCTCCTGAGGGAGCTTTCTAGGCCAGAGCTAGGCCAAGCAACAGAGGGAGCTTTAGGGCAGGGAGCACAGAGCAGACCCCCGTGTATTCAATCTGTCCTCTTGCGCCTAATTTGTGGTGTGACATTAAGGTCCCGTCTCCTGGGAGAGTGGCTCCTGGGCTGTCATGTGTGCAGGAGGTGGGGACGTGGCACAGCAGGAGGCACGCTGCACGTGCCAGGGTGGGATGTGCACAGAGCATCCCAAACCAGCCTCCTTTGAAAGGAGCTAATTGAGGATCCTGCCACGGATCCCGAACGTCCGCTGCCTGCTAAATTAAGCTCCTGACACACCACGCTGCAGTTGTAGCCCTCTGAACGCTCCCCACTGGGAGAACAAGCCTCGGGATTGAAACGGGGAGATGCTGCATCCTGTGTTGCTGCAGAGCCCCGGCTCAGCCTGGACGTGCAGGCACTGCCCCTGTCAGGTGACAGTCGTGTGGGCGCTCGGGCGGGACAAACCAGTCCTGCCAGGTGGTTATTTTCCTTGCACGGAATGCCTTTGAGGATGTGAAAAGCCTTGAAATCAAGGGGGATCAGTGGATGGCACAAACAGCCGTTTCTGGTTGGTTCTGGCTGCCTGCAGAGCGAGGTCTGCCCGGCATCCACAGCTTGCTCGTGCTGGTAACGTCAGGTGGAGTCGTTTTGCTTGGCTTTTTGCTCAAAGACGGCAAGAGGCTCCTGGGAGAAAGTCCTGGATGGCACAACAGATGCTGGTGCCCTTCAGGGAGGATTTGCTATGGGGCCATCTCCACACTGGGAGTAGAGAGTGTGGAGGAGATGCTGTACACAGGCTAATTAAGGCAGTTAATTGAAGCGCTCTGCCTCCTGATTGCTGCTGAAGGGGTTTTCTCCATCTGGGACATCCTGGTGGAGTGGCTAGGGCTGTCTTGAATCACAAGCAGACTCTGCTTCTGGGTGGCAGAAGCAAGTTCCTGCCTGGTCAGCTTCAGGTGTCCCCTGTCCCACCCTGCAGGTCCTCGTCCTGGGAAACAAGCGGGACCTGCCCGGTGCCTTGGATGAGAAGGAGCTCATCGAGAAGATGTAAGTCTGTCTGCCAGTGGCCCAGGCAGCCACAGTGGGGCTGTGACACAGTGTGACCCCCCCTAGTTCTGCCATGTCCCCACTAGCAGGGTCACCCATCTGGGGTGACATTGTTGGTGCCCGGGGTGGGCCGGCAGAGACGGGTGGCTGAGGACATCTGAGGTGACACCTTGTGGAGACAAGGAGGAGCTGGAGCCACCAGTGCCAGGGCTGGGTCCCCTGTGCCACACGGTGGCGTGTGGGCCTGGCACAGCGTGGTGCTGGGCCGTGGAGCTGGGCTCTCCAGGAGTGCCTCTGGGGACAGTGGGACAGGCTCCCCAGGGATCTCACAGTGGGCACTGGGGCTGGGTACCCCAGGGGCGCTGCTCTGGTCACCCTGCCTGCCCTGCCTGGCTGCAGAGCTGGGGAGTAGCTGTGGAATTTTGTGGCCAGGCTCTCTTGTGGGATCAGGTCCCTCCTGCCCCATCACATCCCCCCCACCCCCAGATCGCCTCTGTCCTCAGGCATGGAGTGCTGGTGCCCTCTCCTGACCCACACGCAGCTCCTGGGGAGCCTCTGTCCCTTCAGTGTGCCGTTTCGGAGCCCTCTCCAAGGGCTGCCCGGAGGTGTCTCCCAAGGCTTCCCCACACAGCCCAGGGTCTGCAGCCAGCACTTGCCCCTCTCCCACAGGAACCTCTCTGCGATCCAGGACCGAGAGATCTGTTGCTATTCCATCTCCTGCAAAGAAAAGGACAACATCGGTGAGTGCCGAGGGCTGGGGGTGCAGCGGGGCAGGGCAGCCTGTGCCCAGGGGTTGGCACAGGAGGGGGTGACAGCCAGGGGGAGAGGCTGTAAGTGTCCCCTTGCCTCTGCAGACATCACCCTACAGTGGCTTATCCAGCACTCGAAGTCCAGGCGAAGCTGAGATCCCGCGGGCTTGGCTCGGATCGGGAAGATGCCATTGTACAAGCCCATGCCCCTCTCTCCTGCTCTGTCCCTCCAGCTCTCTCTCTAGATGGGTATTTTTAGGGGACCCCAGACTCTGCTTATCTTGGGGCAGAGTCCTTGTTTTTATTGTAAAGAATATGTCCGACTGCCCTCCTCTCCTCCCCTCTCCTCCCCTCTCCTCTCTTCCCCTCCCCTCTCTCCCTCTCTTGCTCCATTTTGGCACTGTTCTGTTGTTGTCTGTGTATACAGTATATATATATATGTATATATATTTTAATTTTTTAATTTAAGGGATAGTGCTGTTACTAAACTGGGCCCTGTGAGCAATAGCAAAGCTGGGGCCGGCTGAGGGTCAGCGCTGGGAAGAAGAGGAGGTTGGTAGCAGAAGGCAGCCCTTGGGGATTGGACTGTGTCAGCTGCAGGCAGGTCCCCTGGGGCTCCATCTTCCCTTCCCTGGGTGTCCTGCTGCTACCTCCAGGCAGAGACCACCCTGGGGGTATCAGGAGGTGCCCACCTTGCCCTGCCTCAGGCTTCAGCCCTATGGGCAGGGTTTGGGGGAGGGGGTGATGCTGCCCCTGGGCTCCAGGGGACAGGAATTAGACACAAGCCTCTGTGATCAGCCTCCCCCCATTGCCTCTGGCTGATGTGCCACTGCCCCAACCCTTCATTGGGGCCCAGGGCCACTTGTCCCTCTGCCCCACACGTCCCCTGCTCCTGTGCCTGTTCCAAATCCTGCCCACTGCCCTGCCTGGATGCTCGGGGTGGGCTGATCTGGGGGACTGGTGCCAGTGCAGGGGGCCCAGCACTGTCAGCAGCCCCTGGGGGTGCAGGGGGCTGGCTCCTGCCACGCAGCTGCCCCACAGTTGGCTCAGCCCTCTGTAGCCTCTTGGGGTGGCTGCCCTGGCTCCCCGTGTGCCAAATGGCATCGCCTGTGCCTGGCTGGGGCTGCTGGCTCTGCTCTGGCTGGGGACATCCCGTGGGGACGCCGGGGAGGGAGGGACACAGGGGGGCACCTGGAGACACGTTCAGAGCATCTGTGCGCCCTCAGCGCTGCTCGCTGGAGCCAGGGAGGTGCTCCCTGTGCTGTTCCCCATGTCCTGCTCCCCATTCTCTGTCCCCATTCCCTACTCCCTGTGCTCTGCCCTCCATGCCCTGCTCTCCATTCCTTGCTCCCCATCCCTGCTCCCTATTCCCTGCTCCCCATGCCAGCCCCTGCTCTGGTGCCCTGGGTGGGAGACGTGGGAGCCGTGGGGCAGGGGGCAGCGGGGCTTGTGGGGACCACAGTTGGGTCCTTGTCTGTAGGTGGCAGGAGGATGAGGGGAGGTTTTGGGGGGGTGAGGAAGGCTGTGGCCATCTGTGCCGTGTGATGATTGGTTGGGGCTCTGCAGGTGCAGCCTGGGGGCCTGGCCAGATTGTTTGGGGCCAGTTTTTGAGGACTCAGCTGTGCTGGGGGGCTGCTGGAGGGTGGGTGTGCAGGGGGAGGGCAGTTGCCAGTTCCAGCGCAGGGCTGGCCGACAGGGTGGGAGTGGCTGGGGGGGCTGCAGGGCCCCTCTCAGCCTCTTCCCATTCAGCTCTGGAGTGTCAGGCCAGGGGTTTATCTTCTGTTCTTGTTTTTGCAGAATTGCACAAAGAGAGGTTTCTTTTTGGTTTTGTTTTTTTTTTGGTTTGGTTTTTTTTAATTTAATGACTTGTAAAGTGTTGTCACCCTCCACTCCTCCCTTTTTTTTTTAAAAAGGTATTTTGGCTCAGATTTGACCTCTGTTGGGGAATGATTCTTGTAACTGTACAATTTTTTTTGCCTCCTAATAATAAATTAACAATTTTGCGTTGGGGGTGTGGTTGCAGTCACGTTACTTCCTCGCCACTGCTGCCCCCCCATCTCTCGGGGCCCTGCCCAGGATGGGGGTCCTTGTCCCCCCGTGACCATCTGTGTGGTCATGCTCACCCAGGAGGGGCTGGAGCCACTTCTGGATGCCTCATTTCCTTGGCCTGGGTGCCAGGATGAGCTCGGAGACTCCGTCTATGGCCACTGTTGCTGGGGGACCTTCGTCTGCCCCTGTCATGTACCAGCACTGCTGCCAGGCTGGGTTTGGGGGGGTGGCTACATTGCTCCTGCCCCCTCCCGCTGCTGGCGTCCCCCTGCCCTGTGTCCTTTGGGGGGGTGGCCTCCTGCCCCATGTGCCCTGGGGGCTGTGGCCATTGCTTCTGGGGTCCCTCCACCCCTGTCTCCCCCCAAGGGCTGTGCCCTGTGCCTGGCAGGTGCCCAGGCAGCAGGCCTGGGGTTCAGCCCAGCCCGTGGGGTGCTGTGCCCGCTGTGGGGCCACGTGCTGCCACAGCCCATGGTGATGGTGCTGCCTGCACCTCCCCTGCCCCTGCCCGCGCTCCCCCTCCCCACCCAGCCAGCCCCGCGGGGCCGCAGCAGCACAAGCCCAGCTTTGTTCGCCCTTGGCCCGGGCTCAGGACTGAGCTACGTGGACCAGGCACATGAGAGATGCTCCCCCCCACTGCCCTCGAAACCCCATGGGGACCCCGCTTGCCCCGAGGGGACATATGGGAGCAAAGGCACGGCCTGGGCTCTGCACCCCCCTGCATCCCCGTGCCAGGGTGAGACCCCTCTTCTCCCAAACTGTGGGACCCAGCGCTGGGCTGTGGGGAGGCGGGGAGGAGGATGAAAGGAAAAACCCAGTTCTGTGCTCTCAGAAGAAAACTGGGGCTTTTGTTTCCCTGGAAACGGAGCTGTGAAAGCAAAGCCCGAGCGGAGCCCGGTGGGTGTTGTGCACAAAGCCCACAGTGAGCCCCTCGCTTTCACTGCCCGTAGCAACCGTCTCCCTTGCCCCGGCATTTCGGGGGCTGGGGCGGCTGCCAGCAGCTGGGACAAGGAGCTCTAACAGCTCCGCTGGATGGGCCGCCGTGACCAGCCTGCCCTCCGGCAGCTCCGCAGCCCTGGCTGCTCCCCGAACCGCCACCCCCCAACCCCAGAGAGGAGCCGTGGGCAGGGGGTGGGTGGGGGGGGTTGGAAACCCTTGTGTCCTGAAACCACCTCCCTGGACAATCCTGCCCCTGCAATGGGCAGGTGGATGAAGGCCAGGAGCCCTGTGTGGGACGGTTTGGGTGAGATGTGCTCACCCCAAGGGGTGCTGGTCCCACGTCTCCCCCAGGCACTGCACAGCAGCACCGTGCAGCTGCAGCACCTTGGTCCTGCATAATGCAGGTGGGGAACTGGCTGCCTTGCAGGCTGTGGGGCACCACGGCCCAGTGCTAGGCTGGCTGGGCTTTACTGGGACCAGTACAAGCCCTAGAGACTACCCCAAGCCTGATGCTTCAGAGGGAACCCTCCCACAGGCACTACTCAGCGTCACCCCAGAGGGAGAGGGGAAAGGGGCCTTTCCCCACCTCCCCTAGCTGCTGCCTGCCCTGGCAGAGCTGGTTCCCTGCCCTCACGCCCCCTCAGCTGTTCGTGCCCACCCTAGAGCCCCCCAGGTTTAGGGAAGAGCCATCCAAGGGGCTGCCGGGGCTCAGCCCGGCGGTGCTGGCGGCTGCGGGTACGATGTGCTCTAGGTTACTGGTTTATTGAGCTCATACAGGGCACGGCTTGGATCCATGGGAAACAGTCACTGGGACCTTCTCCTACTGTGGAGGGGCTGGCAGGAGGGGAGGGGACAGGACGAGGGCAGTTTGTGTTTGCTGTGTCCTCTGCGAGCCACCGTGGCCACCCTCCGCGGTTTCAGATGGGACCTTTCCGGCACAATTCCATCTCCAGAGCATCAACCCCACAGAGCCCAGCCGGGCAGCCAGGACGGGAGGATGCTGATGTCCTCACTGGCCTTTGGGCAGAGGCAAGAAGGTCACCAATGTAGCCCAGGGTCTCAGGGCCCACCTGCCCAATGCTGGGTTTGGAGCCCACAGCGCAGCCCCCTGAGCCGTCTCTTCTGCTTGTTCCACAATCCAGACACGGGCACTAATGGCAAAACAACGTTTGGTCTTGGGAGGAGGTGGTGGAACGATCTCTACAGCTCCCCGGTGGCACTTAGCATGGGGTGCCGAGGGCCAGGAGGGGTGGGGGGGTCTCCCGGGGCTTGTCGAAGAAGATGGAGGAGGACATCTCGGTTTTGAGCTTGCTGTCGGCGCTGCCCTCGCTGGAGGTGGTGTCGGGGCCGCAGCCCTCGCAGCAGCAGCAGCAGCAGTCCATGAAGGCCTGGCCCAGGGGACGGCAGAGGCACAAGAGCAGGACGGGCGTCACCGAGCACTTGAAGAACAGGAAGAACTGGTTGATGAGATTGAGCAGGTCCAAGGTCTGCTTGGACATGTCGGGGGACATGTAGGCCACCACGATGTTGCAGACGTTCTCGGGGGTGGTGCAGAGCCCGTAGATGACGGTCAGCGCGATGATGGTGCAGTTCAGGTGACCCTCACACTGGCCGTGCTTGGTGCCCCGGCACTCGCCCTTCTCGGTGCCGCGGATGCGGCGGGTCACCAGCTGGCAGCTGATGGTGAAGAGGATGGGCAGGCAGAAGTAGCAGCCGAAGTACCACCACATCCGAGCGTTCTGGTAGGTGAGCACCAGCGAGTAGACAGACTCAGGCAGGTTGGACGAGGGCTTCATGGTGCAGTACTCCGTCAGCACACCGTTCACGGGTGACGTGTCCTGCGCCAGCTGCCAGAGCAGGATCTCTGGCACCGACAGCGTCATGGAGCCCACCCAGATGACGGCCAGCTTGGCAATGATGGACTGGCACTGCTCGATGGGCCGAGTGCTGGCCTGGGGGCTGGTGGCTGCGTGGAACCTGTCGATGCCCAGGGCGCAGAGGCTGAAGGTGGTGACTCCCAGTGATGATACCTGGCGAGGGAGGAGGCAGAACAGGTGAGCCCTGCTGCAGGGACATCACTAGGAGGTTGGCTCTACCAGGCTTGTGGCAAACCCCTGGCTACCCAAGACCACAACCCCTCTTCCAGGGTTTGTAGGTAGGTCACAGCCTGTGGCTGCATCCCAGGGTTAGAGCCACTTTTCTGTGATTCCTCAAAGGACAGTGGATAAATATGTCCCCCGACCTGTAGTCCCTGCCCAGCTCCCTTCTCTGCAGAAGGGAGAAGCTTTGCTGGATGTTTGTCTGTCCATCCAGCCAGAGTGGGAACTGCAGGATTATCCCTCAGGCTCTTCCTCTATTCTGGATGGCTCTTGCAGAGGAAAAGCAGGGACCATCACACCCACCAGCACCTTCCCAGGGTTCCCAAGCCCCCCCGCCCCACGCTGGCTTGTCCCTGCCCTGCTCTCCTAGGACAGGCCAAGAGAGTTGAAGGCGCCGTTGTCCCAAATCAGCTTGGGGCAGTTTCCGCTGCATTGAGAAGGGCAGGAAAAACATCCCCTTTGCCAAAGGAGGAGGCCAAAGGAGGCAGAGGAACCGCTGCGGCTCTGGGAGGACTGGCCAGGCACCGAGGGTCACGATCAGCGTTCCCAGTCCCAGCCCCAGAGCTGGGAGCCAAGTCCCACAGCCCTTGGCCAGGACGATGGCAGAGTCACATGCTGGTGCCCCCAGCGCTGTGGCCATTCCCGGCCTCACGAAGCCATCAAACATCACCCTACGCTGAAGGACCTTCCCAGCACTCAGGAAATGTCCCAGGGCCCCACGTGGTGCCTGGGGAGCAGCCCAGAACACTGCCCCCCTTGGCCCCCCAGCCTTTTCCTGGCTCCAGGCTGGTCCCTCCAGCCGCTGATGACCAGGGGGATGCCAGCACCGAGCAGCACTGTTGGTTATGCGCCTTCCACCATCTTCTCAGACACAGCATCAGGGCACCAGCCCAGCACCAACATCCTGTGCCCAGCACCAGCATCCTGCACTCAGCAGTGCCTCCCAGCATGTCCCAGCTCCTCTGCCCAAAGCCCAAAGCTGCTCTGGGCACACAGTACCCTGCTCTGCCCCACAGCCAGCATCCAGCACATTGGCCCAGTTCCCTCTCTCTCAGTGCTGCTGTGCTGATGCCTCCTCCTTCCACACCCTTGCCCAGGCTCTTCTGTTTCTCCTGCTCCCCTTGGTCCTGCAGAGCATAGGATGGTCTCCAGTGCCCTGGCAGGGATGCAGCTGGTGCCTCTGGTCAGCCCAGACACATCCCTGCACGTGGGCTGTCCCCAGGAGCCCATCTAACCAGCTGTGCTCCCAAAACCTGACTCTGTGCCCCCCCACAGGGCACTGGAGCAGCTACACAGTGAGGCCAGGAGGTCCAAGTGTCACAGTGTCTGTCCAGCAGCCTCAGCCACTCAAGCTGGACATGAACCACTGGCCTGCAGACAGGTCCCCCTCTCGTGGCTGACCCTTTGCCAGGGATTTGGCTCTGGTGTTCCTGTGGCAGCTGAGTCCCAGGTGAAGACCTGGAGCCCCTTTCTGGCTGTGCTTTGAGGGGCAGGAGGGCGGTGCAGGGCTGGGTTCTGGGGGGCTGAGCAGGAGTAGCTCCCACACCAGGACCGTGCTTCCCAGTCTGTGCCGTGCTCGTCCTTCAGCAGCACCAGCATCCCATCGTTCCCGTCCCTTCCTGCCTCCTCCAGGACCGAGCTGTCCCAGGAGCACCCTGGTGCTGCTGAATCCCTGTGCCTGGTGGTGCCATCCCCAGGGTTCTCCCACAGGGACAGGGAGCCCGTGAGCAGCTCATGGCAGATCCTCCCCAAGACTGGGGTCTGATTTGGGGATATCACCCTTCCCTTCCCATCCTTCCCGCGAGCACTGAGCCTGCTTGGGCAAATTCCTGCCCCTCTCTGAGTCCACTCAGCTGCAGTGATGGAGGCCTGTGGTGGAGGACAGGGCTGGGGCAAACACTCCGTTTAATGAGAAGCTGGGCCAGGCTTTGGAAAGGAGCAGCTCCTGCCTGCTGAGCAGGGACACAGTTAAGCAGGGGGGCTGCACAACTCCCCCAGCAAACACCACATCGCTGTGCTGGCCTGTGCTGTGCACCCTTTGATAAATGTTGACCCCACAGAACAAGCACAGGCAGGTTAGATCTGTCCCATAAGGGCACAGAGGGGCACAGCTGGAACCCAGGCTTCCCTGAGGATGGGAGATATCCACAGCGAGGGTTTGTTTCCAGTGCAAGAGCAGGATCTCTCCAAACCCTGCCATCCGAGGCAGTTTTGCTCATTCTGCTGTCTCCTGTCACCACAGTCCCTGTGGCCTTCTCAGTGGGTGCCTGGCTCTCCCACGCTTGGCTTGAGGACAAACACAGGTCTCAGGTCCCAAACCTAATTCCTGGGCTGTCCCACCCCAGTGCTGCCCACCTGCACCCCCCTGCCCCAGGGCCACCCTCAGCAGCCCATGGTGGCCGGTTTCTAGGCCAGCACGCTGTGAGGCTGAGACCCCAGGCTTGGGGGGGGATCAGGCTGGGACTGGGACAGACAAACGGAGGGACCCTGTGGACAGAAGTGCCCGTGCTGGCTGGACAAAGGAGGGTCTAATGGGATCCTCCCAGCCCTGGCAGAGCTGATGCTGGCTGCAGAGCCTGAGGAATGGCCTGGGATGGAGGCAAAGGGAAGGTCACTACTGGGATTGTCCCTCATCTCCTTGCTGTGCCTCACTGTGGGGGTCTCTGGTGCGCAGTCTTTGTGCCAGGCCACCAGCAGCACAGAGTGCCCCAGAGCAGGAGGGAAGAGAGGAGCCGAGTCTTTGATCCCTCCAGGGCCCTGTGCAGCCCCTTACCTCCATGAAGGGCACGATGCGACAGGACACGTCCCCCAGCAGCCTCTTCTTGGTGATCTCGTTGAAGATGACCACAGGCAGGCAGAAGAAGAGGATGAGGAAGTCCCAGAAAGCCAGGCTGGCCAGGATGGAGTTCCAGGCACTCTTCATGTAGTAGTTGTGCCACACGATGCACATTACGGAGAGATTTGCAATGATGCCCACGGCAAAGACGATGAGGGACAGGAACATCACGGCGTAGGCACTGTAGGAATTCTCGGTCACCGGGTACAAGGGGTTGTGGATTTGCAGCCGCTTGTCGGACACGGTGGTGAGGTTGGCTCGGGGCTCCAGCCTGTCCCTGTCTGTGGGCACCCCTGGCTCCTGCTCCGAGGGGTCCGTGCTGGATGGCAGCAGGGCCCTGGTCGGGTGCAGGCTGGCGGAGTTGAAGGGCCGCGGGAACTCCACCCGCACCCCCGGCACGTACTGCTGCACCGACTTGGAGTCCTCCTCCGTCCCCCGGCGCGACCTCTCTCGCATCACCTGCACCTCCGGGATGTCCTGGGAAAACGTGGGCAGGGTCCTGCCTCCCTCCTCACCCTGGCCGAGGTGGGGGCTGCCGGTCCCAGCCCTGCTTCTCATCCCCGCGGCCCCCGGGGCCAGCAGCAGCAGCAGCAGGGCGAGGAGAAGCGCCGGCGAAGGCATCGTGCCCCCGCGATGGTCCCCGCACCCTCCGGGAGCGCGTGTGGCGGAGGCGGCGCAGCCCCGAGCGCGGGCCCCCGGGGCTGCACGGGAGCTGTGTGCGGGCACAGCCGCTCGGTCCGGCTCCGGCCGCGGCTCTGGGCGCTCGGGGAGAGCTGGGCAGGATAAAGCGGCGGCGGGAGGCGAGTCGGGCCCTCTGCTGGTCACCCACCGCCCGGGAGATGGGACAGCGGCCAGGCTGGGCAGCTCCGCATCCCCCAGCATCCCCCTGCGTTCCCCAACATCCCTCAGCATCCCCAAACATCTTCCCGGCGTCCCACCGGCGTCCCGCCAGCATGGCCCAGCACCCACCGAACACCCCTTCACATCTTCCCAGCATCTCTCAGCATCCCCCAACATCCCCCAGCATCCCCCAATATCCCTCAACGCCCTCTGACATCCCTCAGCATCCCCCAAGCTCCTCCAGTGTTCCCCAACATCCCCAACAAACCTGCAGAACAAGCCAGACGAGGGATGCCCACGGCTTGGCACCAGACATGGCTTGCTGAGCACAGCTCTTCCCACGGGAGATCTCCCACTCTTTCCCTGGAGCAGGTGGGCTGGAGAGCTGACAGGGCTGACCCTGGCAGAAGGAAGGACAGGGAACCCCAGGGGATGCTTTTTGCCACACTGAGGGGTCAGATCTGCTGGCCCAGCTCTCCCAAGGTTTGTTGCTGCTTTTCCTACTGACTTCCCCCCCGGGATAACAGTTTGAACAGGACTGGGGTGCCTGATCCCTGTATCTCTGACTCCTCCCCAGACCCATCATCTCTCTTCCACACCCATCATCTTTCCCTGTTTCCACCTCCTCTCCACATATCCACCTCCTCTGCTCTGCCCTCGTCTCCTGCTCCCCTACTTGCTATCCCTCCCCGTGCTGTCACCCCTTCCCTAGGCCTGTGGGACAGGGTGACATGCCCTGTGGCATGCAGGCAGCCCGGTGGGGATGGATGCCAGCCAGGCTTGGAGCTGCAGAGGTGCCCCACACCCGGGGAGCTCAAGGAGTGTGTCTCTGTCCTGCAAGGGCAGCAGCAGGGGATGTCTCACCCCTGGCAGCCAGCGAACACCAGCTTCCCCCTATCTGGGACCCCCCTGCCATTTCCCTCTGGCACTGTGCCCGCTCCTCCCTGAGCCACAGGAGACTCTGGGCTGACGTCCCAGAGCGTGGGGGACATGGGCCTCCTGCTGCATCACTGGGAACTGGGACAGCCAATGCCACCAGAGCCAGCACACGGAAACGGAGTCCCGGGGCTCAGAGGTTGCACCTTACAGGGCGGTGTGTGGCCACAGCTGGCAGAGTATTGCTGGCGGGGGTTTCAGGGGGAAGAAGGACATTGCTGAGAGGGGTTTCAGGGGGATGCAGGGCACTGGCTGGCAGAGGTTCCAGTGGTGTGAGGCAGGATGTTGATGACAGGGTGCCATGCTCCCCGCTCTGCTCAAAGTCACATTGTACTCAGCTGGCACTTGGTGCTCAGCCACCACAGCTGGGCTGGAAGAAACTCTGCTTGGGGCAGAGGGAGCCTCTGCTCCCAGATCACTGGGCTCAGCAAAGCACAAGCTCTTCCTCACTCCTGCACTTGGAGCTGTTCCTCCACCCCGTGTGACAGTGAGGAGCAGCCACAGATGTCCTTTCTCACACTGCTTCTGCAGCCGGGTGCTGCTCTCTGACTCTCAGTAATGCTCTGGATTTTGAGCATCATTTGGAAACTTCCCATGAGAAAAGGAGGGTTTTAGCTCTGGCTGGACTCTACAGGAGCAGACAGTGACAATGCCTGAAGTCTGGCCTGGGGACAGAGGCACTAGCACCTCTAAGTGATCACTGGCCTGATCCTGGCACAGCCCGAGTGTGACAGAGGAAGAAGAGCTCAGCCTGAGCTCATTAACATCCTGAGGATCCCTGGCAATGGCTTCAGGTGCTCTGGCTGCAAGGACTCCAGGGAATCTGTCCCATACCTAAAATGAGCCAAGTGTTTTACTTAGCAAAGGCCAGGAAGGAGAAATGGTGGCATCAGTCCCCACATTATGCTCAGGGAGTGATGCCACTGCACCTTGGTGAGGCTCGGGGGAACACCACGCCGTGCCAGTGGCCAGGATGGGCAGCTTGGCAGCCCCCAGCATTCCCTGAACATCTTCCAACATCCCCCAGCATCCCCTGAACATCCTCCAACATCCCCCAGCATCCCCTGAACATCCTCCAACATCCCCCAGCATCCCCCCAGCTTGCTGAGAGAGGGGCGAGCGGAGGGCAGGCAGGGCTTGGGGCAGGAGAGGGGGATGCTGAGGTCTTCCCTCAGTGACCACATCAGCTCGGAGGAGGGAGCCCTTGGAGCGCGGCTCCCGGCAGGTGCTGGCAGCCAGGTGTTGTTCTGTAGCGAGCCTCAGCTATTTTTAGTTTCGTTTCATTTGCACAAGGGCCGGGCGTGTCACGGAGCTGCCTGAAGACAACAGCAGAGTTCAGTGGGGCAAGGTGACACTTCAGTGGCACGGGAGTGACCTCGGGCTGGCTCTGTAACCCACAGAATCACCATCCAAGATGCCCCTCTGAGATGCTTCTCTTCCTTCCCTCGCTCTGTCCAGGGGCTCTCAGCCAGTGAGGCTCCCTGGCTGTTCCCAAACTGGGGCCAGACAGCCCCGAAGGCTATTTAGGAAATGCACATTTATCTTCTCCAGCTCAAATTCACAGATGGGTGAGACTGTTTCTGAGGAGATGTGTGTTTTGCAGGTCTGCAATCTGGAAGGTACTTCATCAGTGGCCAAGGGGAGGTTTGTTCCTGCATTGCCCTGTCAGATATTTCATTCAACCATCAGTGTTTTGGACAAACCTGCATAAAAATCATACACTACCTAAGACCTGCATCCCCCCACTTTGGGGCCCACAAGGACATCCCCTCAGTAACACATTCCAAACCCTCTGATAGAAGAGGGACATGAGTCAGGAGCGTTCCTGAGCCTGAACTGCACCGCACCAACCATCTGCCCTATTCTGAGGCTTTTTTAAAGCTGTTGCCTTTTTAAAAGCTGTGCCTGGTCTTTCTGCCACAGCTCACTGGCTTGGGGATTTCTGGGGCGAAGGAGAATTGGTTCGTGCCATTCACTCCAATCTGAACCCGGGGGAATGGCTGAGGGGGAGGAAGCTTGAAGTCTGGGCAGTAATAGGGTAGAGGTGCCTGCGAGTGTGATGCCTGTGCTGAGAGGGACAGTGGTGCGGGAGGTCACCTGAGGGGACCTGGGACTGACTGTGTGCAGGATGAGGAGCACCTTTTCCAGGAGGGAAGCTGTTTGTCTCAGGCTGGGAGGGCAGCAGGGCAGCAAGGACAAGCTGCCCTGTCCCCCACGGTGTGCACTGCCCTGACACCTCGGCACTGAGGCTCCGGCTCAGACTTCTTTCTGCATGGCCAGTGTGTTACAGATCATCTTTACCCCGGGTTCTGGGGATGCTCTTGTCAGAAGCCTGTCCCTCATCAGACCCCAGCGGCGAGCACAGCCCCAGCATAGCTCAGGTCTCCCAGAGCCCTGCAGGGCGAGACCCCCCGCACCAACAAACAGCCTGAAGTGACTGAAGGAGGGTCGTGCTCACATCCCTGTCGTGCTCCAGCCTGCCTTCTGACAAGCTCTGGTGAGCTCTCAGGGCTGCCACAAGCTCTCTCTGACAGCACAGAGCAGCAGGGGACCCCCCACCACCCCCTGCCACCGCGGGTGCCCCTCACCCCGTGGCACCTCACAGGTCCCCTGTTGCTGCAGAGACCCGGGGTGTGCGAGGCCCAAACACCCGATGGGAGGGGGAAAACGTTCCCTTTTGTTTCTACCAACAGTCTGACCGCGGGAGCAAAGCAATAGCCAGGCTGGTACACGCCTGTTTGCCCGGGAAAGGAGGGAGAGGGCAGGGAGGGGACATGGTAAACACAGACGGCTGGCGCAGGAAGCCCAGCGCTCAGGGGGCTGCTGGGTGGTGGGCACTGCCAAGAAACCCCCCCTGCACTGCTGTCTCCCCTTGTCCTGAGTGCTGATACTCTCCTGGGACTTTATAGCCCTCCCACTGGGGGCCCAGTGTCTGTGCCCACCCCAGCCCCCTGTCAGCAGTGCGTGTGGCTGAGCCTGCCCCACTCAGTCTGGGGGTTCCCATCATGTCCCAGTGGCACTGGACCCGCATCCTGCTGGGTTCCTCCATGAAGATGATGATGCAATACGAGAGGAGGTCACAGGGGCTTCCTGCAGAGGCAAGGAGGGAGTCAGAGAAACTCACTCACTGCAATCCCATCCCAGTCATTGCTGCCCGGGGGGGATGGTGTGCAATGGGAATTGGGGATTTGGGGAATGAGGCACCCTGAGGGTTTGACCAGCTGTTCCCAGTACACCAGGGTGCAGGCCAGGAGCCCATGGCAGGCTCTGGAGCTGTAGTTTCCCCTCCCCTGCTCTCTGGAGCTCGTGGAAAGCTGCTCCCATCTGACCACACCATGCTGCACTGAGCTCACCACTGCCAGCGCTGCCAGAGTGAACCCACAGCCCACGGCCTTCCTGACCTCTTGCAGGATGCCAGCTCTGCTCCCGTGGGTGGGTTTCCCAGGGGTCACTGGTGTAAAGCACGACATGAACACTCAAACTGAATTTTACAGAGGGAAAACCAAAATGACGATGGGATTTTCCTTGAGCCACAGCAGGAGGTGAGTTCCTGGGGCTGCCTCGCAGGGAGCACCACGGGGACATCCAGGCACTCTGTGGGTTGGTGTCAGGGCACTGGATGCAGCCCTGGGTGTGCAGGGAAGCATTCTCAGCCCTGGGAGCAGGGGCTGTGCTTCTGTCTACACTGGGGTGGTCACATGTTCCAGGAGGAACTGAGAACTCATGGCAAGGTCAGCTTAGGGCAGAGGCAGTATTGTGCCATGGAACTAAATGGAGATGGTCTGGAAGAAGCAAAAGGCCCTTGGGAGAGGCCCTGAGCTCTCCCCTGTGGTGGAGCCCCCTTGGTGATTCACCCTTAAGTTCCCTGCAAATGCACAAGAAGTCACAAATGCAAAAATGTCACTTGGACCAAAACCACTCCTAAGTTCAGTGTAGAAAACAAACCACCCTGCAGTTCTCCACTTTTATTTCAGGATGAGTATTTCTCCACTTAGCTCAATTCAGTCTCTCTGCCTGTAGCAAGAGAGACTGAATTTTTCATTTTTCCCTGCTGTGGATAAACCTCATGCTCCCTTGCTCCTGTGTCCATCAAATGCTGTGGCCGGGGCTCCAGTGTTGTGTGGAGCTTGGGTTTGGGTGATGGGTGCCCCCTGAACCCTGGGGAATGCCATCCTGATGAAGGTGATGGGGTGATCTCCTCTGTTTCCTAGCACCATACTTGGAATGCTTTGCCACCCCTGGCTGCTCTCAGTGAATCCCAGCTCCTCCTGCAGCCGTGGGAAACAACCTGCCCACAGAGCAGTGGAACCCCGTGCCTGGCACAATCCCGTGGCCGTTCTCTGCTCCAGCCATGCCCGGGCTCAGAGCAAAGGTCGAGGTGATTTGTGCTTACCAGGAATACCGTGGTTTGTGCTTCCTTGGAAAGCTGCGAGGAAGGAGGTGGCGCCTGGGCAGTGTGTGCTTGGGGTACTGCACCCCCCAAAGGCTGCCGGGCTTCAAGGCTGGCAGCAGGGTGGGCTGGGGTCTGTGCCCAGCACTGAGCACAGGCAGGCCAGGAGTTTTTGGGGAGCCTGTGGTGCGTGCAGGGGGTCCTCGTGTGCAGGCAGCCCTGCTTGCAGGGGCTGTCGACTCCTTGGGAGAGGTGACCACGGGTTTCTCTGCTGCAGAGGCTCCATTCGGAGACCTACAACCCATATTCATTGTCTCCATGGCCTCTTGTGGTCCCCTCCACAGCTTACCCTCAAACCAGACAGCTCATCCTCACCATCCTGAACAGATACTGCCCATCCCGCATCCACGGGCAGCACCGGGCTGGGATGTGCTGAGCAATCCTGTGCCACAGCTCATCCCTTCCTGTGGGGCCAGGGATCAACGCCAGGAGCTGGCAGCAGGGTGGGCAGAGGGACTGGGGGCACTGGTCCCCCACTGCTGCCCAGAGGTGGCTGGGACTGCCCTCCCTGGGGGTCACGCTGAGGGAGCTCTGGGGCGTCCTGCTTGTTTTGCACCGTGGTGGCAGTGGGTGGGTGCTGGGGGCAGGGCCCAGACCCCTTGGCTACCCCCCCTCCGGCTGCCCAGGCTGTCCCACGCACGGAGGGGCTGGTCCCCAGCCCACCGGTGGGGAGTGGGGCACCACAGTGACATTTGTCAGCTGCCGTGGGCTCCCCACCCTGGGCGGGGACAAAGGTCACCGCGCAGAAATTTCGGCTGCTGGCTGATGGAAAATTCCCTGCTCCCTGCACATGCAAATGAGGGCTCCCCTCCCTCCTCCAGGCCCCAGCAGGGCTGGGGGTTTTCCATACCACCTTCACTAAGGTCACCATCACACATACCGGCCCCCCCAAAACCTGTCCTCCCCCTGGAGATGTCCTGGTCGCAGGGCACACCTCTCACTGCCCACAGCCTGTCCATGCACCTGGGTGGGATATGCCTTGCCCTGCCAGACAGACCGCCCTCCCCATGGACCCCTGCTCTGGAGCCAGAGAAGCCTTTGCTGAAGCCACAAATGGTCAGGGCCACACAGAGACCCCCAGGACCAGGGGTGTCCCGTGGAGCTGGTCACATCCCCAGTGCTGTGGGCAAGGAAGAGGGGGGAAAAGTTGTGCCAAGGTCCTCAGAAGTAGGAGGTTGTGGGAGGAGACAGGCATCTGTCTGCGCTCTGACGTGCAGGGTTGGTATCTGTGCCCACTGCAGGGCACTGGGGTGTTGGGACTGTGCTGGTGCTGTGTGGACTGGGGGGGGCAGGACCCCCCCGAGGTCCCAGAGCTTCACTCCATCAGCACCACACGCTCTGAGGATATCCACAGACCAGGCTCAGGGAAGGGAGGAGGACAGGATGGGAATCTCCTTTAAAGATAATAATCTTTTAAGATAATAATCTTTTAAGCCTTTACCTTGAAAGTCCTATTTTCCAGGGCTGTGGTACTGCCTGGCATGCTCCAAGGATGACACAGGGAGGGAAAAACCTCCCTACCAAACTTGTGACCCTGCAGACTCCCTGCACCTCGAGATGCCCACGTTTCAGCCACGAGGACACAGCCACGGGTGGGAGAGGTGTACTCCACTGAGGTTGGAGCTGCCCTACCCCAACCCCTGCAGCACCAGCAAGGCCAGCCACAAGGACAGAAGTGCCAGTGGCACCACCCATCCCAGGCTCCGAGACCTGCCACCTGCGGGGCAGAGGTGTTTGTCAGCTGTGGCTGTGGCAGCAGGACAGAGAGAGGGAGAGGATGGAGAAAACCCCAGGCTCCCTGTGCAGTTTTCCCCTCTCTCCCGTGACTCAGCCCCACGAGGTGGGTGGCTCAGCGCCGAGTCTGTGACCCACACGGCCTCCAGCCAGCGACCCACGGAGGGCTGGAGCTCCTCAGTGCCGCAGTCAGGCCTGCAGGGTTACCCCAGATTCGGCTTGGGGGCTCCAATTAAGCACCAGAGCCAGCGGCCCTGAGTCACCAGGTGACGATACCCCGCTGGTATCTCCCAGGTGTGGCAACGTGAGGGTGACGCGAGGCCAGCGCCGAGGAGGTGGTGATGCAGCAGCCACTGCAGCCTGGAGCTGAGAGCACTCGTGACTGTAGGTGGGGGATGTCTGTGCTCTTCACAGCTTTGGGCAATCGCTGAGGAGCCGGTAAGGCAGATCATTTAGCTGGCAGGTGTCCAAAGTCTGCCAGGATTTGGGCTGTTGTGCCCTGGGAGGAGCTATCGAGCTCCAAGGAAGCCTCCTCACCCCTTTGTCCTGTCCCTGACAGTGCCATGGGCATGGTCTGCTGCCTGCATGCCCTGATCATCACACTGGGACCTTTCCTGCCCACTCCACTGAGTCAGGAGTACCACCTGGGAACAGGGACAGCCCTGGACCCCTCGTCCTCTTCTGGTGACTAGTGACACGACCCGAAGGAATGGCTGGAGCTGTGTCAGGGGAGGTTAGGCTGGATATTAGGAAAAAGTTCTTCCCCCAGAGGGTGTTTGGGCACTGAACAGGCTCCCCAGGGCAGTGGTCACGGCCCCAAGGCTGCCAGAGCTCAAGAGGCATTTGGACAAAGCTCTCAGGGACAGGGTGAGATTGTTGGGGTCTCTGTGCAGGGCCACGAGTTGGACTGGATGATCCTTGTGGGTCCCTTCAAATGCAGCAGCCAGCAACCCAGGGCCAGCTGCAATCCCAACACACTCCTGGGGACTCTTTGTGCTTGGGGCAGATGGTCCCTTGATCCTACAGGGGCGTCTTAAGTCTGTGGTCCTAATCCCAGCCACGCAGGTGACTGTGTCCTGCCCAGACTGGCAGGTCTCTCCCTCCTGTCTGGGACACTCAGAACACAAAGCAGTGTCTCTGTTCTCCCTCTATAGCAGCAATCCTGGGGCTGCCAGTGGGGAGCAAAGGCAGAGGGAGGCAGTGCGAGAGTAGGATCCAAATGGCAACACCCTGAGACCATCATGTGGCAAAGCTCTGGAGGATTTCCAGCACCTCACATCCCTGTGTCTGTGGGGTGCTGAGGGAGCCCCAGAGAAGGGAGGGGAGAGCAGAGAGGCAGTGCTGAGCAGAGCCAGTGGGGCACAGCCAGGCTGCTCCTGCCCTACATGCCTGTGCTCCGGTGAGCTCATGGCTGTGGACGTAGGAAACCCACAAAACAGAGTACCTGGGCCATCTCCCCACTCCCAGTGCGTGGCAGGCCGGCAGATAAGATACCACAGGCAGATATTTGAGCTAGTGCCATGTCAGGCTCCAGGGCTGGTGAAAGGGCAGGCTGCCAGGAAGGTGGCAATGCTGCAAGGACACTGCTGCCAGCCCCAGATTGCCAGCCCACTCCTGTAACACGAGGGTGATGCCAGCAGGTACCCCATGTCTTCCTCCTTTCCCGATACTTGGACAGATAGCAGCCAAAAAAACCACTCAAAGTAAGAATAACCAATAAAAAGCAGTAGCTCTGCCTGAATCTTGTGGGAGGTGAAGAGAGCAATGGTTGGAGGGGAAAGATCCTGCAATAGCGTCTGTTGGTGCATCAAAAACCTGCCCCAGAAGTGTTTTGTTATGGCCAGCTGAGAGGACCCTGTGCAGAGAAGACTTGAAGTTGTTCTGTGTATCAGCCTGAAGGCCCAGCCATGCCCCTTGTGCAAACACCTCGGGGTGGGGGTGGCTGTGAGGGTGACAGAGACCGGAGAGAAGTGTGAGAGTCTGAGTCAGTTCCATTTAAAATAGAAATCCCCTCTCGCCGAGGGCTGGCCCTGAGTTTTGGTACGTGCTCGGAAGGAAGTCATCGCTCCCATCAAACCAGCCTGGTTTGATCAGTGCCACGGCCCCAGTCAGGTCACCAGTTCACTGGGGAAAATTCCTGCTCTGAGGTAGAGTTTTAGTCCCAAACAGTTCATGGAACTTGGGGAAAGGTTGCTATTTCCACTGCCCAGCATGGTTTTTAGCCTATAGTTCCTTCCTCTTCCATCTCATCTCCTCTGCCACTGGTACAGACAACTCTGGGTTATCATCCAGGTGGATGTGCTCGGATTGGGGACCCATCTTCAGGCATCTCTTCCTCTGAGATTTGTTGGAATGGCCCAATTTGCTGAACTGACTTTTCTTTTTTCCCTATCACGATTTTCTCCCTTTTCTTCTCATCCTGAGTTTACAGAAGCCAAAGTTTCCTGACCTCAGCCTGGGAGATGGAAGGACCCTTCTGTTCCCACTGGTCTTTTCCCATTCAGTGACTGAGAAGTGATAAGGAGCATCAGCTGCTGGGCGCCAGCCACTTGGTGTCCCTGCGGTTTCCTTGGAGTCTGCTTTGGAGGGGTGCTGAGCCTGGGACATCCCTGATGGGATCCTGCCGACAGGTGACTGCAGAGGGACCAGGTCACCTCCCACGGGAGCAAAGGAGCCCTGCCAAGTGCCTCTACTGTAGCTCCAAGCCTCCCATGATGGAACCCACCCGCGCTCTCCCCCCTCCCCCTTTTCCCTGATTCCAAACACCTTTCTGACCTTGGGTGGCAGAGCCGTGCCAGCCCGCTCTGCCAGGAGGAGGGGCCGAGCCCTCCCCGGTGGCTGGGCAGGAGGAGGAGGCAGTATCTGCAAACCCTGAGTCACGCTGCAGGAATGCAGTCGGGATTGGGGTGGTGAGGAAGGGCAACCTGGCCCGCGGTGCGGGGTGGGGGGATCCCCGAGTCCGTGGGTGATGCCTTTCCCTGCAGGTGACACGGTCACAAGCCCTCGTGCCCACACCTGCACCTTGCAGAGAACACACCCCCCACCTCTGCTGGGGCAGTGGTGCCCCCTGGGCAGCCCCTTTCCGGGCCAGACACAGTTCCCTGAGCTGGGGTGACACCTCAGGGACCTTCTCCTGGGTGAGCCTGTCCAGCCGTGGATCTGCTGGCTTTCAGCAGGGTCAGGGTGGTGGCCAGCATGGATCCCCTCAAGCATTGTTCTCCTCCTGCAGTCTTGCAGTCAGGATAAGGAGATCCCCCCCAATCTCTTGGGTTCAGAAAGAGTGCTGCCCAGCAGAGAATCGCAGTCCTGGTGGCTCTCAGAGACCCCCTCTCTGTTGACCTCTGTGTGTCTGGGCAGGTTTGAGACGTGCACAGCACCAGCCACCATCCTCTGCACACCATTCCCAGCTCACAGCCCCTGTGGTGGCTCTTTACAGCCCCCCAGAATTTCACAGGGGTCCTGCCACTGTGGGATCCAACCCTAACCTCCAAGAGTGTGTCCCCAGCAGCTGCTGGGAGCAGCATCACCAGCCTGGCCAGCACACAGTCCTAATGTATTAAAATTCCTCTGGAAAGGGGGTTTTTATTAAAATGAACTGCCTGAGTCTCTCCCACTGTGTACCTCTCACTCATCCTCACACTGACCAAGGGCAGCACTGGTGTGAGGGATGCTGGTCCTTACTGTGACTCACAGGTTCCTCTTCAGCATCCTCACAGCCCTCCTTTGGATGCTCTTTAACAGTTTTATAATCTTGTATTTGTATTTCATAACGTGTGGGATGTTTTGTAAATATGATGCTGGAGGCAGAGTGCAAACGTGCATGTCTGTCCACAGAGATTCTTAGCAGTGTTATAGCAAATGTTTTTGAAAAGCAAGTGTGGGAGCCTGTTGGAAGTAAAGTGATATCTTTGAATAAGCCATAACTGTGTCCAAACAGTGAGGAGTCTAAACCTGGGCAAGTGAAATGTGAAACTGTGGTCAGACAAGCTAACTTTTTTTTTTTTTTTTTTTTTTTGAGGAACAACTTGCTAAAGGCATAACAACTAATTTTTGTGAGCATACAAAAGGTGGTTGCCTGCCAAAGAGGCTGGAATTAACAAACAGTGGAGTACAACAGGAGCAGTCATGAAAACAGGCTGTAAGGAGAAGTGAGATGAATCCCTCACATGGTTGCCCCTCATGAGGCACCCAGGGGCTTCCCAGACCGTGCTGTTTCTGCACAGTAAGAAGGGTTTGGAGGTCCCTCAAATGGGGATGCCAGCAGAGGAACATTGCAGAACACGGTTTTACATGAAGGGAGAGGAAAATGCCGGGACCTTCACGTGGAGAGGCTTGGGGACTCACAGGTGGGGCTGCTGCCTAGCAGGGGATCCACAGCATGTGGCTGAGCAGCAAGTCGTGGGAGAGAGTCAGAGTGATTTTGGCAGTGAAATGCCCCCAAAGACTCAGGAGCTCTCAGGGATCCTTTCTGGAGCTGGTGCTGCTGGCGGCAGTAAAAGCTCCAGAATCTCTTACGGTGACACAGGACCAGCAGTCAGGTCGGTGTGTGTCTGACGGTGCCTCAGGCAGAGCTCCTCAGGAACCCCCTGTGCCCGTGTGATGGCGCAGAGAGGGACCATTCTGCTTTCCTCTGGCACCTGGGGCCACAAAGGGAGACTGAAGTACAAGGCAGGAAGGAGCACGAGTGATGCCTCACACCCATCTCTGCCTGCTGTCTCTGCCCACATGCTTTGTGCCCTGCTCCACGCTCTGCTGCACAGATGGAATCCCTCCCTCCCACTGCTTTCCTAAGGAACCAGAGATATTGTTCAAAGCTCTCACGCTGCAGCCAGAGATCATTTTCCACCTGTACTGCTTTGTTTTCCCAGGCCCCAGGGCTTGTTCTGAGATCATAGACCAGAGCAGGAAAGACTAGAAACCGATGCTTAAAACCTGACCCAGGCCCTTGATGGCCATCGATGGCCATTCCCAGCAGACAGTGATCCCAAGGAAGGAAGGAAGCAGGGACAACCTCAGCCTCCTAAAGGTGTGGCCCCAGCTCCCACAGCAGGGAGGTTAAAGGCTGGAGGCAGCTCTGGAGGTCACCTTGTCCAGCACAGCAGCTCAGAGCAGGATCAGCCAGAGGAGGTTGCCCAGGACATGCCCAGATGGTGTCTCCTCAGCTTCCCTGGGTCACCCCTTCCAGGGTTGTCTCCAGGTGAGGAACACTCACCTGCAGCAAAGAGCTGGTGGGATGCAGGCTGGGCTCTGCAAGGGCAGGTCCCCGTCCTTCTCCCCCAGCTGTGAAGCTGCAGAAATCCCTCCTGGCTCTGGTTTTCACAGAGCAGGACAGGGCAGCAAGCAAAGAGAGAGCAGGAAAGGCGTTTTGGGGATGGGAGGATTCTGCAGCTGAGGGTCCCTGCTTTAGCTCTCTCTTCAAAAGGCCCTGTGTCACTGGGATGAAGATTGTCAGCAACAGCACTGTCTCCAAGGAGTTGTTCCTTGTTGCCATAGAAACTAGGGGGGTTTGGTGCCACCTTTGTCTCCCACTGTTATAAATACGGTAATTGAAATAAAACTTCATTTTGGGTCCTGGAGGTTGTTGGAATTGGGTGTATCCCAGGGGGTGTCATCTACCCGAGACCACCAAGGGGCTGAGCAAGTTCCCACCACATCCACACAGGGCAATGAGACGTGGTCAGGGAAGTGCAGGTCCCAGTCACGGGGGCATGGCTGAACAAGGACTGTGAGAAGGAGAAGAGGCTCAGGAGTGTGGTACAGGGCTGAGCCCACATCCTCAGCACGTCCAGCCCCATCTGCCTGCTCTGCAGCACTGGGAGCAAGAGCTGAGCTGCCCCTGCCCCTGCCCCGCTCCCACTGGCACACGTACCGGCGCCCGGCGCTGCAGGGCGGGGTCAGCTGAGGTGTGTGGCAGTCGATAGCCACATCATCACCTGTGCCTGCCCGCCATCCCAGAGGAGAGGCCACCGGCTGAGAAGTCACATGAGGACCTGTCGCTCCGTTACTGATTTACGGGCATGGGCGGCTCCTGGATGTGCCGGGTGGCACCTTCCCCACCTCCCCGGGTACCCTCTGAACCCAGGGAAGGGGGCAAGAGTTTGATATCTGCCAGGTGCTGCTGCAGAGGGTCAGCCAGAGAGAGGAAGGGGTGAGGGGCTGGGCTGGATATGCATTTGGGGGCCCATCAGAGAATCAGTTGAGGCAAAACCTGCTGTGCCCATGAGTGCGTATACCCTGCGGGCAGATATTCCTGGCATGGGGTGGGTGAAGATATTTCTCTTTCATGTGTGGGTCCTGCCCTCTCTGATGTTCCTGCTGTGGAGCTGGGGCAGCTGGGCAGTCAGGGTGAACGCTGGGGCACTGTCGGGGTGGAGCAAGTGCCTGGCAGGAACCCGGAGAGCAGCGGGAGAGGCTGAGCCTCCCCCAGGCAGCCAGAGCGGGTGTGGAGAGCGATGCCCCGCCGTGGCACTGCGCTGCTGCCTCTCTCCACCCAGCCCCACAGCCCTGTGAAGCTGCAGGAGCCAGAATCAGCTGCCCACTTTGACCCCATCACGGCTCCTGCCGGGCTGGGGGCACCAGTTTTTGCCCTCCGCTCGAGCTCCTGCCAGGCTGAACCTTGCCCCGTAACCAAGCAGTAAATATCCCAGGGACAATGCAGTGACACAGGTCCCTTCTCAGCCATTGGCACTGGGGACTGACATGAATCACGCGATGGAAACGAGCCAGCGGAGAGGCCAACAGGAGACAAGCCCGCACGTGGTTTTCTCTGGAAGGCCCAGCCCTGCCCAGAGCCAAACTAGGTTAACTGGGAACGGTGTTTTGAGGTTAACTGCTGCACACAGGTCATCTGCTCAGCCTGGCCAAGGGTCCTGGCTGGCCAGGCACCAGCAGGCGATGGCAGTGCCCCATGTCCCCTGTGGTGGGGACCAACACGGACCTGCTGAAAGCACCTGAGACCTCCACTGACGGCTCCAGGACCTCTTGTCCGTGGTTGTCACGTTCCAGGCGCTCCTGCCCATGGCACAGCAGGTGGCTCCAGTTGCAGCAGCAGCACTGATGGCCATCGTGCTGAGTGTCCATCCCTGTCAGTGCTGCAGCAGCAAAGCCAAGTTCACCCACAACAGAAAGTGGGGAGATGGGCCCCCACATGACACCCTCCTTCCCAGCCCATTGCAGAAGGAAATGTCAATGTTTCTGGCTCTGACCGGCATTTCCCATCTCAAGCTCCACGGGAAGCTGAAATGAAATAAAACAAAACATCTTTTGGATCTGTTGTCCCTGGCTTTCCTCCGGGGAAATTCCTCAAAACAGCACGTTTAGCTCTGAAACTATCCATAAAAAGGGAGTTTCCCTTCACTCTCTGTGTCCTGCCCATGCAGGACACGTATCCTGAGGCAGCTGGCAGAAGGTGGCTGGGATGACAGTCAGAGATGGTGTAAGGAACACAGGGGAATTTCTGTCTCTCTCCCTGGGCTGATGTCATGTGGATGAAACTGCTCTGCTTTGTCACCACCTTACCGTGGTCTGGGGCTGTGTTTCAGTGCACCCTGTGGTTTTTGGCTGCCCTGGGAGCACACTCCTTGACCTCAGCGTGGGGCATCGCTGTCCCCTGGGCAGGGACATTGTGCCAGCAGCAGTGCTGGAGCAGAGGGCTGGCCAGAGGCTCCTTGCCCACCGTGGCTGGGGTGGCTGCAGGTGCCTCCTCTGCCCGGCTGAGCCTGGCTAGCAGGTTGGGGGCTGGGGAGGATGGGCTGCACGTCCTGGAAGGCAGCGGCCGCCCAGGTGCTGGTAAACACATTGCGAAAGGCTGGGCTGGGCCTCACCCCCCCCATCCCAGCTGAGTCACCCTGTGCTCCAGGCTGCTCCTTTCACTGCCGTCCTGCCCTCTCCTCTCCACAGTGCCACCAGTGCAGGGTTGCTCTCCTGGGAGGTGCCAGGGCCCAGCTCCTCCTCAGCACTGCCTGAAAACGGGACTGAGTCATGAGTTCTACGTGCCTCAGTTTCCCCAGCCGTGGCAGAAGGGCTCCTGGGCAGGAGGCAGCTGACTCAGTTTACCACAGAAGGACAGACCCATCAGACACATCCTCCACAGGGCTGAGCACATCACAGACCACCCTCACGTGGGGAGCACAGCGTGTCCAGGACCCCTCATCTTTCCAGAGGGGTCTCAGAGGTGGGAGCAAAGGTTTGGCAGCACACCCCTCCCAAGTTCCCGCAGGATTTGCACCCAGGGTCAGCCAATGCTGCTGGGAGAGGGAAATGACTCCTGCCCAAGCACATTCCAAGTGCAGATCAGAAAAAAAATGCGGGTGTGCTGCTTGCCCTGCCTGGAGAGTTTGGCCCTGCCTCTCTGAGCTGGCAGGAACACTCTCCCTGGCAATATTGCTCAGCTGGACCCCCACTCCTTCATCACCGGGGTCAGTGAGGACTGGCTCACCCAGCACCCAGTGTGGCCCAGGGAGACTTGGGCCATGTTAGGGCAGGGGGATGGTGGGAGCCACCAGCTCACTCCTGTGTGCCCAGACCTGGTCCAGGCACAGCCCACCACCTCGGAGAGGTGGAGACGATGGGCAGGCTCAGCTCAGCCCTGTGGCTGTGAGCAGCCCTGCTGAGCAGCAGCCATCCTGCCTGGGACTGAGCAAGGTGCTCATCAGCTTGGAAACCTGCTCAGGACCGGGTGATGGAGCTGGAAGATGCCCTGGGGCAGGCTTCCTTCCTTAGCCACAAGATCTAAATCTGGTCTCATCACCAAGCTGGGGTTTTCCTAAACTCCTCTCACTCCAGAGCTGGCAATTCTGGAAGAGCAGTAACACCTGAGGAGATGGAAACACAGCATAGGTGCCAGACTTGTCTCTGCTCCAGGTGCTTTGAGCTCCCTGCCTGGCTTTCCTCTTTCCAGGGTTCTTGGAAACATGGACCTGGATGGCTTGAGTCTCTGGGCATGGTCAGGATGGGCAGGCTGGCTCAGGGGGATGATTCACCCCAGGCAGTCCCTGGGTGTCAGACTCTGCAGCATGGGCAGGCTGGATGATGTAGGAGGAGCTCATAGTGTGGGCAAAGCAAGATCTGCCAGAGAGAAGAGCAGGGAGATCGTGCGAGTCCTTGCAATGAGAACCGACAGTGGAAGAGCTTCTGCAGCTTCTGGACAGGCACAAAGGAGCATCCTTGTCCCAGGGGATGCTGGAGGGAGGTGACAGGGTTCAAGCACAGCGAGCTGCACTTTAGTCCGCTCACGGCTGGAAGGGCACACACACGGGCAGCAAAGCCAAGTTTTGGCACCATGGAGGTTCTTGGCTCCTTGCCTGGGTGGGTGCCAGCACTGCCTACACTGTGCTGGATCCTCAGGGTGTTGGGACTGGGTCAGGAGGTCAGCAGTGCCCTTGGGAGACCAGCACCCAGCTGGAGTTTCTACCCAGAGTGTAGGAAAGAGTTAGTGCTCCTGGTGATGCCTTCACCCAGCTATGTGAGGTATGTGTGGCACCAGCTCACCTTGGCAGAGGAGAGACTCTCCTTGCTCTGGCTGGGTTGCCTGGAGACAGCTCTGCTAGAGCACGGTGGGGACGGAGAGCAGGGTGGGGTGTGTGGAGATGGGGCCCCACATCCCACACCCCACTGACAGAGGGGTTGGCTGGTGGCTCCAGCTCATGCCCTGCTCCCTGGGGAATTTATCTGTCACACAAGGAGATGTCCAGTCTCCACTGCCCCTGCACAGCCAGGATTTGTTTTGAAACACCAGGAGGTGACATCCAGCACAAGGAGAGGGCAACTCACAGAAATGGCACAGTGCTGGCTCTGTTCCTGTCATCCATCAGCCAGGCAGTCACCACCACGACCTCGGATCTCCACAGCAGCGGCCGCCCGGCTCTGGCTGCAGCATGCCCCATCCCATAGCGCTTGCCAAGCTTCCATGGATACAGGAGAGAGGTGGGCTGGTGTATGGCACTGGAGCCAGTTTCTGGTGGAACATGGAAGACGGTGGCTAAGGCTGCTGGCCTCCCCGGGGGCAACTTGTTTCATTCCTCAGGCTGGGAACAGCCACGCTCCATCAGGTGTACATGGATGAAATCATCACCCAAGCACCCAAGGGGGTCAGACTGGACCCACTGTGTGTCCCCAGAGCACTTGTGGGGACACCCTGTTCCTCAGGGAGCAGACCTTGGAGCTCATCCAGTCAAAATCTTACCTCGTACCCCGGCAAAAACTGTCCCAACCAAGGGAACTCACCAGACCGGTCCCCACGCCTGCTGCCACCCAACAATGTGTTGTTTTGACAAAGGCAAAAGCAAACCACAGCCTCCAGCAGCCCCAGAGGAGCTGGGACCAAAAGGAAAGGGATACAGACTCCCAGGGAGCCTGAAGGGAGAGGGAATGGAGAGGAAGGTGTCATTGCAGATTCCCAGGCTGGGGAAGGCTGTGGAGCTAGAACAGGTACAGACAGACCGCCTCGACTACAAAGATACTGGTTTTTTTCACATGCTCCTTTTATAGTTCATACAAAAGCCCAAAATAGGACAGGGGCTGTTGAGGGTTTTCTCCTCCCCAGGTGCTTCTCTGTCCTCGCCTTGTCCCCAGGTGACCAGCTCCCAGGCTCTGTAGTAGGGCTGTCCCACCAGCAAAGCCCATGTTGCCCTGAGAAATACAGGCTTGGGGCTTTCTCCTCCTGCCTGGGCACCAGCAGAGTACAGGGGCCCAGGCCTGGGAGAGCTGCTGTTCTGGGGCAATGCCAGGAGCCCTCCAGAGAGCATGCAACAGAGGTGCCCACCTTGCAGTGCCCTGGCTCAGGGCTCTGCTCAGGACCCCTGACATTTCCTGCTCACTGCCATGAGGTGTTGGGTGCACAGAAACCCCCCCCCAGTGCAGACTCTGTGTGTGCCTGTGTGACCCATCCCAGAGGCCGGACTTCGGGTTTGCTGCTGGGGCTGGGGATGTGCAGGCCTTTTCCCTGGGGGAGCTGGCAGGTTTTGGGTACATCCCAGGGACAAAGGGCCCTCTCCCAGGGCTGTGCATTTGACCTCCTGGCACCAGAAGCCCCCCATTTCCCATGGGGAATAAGGATGCTGAGCTGGGTGGGCTCTGCTCTTGCTGTCCCTCATCCACCCAGGGAAGGAGTCACAGGACTCGTGCAGCGGCACATCCTCCCGCACACCACCTCACAGGGACAGTCCAGCACACAGGGCAGCATAAAGAGCTCATTGTTCCCAGATGGAAATGATCATCCTGGTGACCTGGAAACACAGAGCAGCCCTGTCAGCACAGCTATAGGGTTTCAAAGGCTGAGATCAAAGGGACCCCCAGGTCAGACTCCGCCAGGTCCTCACAGACACCTGTAATAAAGGCACCTCCTTCCAATTATTGTCATCTTCCCTGTGACAGTCACCAGGGCTGTGGGGCTCATCCCTCACTCACAGAGCAGCAGCAGGGACAGGGGCATGGTCCCTGCCACAACGGGCACGGACAAAGGACTGTTGTGTGGGGAAGGGCAGGCACAGGGATCTTTGGCAGAGCAGCATTTGCTCCCCTCTGCCTGCTGTGAGCCCCAGCCCTGCCTTTTGCCCCCTGCCACCTCCCACCACCCTGCCCAGGCAGACCCCGTTGCCCCAGCACATCCCAGTGATGCCCCTCTGCCCCCACAGCTAGGCAGAGGGGAGGCAGCCAGTGCCACAGTGCACCAGTGCCACTGGGGACCTGACCTCTCCCAGCACAGCCTGGCAGCCCCGGCGCTGTGCACTGGGAACCTGCTCCCTCTGCCAGACCCTGGAATCTCTCCTGCAGCAGCTCCGCGGAGTGCTTTCCCCAGCCTCTTATCTGCTGGACTTCAGACCCCACCGTGGGACAGATAATGTATCTGCAGACACACCTCGTGCAAGCAGAGACCAGGCTGTGAGCCCTGAATTTCTCTCTCTGCTTTAAATTGGCAGACGTGGCCCTGGAAATGCCTGTGCTCTTGTGCAACCCAGTCCCCTCCGGCCCGGGCAAGCGCGGCTCCTGGCACGGAGGGGATGCCGCGGCCCCTCCCCGGGTACCCGCGGGGTGGATCGGGGGAGAGGGCGACAAGCTATTTCGGGTGCCCTTTCCAGAGGCGTAAAAATGCCCCGCGAAGTGCAGGGGCAGACAGCCTCTCCTGCGTGGGCTCGGCAGAGAGCAAAGCCTGCTGCAGCACCTGTGATGAGCGGGGTCTGTTCTCAGCACGTCGGGTTCAGAGGGTGTTAGGAGGAAAACTAGGGCTGTCTCTGACTTGAGACGTCAGAGGAGAAAATTAGCACAGCTCCCCGGCAAATGGTTGTGCTAATTAGGAGACGTGGCTTATTTTGCTCAGAGGCTCCTACGTCCAAGTGTCAGCCAGGTCCTGGACTGGCAAAGGGGTCAGTTCTGACCTCGGGCTGCAGGCTCCTGAGGAGCTGGATGTGCATGGTCCCTCTTTTTGGGTCAGATTGGCACCTGGTCTGCCCCAGGTGCTGCTGTTTTGAACTCGGATTATCCTTCCCCAGCAGCTCTGGGAAGATGCTTTGCCTCCTCCCTTCCCTCTCCTGCACTGGGACAGCCAAAGGAAGCTGAGAGTGGAGTGGGACTGGGCTGCAGAGGTGACACCAGCATGGGATATGCCTGGGGTCTGGGGGAACAAGGGCCAGGTGCTGCGTGCAGGGCAGGAAGACACTGCCAGGGGGGCTCAGGGTCACCAACCAGTCCAGGTCCTGGCATTAACCACCCTCCCACTGGGGACTGTCCCTGTGTCCTCAGGAGTCACCACCCTCTCTGTCCAGGGGAGCCTGGTCTGCCTGGCTGACATGGCACAGTTTAAATGTGTGCTCTGTGGAGATGGTCTGGGGACAGCGCTGGGGCTGTGGCAGCCAGAGCCCCTGGGCAAGCTGTTCTACACCATGGGCAGAGCCAAGGGTCTGTCAGGGCCCTGCAGTGCCATCGGCTTTGGCTGTGCCCTGGAAACGCCTCAGACACCACTCACCGTGCCCAGAGGCCGTGGGACCGGGGCAGCCACTGTTTGACTCGTTTCTGCTCCTCCCGGCACAGCCGTGTTTGCCTGTTTGCCTTCAAATGGCACCCAGAGCTGAGCAAACAGCACATGGGGAGAGCCAGCAGCTGGCAGGGAGGGACAGTGCTGGCCGTGTCCCCAGGGCTGCCTCCCCTGCTTCCCCCCCCCCTCACAGGCTTTGCAATAAAACCACAGATCCAGTTTGAGCTGGGAGGCTGCAGGGCGGGGATACTGGGAGTCACGATTGCCAGAGCAGAAGGGTTGATGCAGGGCACAGGAGGGGTTCACCAGCCTGCTTTCAGGGGTGGCCAGGACTGTGTTAGCCCACAGGTGCTTCCACCCCAGTGTGATGTTTGTGGGGATGGCACAAGGATTGCTGCCCGGGAAAGGCAACTTGACCCGGACTGGGCGGGTGCTGGGAGCAAGGGTGCACCCTGGCTCTGTAGCAGTCTAGCCATGACACCTGAACCTGTACCTTCCTCCAGCTGTGTTTGTATGGAAAAGCCCAGAGAAGGTCCAGACTGGCCTTGCCACCCCATCAGCAGCATCAGCAGTGCTCAGAGAAGCAGCTACAGTAGACTGGGTGTCTCCTACAACTCCCCCCCACCCCAGCATTGCTGGATCCCATCCTAAAGCACTGCTGGTCATCAGCTTCTCCTAGTGAGGAGCTGAAGTCCCACCTGCTCCCACCGAAGCTGCCCCAGCCTTGGTGGCACAAGGGCCGTGATGGTGTTCTGTTGGGAGGCCACCAGCCAAGCTGCAGCAGCACCAAAGGCTCGTGTCATCACAGTATCACATTCTACTGCTCATCATCCCACGCTTCCCTCCAGCACACCTACCATCTTCTCACCTGGCCTGCCCCCCCAAAACACACACACAATTCCTGTCTGCAGGAAAGCTTCACAGGTGAGTGAGCTGCACCTTGGGAGTGGGTTTGGCCAGCCCAACTCATGCCATGGAGAGCTCTGCCACTGCCAGGCTGTGGGAGTGAAGGCTCATGGCAGCCAACACCTGTAGATTGGGTAGACATGAAGCTCCTCTGCCCACAGGGCAGCCCAAAACTGATCAAGGCCCTTTCTTTTTCTAGTTGTGATCTCACTTAGACTGGCTCCTGATCTTTCCTGCCCACTGCTCCCAGTCCCATCAGGTGTCATGCTGGGTGTCATGCTGGCTGCCCATTCTGCGGCAGCCCAACGGCACCTCCACTATGATCCTGAGCCAAAGGCAGGGAGGAGCTGCCTGCTGTGGGTGCAGCACTCCGTGGGCTGGTCCATGTGTGGGATGTCAGGGCTGGAGTGGATCCAGACAAGCCCTGAAGGGCTGGATGTGGTGTCTGTCTCAGGCCCTGCCAATGGGACAGTGCTGCAGGCATCCTGGACTGGAGCTTTTCCCGTCCTTCCTTTCCTCTTCCCGCAGTCTCCCCTTTTCCAAACTGCCTGCAGCAGGGCTGGGGGGTGGGCTCTGAGCCAGGACGGAATGAGACCCGGGTGCTCTGAGCCCTTCTCACCCTCCAGGACACATGCCCAGCCCTGGGTGCCCGTGCTTGGCCGTGGGGAGGCACCACTGCCCGTAGGGCCCCGAGGTGCTTGTTTTCCTTTCGAACAGGCTGTTAGCATTTCACCTCCATAAATAAATAAATCCCGGGAGCCCGGCACCCGCCTGCTCCCGGCCACGACAAAGAGGCCAGTGTTCGCATCCAGCTCCTCCTCCAGCGCTGTCAGGGCTTGCTCATCCCGGGGTTTTGCAAAGTCAGGACACGGGCTGCTCTCCAGGCACGAGGGAGCGCGGTCCGCCCCGGGGAGAGCCCTCGGGCTGCCCGGGTACTGGGGCGGAGCAGGTCCTGGGAAGGGCAGGGAAGTGGGGAATTTCCACGGCCCGCGCCTCGGGAAGCCCAGTGACACACGGGGAGACGCGGTGGCCGGCCCGAGGTCGGGCAGCAAGTCAGCAGGGCAGGCAGCAAGGTGCAGGGCTGGGGACAAGCCAAAGGGCTCCATGGCAGCATCAGGCAGTGCCTCTGGGGCTGCCCGGCTCCTGCCCCAGGGTGCTACATGAACTGCCCTGTTTCCAGGCAGACAGCAGCAAAGTTCGGAGGGTCCTGCAGTCCTTCCCCTCCCTGTCAGCATTTCCTCTCTCCAGGAAATGGGGGCGAGCTGCTGCCTTCATCTGGGTGGATATACCATCCAGTCCTGCTTTAAAAGGAGTAAGAACTCTGCCACACTGGCTATGCTCCCGCTCTGCTGTCCAGGGGATGCACAGCTCTGTGCCAGAGCAGAGGGCAGCAAGAATGGCACTTGGTTTGGGGTCTCCACTGGCACTCCCCGTGTTGCATTTTATTTCTGTGAGCAGCAGATTTGAAGGCAAATTAGTTTCAGGACCAGCACGTGTCTGAAGAGAGACAGAGCTCCCCAGAGCCTGCAACCCCCCAGGGTCCCATCCCCTGCACCCTAAATGCCCTCTGCAGCTGAGAGACCCTCCCCTGAGCTGCAGGAGGAGCAGGGCTGTGGCAAGGCTGACACATCCCTCTCCTGGGAAGCCACCAGTTCAGGCCGATGAGGTGGCCTGGGGTGTCCCTGCTGTGCTCTGCTGTCCCTGCCTGCAGGATGTCTGGGCTGGGAGGGTGCAATGGCAGAGAGTGGGGTCTGCAGCCACTGGGGGACTGCAGTGATAGCAGGGAGGGAGCTGTGCTTGCAGGGCCAGCACAGGCAGGGGCACCTCAGCCAGGACATCCAGCCGTGGCTTTGGCTGCTGAACCAAGGAACGGGGTTATGGCAGTTAAGCTGTGCTAAAGGCCTGGCCACCCTCAGCAGCCCTGGGAGACCCAGCAGGACTGCAAGCTCCCTAGCTGCCCTGGAGATATGGGTGGGTGCCGGGAACCTCCCTGGCTTCCCACATCTCCACCGGGAGTCTGGCCAAGCAGTCGTGAACCTTGGATCCACGTGCCCAGTGCAGGGGCAGGCGTGCAGGAATGCAGCCCCAGCTCTTACAGCCCCACCAGGCCCTTGGCCGGGGGGAATCCTCAGCCCCTTGGATTTGCATGAATTTCTTTGTCCCGGGGCAAAGGGTTGCTCTGTGTCCTCCAGCCCCACTGTGGCTCCGCTCTCCCAGGCTGACTCAGATGAGAAGCCACGGTTCAGCACAGGTGCTGGCACAGCCTACACCTGCCCTTTATGTAGCTCGTGACCCCACAGTTTGCAAAATGAATGTATGGGTGGTGCCACGGCCCGGCTGACACGGCACCCTCGCTCAGCTCCACGCTGGGGGGGCCCTGCCCACGCGTACACCTCCCACAGCACCAACAGCGCTTGGGTTACACCACAACCAGCTGCAGGAGGGATGGGGGAGGTTGCTGCAAGCGGGTCTCTTCACCCACCAGGTCAGGGAGGCACCCAGGGACCCACTCTGGCACTGGCTGCACCAGGCATCGTGCAGCTCAGCCATGCCTGGCCGGGTCCTGGGAGGGTGTTGGGTTTGCAGCTCTCCCAAACCCTCTCTTCTCTGCACTCCTGACATGCCCCCTGCACTGGGCTGGTGCCCAGCAGCCCTCTGTATGGGCCCCCCTTCCCATGGCATCCCCCTACCACCATCCAGGGCAGCTGCCCTCAGCTCTGCTCTTCCCCCATCCCCAGATCTTGGGGTGCAGCTCTGCCTGGTGGCCTCCCACAGGCTCAGGGAGTGGCCGACACCTCTTCTGGCAACAGACAAAGGTCACAGAAGGAGAAGTGACTGGACAGTCCCTGACCATACCTGAGCATGAAAAGAGAAATTTTCCAGCCATCATTATGCCAGGGAGGAGCTGCAACCATTTCCCAGGCAGGTGTCTGGGGCGATGTTTGACCTGTGCAGGGACACGTGGGATGAGCACAGGGGCTGTGGTATCTGCCAGCAGGAAAAACAGCTGCTGGAGAGGAAGAGGAGGAACAATATCCTGTGAAGCATCACCAGATCCCCAAGGTGCCCAGGGGGTACAATACCCTGGGATGGCAAAGCAAAAGGGCTGCTGTGCCTGGTCCCTGTGTCCCACAGGGTCGTGACGCCCCCAAAAAAAGAGTTTGCTCAGTTTGGTGATCAGGTGGCAAAGGAGAGCCTGGGGAGGGCAGGAGGGGGCTCCAGGGGTGTGGAATTGTTTTGATCCCTCTGGGTACACTGAACCTGCTGGTTCTCAGGCTGGGAAGGTGACAGTGGGGGACACACTGACTGCCAAGGAGGGAGCTTATCATGCTGCAAAACCCATCACAGGGGATTTCTGTTGATCCCATCCAGGTCAGGTCTCCTGACCTGACCCAAATATGACCCGTCCTGACCCCAACCCGCCTGTTCCGGCTTTGATGATAATTATGCCCCGCAGACTGTTCAGCCTCTCTGCCACACCTTGTAGGCGGGGGCAAAGTCTGCTGCTCCCCCGATCCGTGCCCCGTGGCTGTGCTGCAGTGCCTGGCGCTGCTTCCCGACCCCCCCTTCCCGGAGCTCCTGTGGGAAGAGGAGGGGGCTGCACCCTGCCTGCCGGCCCTGCTCTCCCACCCCCAGCCCCTGCGCTCACCTGTGCGTGCCCTGAGCCCCGCAGACCTTGAATAACCTGTTCCCCCTCCTCCTGTTGCCTCATGACAAAGCACCTGGCATGCAGTCCGGAGGGTAACCGCAGCGGAATGAGCTCACCGCCACTCCGGGGACAGCGTGAGGAAGTCACAGGGTCTGGCCCCTTCCCCAGCCAGCTTTCCCCGTGGCACATCCCATGTTAGGTGCCTGTTTCCTGAGGATAAATGGGATTTGCTCACTGTTTGGGCACAGGGGGGAACCAAGCTAGAGGCTGTGGTAGGCTCTGCTTTGAGATTCCCAAGGTGCTGCTGTAGGTGCAAGGGAAGGAACTGATCTCCCCAGAACCCCAGTTCTTCACAGTGCCAAGTGACCTCTTGCTGTGCTGCACTCTCAGCCCTCCTCACCTCCCAGCTGCAGGAGTTTGCTTTGAACCCTGGCCAGCGTGTCTGCCTCATGGAGACCTGGTTGCTGCTTTCATCCCAGTGAGCTCCATCACTCCAACCCCTGCGCCGAGGGACTCGTGTCCTCCACGCCCCACAACCCCAGGGACTTTCGGTGGCCTTTGCCTGGGCAACCAGTCGGTTGGGCTGGTGTCTGAGTGACCCACTGTGGTTGGCTTGCTGAGGCAGAGAGGTGCCCACCTACCTCTGCATCTGGGCAGCTGCATGGAGGCATTAGGCAGCAGCATTAGGGAAATAGACAGCGTGAGGTCACACAGCCCATGGACACTGCCCAGCTGTGCCCCAAACGGGCCCTCATGGCACACACTGGGTGGATGGGTGCCAGTGCAAGCAGGGTGCTGGCTAATGCTCCCACAGGTACAAGCCTGTCTTCGCCATCTCTGATAAAACACCGGAGTCCCCCCGTGGTCTGCTTGCATCTTCACCAGACAAGGCTGGCAATTATCTTCTGACTGTTGGAGGTTCTGCTGCCCCAAAACAGGGAGCACTCACCCTGTGTCATCAGGTGCCCTTCCCTGCTGCCTCCAGATGGGCTGGACCAGGCCATGACACACCACTGTGATTCCTGGGTCCCATCAGCACCCCGTGGGGATTTCTGCCCATGCCAAAGCCCTTCTCAACCCGGGGAGCCGGGAGCAAGGAGGCAGGCTGGGGTGTGGCTGGTTGGCCACGGCACGGCTGGAGGCACCTGGGGCACCTTCTGCAGGTGGTGGAGGTGGGACACAAGCATGACCCACCACACTGGGTGCAACCTGCCTGAGGGAGTGTGTGTGCCCCATGGCCAAGGAGTTGTGTGGGGACCTGTGTGAGTAACTGTGAGTAACTCCGAGTAACTCCGTGTATAACTGCTTATATGCCTGAGTAATGCCCTGTATCTCTGTGTGTCTGTGTGTACACCTACAACTCACACACTGTGTGTACCTGTGTGTGTGTGGTGCACTGTGCCCGTAACCCTCACATTGTCCCTGCAACTGCTGTGTGTCCGCCTTTGTGAGTGTTCCCAGTGTAACACCCTCTGGATGTGCCCAAAACTGTGTGTCTGCAAGTGTCTGACACTCTGTGACCCTCTGTGTGTGTGTGGTCATGTGTGTGCTTGTAGGTAACATGACACGGTGCAGGATCACAGAGTCTTAAAATCACAGAATCACAGGAAAGCTTGAGTTGGAAGGGACCTTAAAGCTCAGCTCATTCCACCCCCTGCCACGTGCAGGGACAGCTTCCAATATCCCAGGTTGCACCAAGTCCCGTCCAACCTGGCCTTGGACACTTCCAGGGACCCAGGGGCAGCCACAGCTTCTCTGGGCAACCTGTGCCAGGGCCTCC